>SJYQ01001111.1:24941-114893 GCA_006410935.1 Redunca redunca | reverse complement strand
GTCATGTATGGATGTGAGAGTTGGACTGTGAAGAAGGTTGAGCACTGAAGAATTGATGCTTTTGATCTGTGGTGTTGGAGAAGACTCTTGAGAGTCCCTTGGACTGCAAGGAGATTCAACCAGTCCATTCTGAAGGAGATCAACCCTGGGATTTCTTTGGAAGGAATGATGCTAAAGCTGAAGCTCCAGTACTTTGGCCACCTCATGTGAAGAGTTGACTCATTGGAAAAGACTCTGATGCCGGGAGGGATTGGGGGCAGGAGGAGAAGGGGACGACCCAGGATGAGATGGCTGGATGGCATCAAGGACTCGATGGACTTGAGTCTGAGTGAACTCCAGGAGATGGTGATGGACAGGGAGGCCTGGTGTGCTGCGATTCATGGAGTAGCAAAGAGTCAGACACGACTGAGCGACTGAAATGAACTGAACTCAACTCAACTGAAAATCTCTGCAGATGGTGACTGCAGCCATGAAATTAAAAGACGCTTACTCCTTGGAAGGAAAGTTATGACCAATCGAGACAGCATATTCGAAAGCAGAGACATTACTTTGCCACCAAAAGTCTGTCTAGTCAAGGCTATGGTTTTTCCAGTGGTCTTGTATGGATGTGAGAGTTGAACTATAAGGAAGCTGAGTGCCAAAGAAATGATGCTTTTGAACTCTGGTGTTGGAGAAGACTCTTGTGAGTCCCTTGGACTGCAAGGAGATCCAACCAGTCCATCCTAAAGGAGATCAGTCCTGGGTGTTCATTGGAAGGACTGATGTTGAAGCTGAAACTCCAATACTTTGGCCACCTATTGCAAAAAGCTGACTTATTTGAAAAGACCCTGATTCTGGGAAAGATTGAGGGCAGGAGGAGAAGGGGATGCAGGGGATGAGATGGTTGGATGGCATCACTGACTCAATGGGTATGGGTTTGGGTAGACACCAGGAGTTGGTGTTGGACAGGGATGCCTGGCATACTGCGATTCATGGGGTCACAAGGAGTCGGACACGACCAAGCAACTGAACTGAACTGAACAATGAACTGGCAATCATCTGAGTACATGATTCTGCATTCACAAATGCACACATAACTGCACATGCAGGTAATTTTTTAGTTCCTGAGCATTAGTATTGTAATATGTTGGTTACCAGCACCAACTGTAGAGCCAGATTTCTGAGGTGTCAGTCCCAGTTCTGGGCCCTGTTAGTTATGTAAACTGGAGCCAGTTATTTAGCCTCTCTAGGTCTCACTTACCTCATCTGCAAAATATCAGAATAATTTATTAAACAAGTAACTGACCTCAAAGTATTGCTGTGAGGATTAAACAAGGTAACTAGGTCACTAGTTAAACTAGATAGCTACTTTAATCAATCCCGAAAACTGAGGCCAGATATTTGGTGAATCCGGCTCTGCATGTTACATTTTACATGTCCATTCACTGAAGACAAGCCTTCTGATCTAGCTTATTTTGGAGTGAAACTAGGCATTTGGAGTGAAACACATCTCTGCCTCTAATTGCAACAGTTAATTAAAATTTTCTGGAGCACTCTGCAGATATTCATTATTTGCTCAACAATTATCTATTGCATACTTGTGCTGCTAGGCAGTATTTTAAGTTCGTCAGCTGTGAAGAAAACCAGTGAGGTCCCCGAGATAGGGAGTTTTCATTCCAGAGAGAATAGGTTTTTAAAAAGAAAACATACAAATTCACAAACTAGCTAGTTTCAGAGAGGAACCAAGGATGGAAAGAATGAGGTGGGAGAATGCACAGGAGGAGGACCGTGGGGCTACCCCCAGCTGGTGGCGAGGGCAGACAGGATGAGGAAGGGGCCCCATGTCGTCACCGTGACAGCGATCCCATGACAGGGCATCGTTTTGCCCCCAGGTTCACAAACAGGATGATTCAGTTACTGAAACCAAACTGTCGTTGCTTTAATAAAACACATATGCTTGTGTCTGATTGCAGATGGAACACTTGTTCACGTTAGAAGAGACAGCTAAGGACCAAAACAAAAATAAATCATCTGTGATCCTATGTGGGTAATGCTGTGTGTATATTTTCTGTCCTCTTTATGTGAATATAATTTACACTTATATTTTTATAAATATAGAAATGTAAAATACAATATTTGTAACTTCTTTTGCACTGAGCAGTGTTTTTCCATGTCATTAATGAGCCTTCTGAAACATCATCTTTAATAGCTATGCAGTTTCATATTATATGGAACCATAATGATTTCTTTAATTTGTTTCTTACCAATGGATAGTTATGCCATTCCAGTTTTTCATTGTTATAAAGAATGCTGTGATAAACCTAATAACAATAATAATAAAGTAATAACTAATATTTATTCAAGTGCTTATATGTGGCATGCATTGTGCTAAGCAATTTATAACTCTTAACTAATTTAATGTGCACAATGGTTCTGCAAAACAGGGACAATGACAAGCCTCCCTTCAGAAACTGAGGAAGCTCTGACAAAAATAAGTTAAATAATTTGCTCAAGGTCACACATCCAGTAAATTGCAGAGCTAGGACTTGAATTTCTGGCCCCAGCCAGAGCAAAATACTCAATCAGTGAACTTTATTCCTGCCCCTGATAGTATTTCTACAGATTTAGAGATAACTCTTAGTCCTCATCAGGATTATTTCTTTAGGATAAATATTGAGAAGTAAAACTGTTCAGAATCTAATCCAGATCTAATGCTTCTACACAGAAAACACAGCTCCTCTCATCCAAACCTAATGCCCACCCCTAGGCACCCCAGTGGGACATCTGAGACTCTGTGCTTCAGATCACACACCCATCACAGACTGCAGGGAACAGGGAAACAGGGAACAAACACTAGTCTAACCAGAGGGATTTCAGCTCTTGAAGCCCTTCCCTCCCTTGCTTCCCTTCAGAGCCTCTGCCAAGGAAAGGTTAGAAAAGGCCAGAGGCTCTGGAAGTTCTACCTGTGTTCATTCATCCATGATCCCCCAAAGAATCATCTTCACACACATCCCCATCGTGTAAAAAAAGTAAGGGAGCAATCCCACTCCTAGGCATATACCCAGAGAAAACCATAATTCAAAAGGATGCACGCACCTCAGTGTTCTCCATCTCTGCTTACAAGACATGGAAGAAACCTAAATGTCCATCAACAGAGGGATGGATAGAGAAGCTATAGTACATGCAACTACACACCCACACCCACACTCACACACACACACACACCATGGAGTGTTACTCAGCCACTAAAAAGAACAAAATAATGCTATTTGCAGCAGCATGGATAGACCTAGAGATTGTCACACTGAGTGACATGTCAGACACAGAAAGACAAATATCATATGATATTGCTTGTATGTGGAATCTAAGAAGAGGGTATGAATGAACTTATTTATGAAACAAGTAGAGTTACAAGTATAGAAAACAAACTTATGTTTACCAGGGGGTAGAGGAAGGGATAAACTGGAATATTGGGACTGACATATATGTACTACTGTATATAACCTAGGTAACTAATAACCTACAGTACAAAACAGGGACCTCTGCTCAACACTGTAATGACCAGGTTAGGTTCTGTACAGGAAAAGAACCTAAAAGAGAGTGGACATAGGCATATGTATAACTGATTCACTTTGCTGTACACTTGAAAATGACACAACACTGTTAATCAACTATACTCCAAAAATTTAAAAACAAAAAACAAAGAAAGATAGAAAGGCAGAGAGAAGGCATCAGTGGTTTTAAGCTCGAGTTTTAAGTGGTTTTAAGCAGAAGTTTCTCATGATAGCCCGGTACATCTCTTAAGGTGGATGCACCAGCCATGTGACCTCCTATACTTCTTCTTTTTTATCTGTGTGGCTCTATGAGGCCACACAGAAAGAATTAGGTAGCAGATCAGTAGACCACACTCAGGGGTCTAAAGAAGTCCCATGAGCTCATACTGCTGATTGAGACACACCTGGTAGACACTCCCAGGAGATGTGGACTGGTGTTAACCACAAATCATGACTCACTGGATACAATTTTGTCTCATTTTTCAAAAAGTTTTTTTTTTTTTTTTTCTTGAGAGGCTGTTCAGATAAAGATAGTGAAATGATGACTCATCTCTGTTACTTTTCCCAGGCTTCAAAGATAACCGAGAATCACAGGTTTCTATTTTACCAAAGGAGGGTCCTGAGCATCATAAACTTGATGTCATCTCATCTGGTCAAATGATGGAGGTTTTACTGGGGAGTGGAGGATTCAACTGCATTATTTTATCCACTGTATACAGTAGAATATCACTCTTCAAAGAGATAGAATATGAAAAAAACAAATCTAAAAAAAATAATAATCATCCTTTGTTAATTCAGAGGCCATTTCTGAATTGTAAAAAGCTTTGTCACTATTACAATATTGAATTACTGCAAAAGAAACTTCCAACTGACAACCTTGGGTTACAATCACCTGCTTGTGAAGTTTCTGCTTGGGAAGCACAGGTCCATTTGTAATAAATAGTGCTGAAGGCCTCAGAGCATCCCACACACATGTTTTTAACCCAAAATGTGGCTGGAAAAAAGTACTAATAAAATTGAAGACCCTCACTATCTCTTCTCACCTTATTTTAATGTATCCATCAAGCAGCTGTGTTTCAAACCTATAAGCCGAGAAACCAGGACGATGTCTCACCTGGACTTATGTCTTTTGGGCAGAGCCAGGCTGGTAGAAGAGAAAGCCTCTCATAGAGACTCTAGCAACCCAGGTTACAGTTTCCAGGAAACCTGAGACTGAAACGCTTGGGTCAAGATGAAAAAGAAAAGAGGAAGAGGAACAAGAGTTAGCTGAATGTGCTAAAGGGTCACAGCTGCTACTGGAGTGTACTGCGCATACGTGTGTGTCTGGGATCCGAGGCAGGGTGAATTTCCCTTTTATCTGAGAGATCACTCATGGAAAAGAGGTCCTCTTTTCTCTCGTCCACTTATTGTTTACAACATTGTATATCTGTGCAAAATGCTTAAATGGGCTGTGGTGCCTTTTTTCCTTTCTTGTATTTAATTGAATCGTCATTTGAAAGAAAAAGGCTCCATGATGGCAGGCGGTGCATCTCTTTCATCACTTCGATATTCCCAGAACGGAGCATATTTCCTGGGACATAGCATGAGTTCTACTGGAGCAGAAATAACAGTGGGGAAGAAGAAGCTAGATGCAAGAAATAATTTGAAATCAGTCAGCTTGCATCACAGTGGAGGATGAATTCCAGTTATTAAAAAGCCTTGTTGATTAAATGTGAAATAATAGAGAGATACCGTAACAACATAGGCATACAAATTTAGTGACCATGGTCTGACCTACAAGTGAACCAAGGAAGTTAAGCACACACTTTTCTAAAGTGCAGGAAATGAATTCAGGTATCAAGGATAATGAAGTCTATATAACTCGATTTTCTCCCCTTTGAAAAGATGAGAGAGGGTGTGATTTAGTAGTTTTAAACCTGATTTAGCTGCCATCCTGGATGGATGAACATGGACGCAGTACCACGCCCACTAAAGAGCCTGCCAAGCTGCTTCAGTCGTGTCGGACTCTTTAAGGCCCCATGGACTGTAGGCTCCAGGCTCCTCGTCCACGGGATTACCTAGGCAAGAACACTGGAGTGTGTTGCCATGTACTCCTCCAGGGGATCTTCTAGACCCAGGGATCGAACCCATGTCTCTTGCGTCTCCTGCACTGGCAGGCAGGTTCTTTACCACTAGCACCACGAGGGAAGCCCGGGGTTATTACGTATGTGAAAGTGAAAATGAAAGTCACTCTGTCATGTCTGACTCTTTGTGACCCCACGGACTGTAGCCTGCCAGGCTCCTCTGTCCATGGAATTCTCCAGGCCAGAATACTGGAGTGGGTAGCTGTTCCCTTCTCCAGAGGATCTTCCTGACACAGGAATCGATTCGGGTCTCCTGCATTGCAGGCAGATTGTTTACCACCTGAGCTACCAGGGAAGCCTGGGGTTACGTATATGAAAGTTAAAACGCACTGGACAAATTAACAGTGTTACTTAAAAGCAACAGAAACCACTCCCTTGGAGAGCCTCAGAGATGAAAAATTCTTCTGAACGATAGGCAGCTTATACAACTATAAACAATGAAAGGTTGGCCAAAGGGCCAACTATATAGCTTGATGTGGTATTTTATAACCAATTTTAGGCACAATCTACCTCTTTTTTTCAAATCCTATGAAGCATTTAACTTCATGAGCCTAAGACTATACTATAAAGCCTAATGACCGTGATAATATGCAATCACAAAGACCTGAACTGTGCCAAAACCTCGACTACAGGAAGGGAGGCGTAACACGCTTCTGATCTCCCTTAAAGACCATGAGGCCACGGGACAAACCTCAGAAGCTCAGTTTTTTCACATTCTGAATTCTGGCTCAGACAAAAGTGTCTGGGTGTCAGGTGTGAATCAGTTCAGTTCAGTCGCTCAGTCGTGTCCGACTTTTTGCGACTCCATAGACTGCAGCACGCCAGGCCTCCCTGCCCATCACCAACTCCCGGAGCTTCAGTTTTCCTCAAATTTCAAGGAGGGTGAAATCCAAAGAATATCCTTGGGGAAAAGAAAGTCTTGATCAACAGCCATGCTGCACATCAGAAAGTGTTGTCGGTCTGCAGAGACTCGGAAAAAAGATGGTGTGAAGGATATGTGAAGCAACAGAAAAGAAGCCAGGAATTCAGAGTTAAAGCTGTCTAATTATAAGGTGGGAGGCAGAGCCTGGAGCAATTCCCTGGACCAAAGCAGGGAAGCTACTTGTTTCTATAGAACGTTTTTAATTTTAACCTAGGCCAGGAGAGACAGGTAAAAGTTGGCAAAGTTATGTCAAGTCAGGGAAGGAGTCAGAATTTCCTTTTAAAGAGGGGTACATAGAGGGGAGCAAGATGAAGAAGATGACAAGAAATCTCACAGTCTTCCCCAGGCACACTGATGCAGCTTATTGACCGATTCAATTTGGTGTTTCTGAGGTGAGAGCCACTATTTTTAATCATAATCTCTGTACTCTAGTACAACACTTACTTCATCTCCAAGAGTTTTCCAACTGGCAGAGAGTCTTAATACTAATAATAAAAATCTCCTTGAGATAGGAAAAATGCCATACTATTTCTTTGCAGGATATTATTCTGGAAAACTACAATGGAGACTAGGAAAATGCACTAATTTGATTTGTCATAGATATGTTATTTCTTTTAAGATCCAAGATAAATCAGCAAATGCTTTCAAAGCTGACATTTAATCCATGAATTCAAATCATTTCCAAGACTTATGACCCATTAGAAAGACAGTTTCAATTTCCCTTGCCCTTGTGAGAGTCTAATGTATAGCTGGCAGAAAACACATTTACACGGCACACAACCCAGGGCAAAAGTACCATTTGTTGGTAAGGCTTTTCAAGTAAAAAAAATGATCTTGCTGGTTGTGTTCATTTTGATTTGTTTATCTGTCAGTAGATGGATGATCCACTCTGGTGAAGTTTCCTAAAATGTAACAGGGTAACGGACGTCCATGTGACAAAGGCCTACTGGAGACTAGAAGAAATCTCCCACAATCATCATGATGATTTCATAAGCAGATGGGAATATCCAAGCTGGCTAGATGTCCATATATAGACATAGACTCAGATGCAGACACAGATATAGATATAAGTAGGATAAAGAATCAAACTCACAAAAGAGTTGGATGAACCTATCTCCAACTTCTCTTCTTTCTCTGTTCTTTACCCTTTGTTCTAAAAATGATGATTCTGCCTCAAAAATATCAATAAAACTTATTGAAACCTCTAACAGAAGTTCTCAAAGGACATTAATTCAGATTTAATATTCAGAGTCAGTATCTGTGGATACAATATCCGTTAGAGAAGATGCTCTTTTTTTTCCTAGCAACTCATGTTTGTAATATATAAGGATGAAATTGTACATGTATCACTTACTGTACTAGAAGAACTCTATAAAGTACAACTATAAGTTCTGCCTTTGAGGAGCTTAGTGTGTTCATTTATAAGTGGAATAGGTTTGTTACTACATCTGTGGTTAAACAGAGGAAAAGAAATGTTATCTTTAAGGACAATTTGTCCCTGGAATCATTCACTTCAGTCGCTCAGTCGTGTCCGACTCTTTGAAACCCCATGAATTGCAGCACACCAGGCCTCCCTGTCCATCACCAACTCCCGGAGTTCACCCAAACTCATGTCCATCAAGTCAGTGATGCCATCCAGCTGTCTCATCCTCTGTCGTCCCCTTCTCCTCCTGCCCCCAATCCCTCCCAGCATCAGAGTCTTTTCCAATGAGTCAACTCTTCACATGAGGCGGCCAAAGTACTGGAGTTTCAGCTTTAGCATCAGTCCTTCCAATGAACACCCAGAACTGATCTCCTTTAGAATGGATTGGTTGGATCTCCTTGAAGTCCAAGGGACTCTCAAGAGTCTTCTCCAATACCACAGTTCAAAAGCATCAATTCTTGGGTGCTCAGCTTTCTTCACAGTCCAACTCTCACATCCATACATGACCAATGGAAAAACTATAGCCTTGACTAGACAGACCTTTGTTGGCAAAGTAATGTCTCTGCTTTTGAATATTCTCTCTAGGTTGGTCATAACTTTCCTTCCAAGGAGTAAGCGTCTTTTAATTTCATGGCTGCAGTCACAATCTGCAGTGATTTTGGAGCCCAAGAAAATAAAAAGTCAGCCAGTATTTCCACTGTTTCCCCATCTATTTCCCATGAAGTGATGGGACCAGATGCCATGATCTTCGTTTTCTGAATGTTGAACTTTAAGCCAACTTTTTCACTCTCTTCTTTCACTTTCAGCAAGAAGCTTTTTAGTTCCTCTTCACTTTCTGCCATAAGGGGGCTGTCATCTGCATATCTGAGGTTATTGAGATTTCTCCCGGCAATCTTGATTCAAGCTTGTGCTTCTTCCAGCCCAGCGTTTCTCATGATGTACTCTGTATAGAAGTTAAATAAACAGGGTGACAATATACAACCTTGACGTACTCCTTTTCTTATTTGGAACCAGTCTGTTGTTCCATGTCTATTTCTAACTGTTGCTTCCTAACCTGCATATAGGTTTCTCAAGAGGCAGGTCAGGTGGTCTTGGATTCCCATCTCTTTCAGAATTTTCCACAGTTGATTGTGATCCACACAGTCCAAGGCTTTGGCATAGTCAATAAAGCAGAGATAGATGTTTTTCTGGAACTCTCTTGCTTTTTCCATGATCCAGCGGATGTTGGCAATCTGATCTCTGGTTCCTCTGCCTTTTCTAAAACCAGCTTGAACATCAGGGAGTTCACGGTTCACGTATTGCTGAAGCCTGGCTTGGAGAATTTTGAGCATTACTTTACTAGCATGTGCGATGAGTACTATTGTGCGGTAGTTTGAGTATTCTTTGGCATTGCCTTTCTTTGGAATTGGAATGAAAACTGACCTTTTCCAGTCCTGTGGCCACTGTTGAGTTTTCCAATTTTGCTGGCATGTTAAGTGCAGCACTTTCACGGCATCATCTTTCAGGATTTGAAATAGCTCAACTGGATTTCTATCACCTCCACCATTAGGAGTTACAAAACTTGCTCAGTTTTACACAGAAAAATTAAATAATGCTAGAAGACCAATTTCTTCATGATACTTATAATAAAAAGGAATTCCAGAGAAGAAAGCTGTTTCTTCATGTTCATAACCTAGCTGGCAGATCCGCTTCTGCCCCGACCTGGGTATTAACCAACCAAACAAATAGGAAATGCTCTTTATTAGCTAATGTGAGCTCATTAGCACTAACACCACCCAAAGTTGTCTTTCAATGCATCATCTAAAGCCTGAGGGGGTCTGCAGGAGCCTACCTCGTTCGTGTGGCTGGTCAAAGGGTGCTCCAGCTCCTAAACATGCGGGCCTCTCTACAGAGATTAGGGCACCACTGTCCCCAGAGATAGCAGTAACTCAAAAGAAAGACAGAGAGGCACAGAGACAGGAGTGGAGAGAGATCCCAAGATGAAATTATATTTTTTATAACTTAATTTGGGAAGTGACATACTATCATTTATGCAACATGATATTGGTCTGATGAGAAGACTACAAAAATGTGTGACTACCAGGCAGGCTTCCCCTGTTTTCTTGGAAAAATATTTCTTGGTGATAGTGTTCTATTGGCTTTGAGACTCTATTGGTGCTGATGCAAAGTCCACTATATGGAAAAAGTCACATCATTTGGTTGAATCTTAAGAATTTTTAAAAATCTTTGATAATTTATTATTATTTTCTACTAGTGTTTTAACATTTGTAAACACTACAGGTTTTATAATATGTTAGCAAACTTGGGTGACACCCCCCCCAATTGCTCATTTATTTGTTCAACAAATATTTGCTAAAAGTCTATCTAGTCAAAGCTATGTTTTTTTCCAGTAGTCATGTATGGATATGAAAGTTGGACCATAAAGAAAGCTGAGCACTGAAGAATTGATGCTTTTGCTCTGTGGAGTTGGAGAAGACTCTTGAGAGCCCCTTGGACTGCAAGGAGATCAAATCAGTCAATCCTAAAGGAAATTAGTCCCAAATATTCACTGGAAGGACTGATGGTGAAGCTGAAGGTCCAAAACTTTGTTCACCTGATGTGAAGAACTGACTCACTGGAAAAGACCCTGATGCTCACAAAGATTGAAGGCAGGAGGAGAAGAGGACAGCAGAGGATGAGATGGTTGGATGGCATCACTGACTCAATGGACATGAGTGTGAGCAAGCCCTGACCATTGGTGAAGGACAGGGAAGCCTGGCGTCTGCGGTCCCTGAGGTCGCAAAGAGTAGGACAGGATCGGGCAAGTGAACAGCAGTGACAAAGCAGAGCTAGTGGTAAAGATCTTGCCTGCCACGCAGGAGACAGAAGAGGTGCGGGTTCGGTCCCTGGGTCAGGAAGATCCCCTGGAGAAGGAAATGGCAACCCACTCCAGTATTCTTGCCTGGAGAATCCCATGGACAGAGGAGCCTGGTGGGCTATAGTTATAGGGTCACAAAGAGTCGGACACAACTGAAGGACTTAGCACAGTAGAAGGCATAGTAGGATATTCTGCTCTTTAGGAAATTTTGCTAAACTAATAGGTTCCAGACTGCATTCAAGACATTATCTGGGCAAAGGACCCGGGTTAGAGGCATTGTCCAAAGACAAGCTCAGATGCAAAAGTGATTTACTCTAATTTCTTCATTTTACAGATGAGAAAATTGAATACCCAAGTGACTGACCAGGGAGGGCCCTGTGGATTGCAAATGTATTATCAGGCAAGCACTCGGGATCTAGGTAACCTTGGTCCAGAGGCCAGGAGGCATATCCACAGGCGTTAGGGCCAGGGTCAGTACACTGAGGCTAAATTATTCCAGAAGGAGAGTGCTGGGTGAGGCCAGCTTAGTTACACACACCTTAGTCCAGCAGGTTGTTGGGTGGATCCTGGATCAACCAAAATAGAGAGCATAAAGGTAAGCAGAGAGTCTTTGGGGGTGTTTCCTGGTAGACACCTCTATGAATCTTCATTTAACAGTCTGGGTTTTCTCCCCTCAAGAAGACACCATGATACATTTACTCTGCAATGCAGTGATTTTTATATCTGGAAGCAAGAGGAAGCTTAGATTTGAAAGCCAAATTCTCCCTTGGAAATAAGCTGAAAGTCTCCATGCACCACAGTCCTGGTGTGCTGTCGTTTAGGTCTGGCACTCATGCTGTAAAACAGCACGTGCTGTCAAGAGCAGGGGAGCAAACGGCCTCTGTTGCCATCTGCTGCCGACAGAAAAACTCACTTATGGGAGCACAGTGTCAGGGTGTGGCTGACCTGCAGCGCCTGCGTAAACCAAGCCCCCCCTTGAAACACACACTGCTGGCGGAGCAGTCGTGAACGGGTGCAGGAAGCTGTGGGCTGATGCCAGGTTGCTCTCCATAAGCTCTGGTGCAGCCTCCTCAGTCTGAAGCATCTGTGCCAGGCTTAGTGCTCTACCATCCCTGGGAATGGAGCTCTATATTTTCCCCATTCCTTCTTCAGCCTTTATGGTTAAAAAATTAAAAACAAAACAAAACAACCCTCTGAGACTTAGAGACTAAAAAATAACAAGGACTGCAAAACCCATTCACCAGCTTTGATGCTGTATCACAATTTATTTCCTAATGTTTCCAGGTATAGATTCTCAAAATAATGGCAAAATAAACATTAAATGATATTTTCCCTTCAGCTGCTTTCTTCCTGCTAGCTTGATCTCAGTTGCATTTTGTTTCCTGAAATTTCCAGTGACTTTTTTGAAAAGTTAGGGTCCATGGTGTGTGACAGGCTGGACTGCACTGGGCTGACCTGTTGAGATCGCCGTATTTTTATACTGTGCCTTGTCCTTTGAGCTGAAAAAATAGAAAAGGAAAATGCTACACACCATTCAGATTTTGAGAAAAAGTGAGGATAAGTATGGTGAACTTTTGGGTTTGCATCATACAAAATGAAACATTTCCATAGACTATGTTAGTTCAGGGAAATTCTCAAAAGGTCAGAGTCAAAACTGATGAAATGCATAAGAGACACAGCTGACTCACAGAGACATAAAGGGAATATCGCTGTGCTCGTTTGTGTTGCTGTGTGACTAAGTCAAGACAATTTGTGAGTTTCCTGCCATCAGTTCAGCAGTCCCTTCCAGGCTGGAGCACTGCTATAAAGGCTCTTTACAAGAGTCCCGATCCACAGTGCCAGTGTTTTCCCAACATACACGTAAGAGAGAAGCTGCTGGTACATTGTCCAGCATGATGTCAGAGGGCTTTACAAGATGGTTGCACTAACATCTCCTTCCATTGCAGTGGGTGAAAATTCCTTTTCCTCTCCATTCTCAACAACACATAGCATTGTCACGCCTTTAGTTTATTTTCAATCTGGCAGGTAGTATTGGCAGGTAGTTTTAATTTGCACGCTCCTGATTATCAAAGAGATTGTGCACATTTTAATATAATTCTGACCATTTGAATTTCCTACTTTTTGAAGTGTCTGTAAAAGTCTTTTTCAAGTTTTTCTGGTGGATGGTACATATTTTCCTGTGAACTTATATATGCAGGTCAGGAAGCAACAGTTAGAACTGGACATGGAACAACAGACTGGTTCCAAATAGGAAAAGGTGTACGTCAAGGCTGTATATTGTCACCCTGCTTATTTAACTTCTATGCAGAGTGCATTATGAGAAACACTGGGCTAGAAGAAGCACACGCTGGAATCAAGATTGCTGGAAGAAATCTCAATAACCTCAGATATGCAGATGACACACCCCTTACGGCAGAAAGTGAAGAGGAACTAAAAAGCCTCTTGATGAAAGTCAAAGAGGAGAGTGAAAAAGTTGGCTTAAAGCTCAACATTCAGAAACGAAGATCATGGCATCTGGCCCCATCACTTCATGGGAAATAGATGGGGAAACAGTGGAAACAGTGTTAGGCTTTATTTTTTTGGGCTCCAAAATCACTGCAGATGGTGATTTCAGCCATGAAATTAAAAGACGCTTACTCCTGGAAGGAAAGTTATGACCAACCTAGAGAGAATATTCAAAAGCAGAGACACTACTTTGCCAACAAAGTTCCGTCTAGACAAGGCTATGGTTTTTCCAGCAGTCATGTAAGCATGTGAGAATTGGACTGTGAAGAAAGCTGAGTGCTGAAGAATTGATGCTTTTGAACTGTGGTGTTGGAGAAGACTTTTGAGAGTCCCTTGGACTTCAAGGAGATCCAACCAGTCCATTGTAAAGGAGATCAGTCCTGGGTGTTCATTGGAAGGACTGATGCTGAAGCTGAAACTCCAGTACTTTGGCCGCCTCATGTGAAGAGTTGACTCATTGGAAAAGACTCTGATGCTGGGAGGGATTGGGGGCAGGAGGAGAAGGGGACGACAGAGGATGAGACAGCTGGATGGCATCACCGACTTGATGGACGTGAGTTTGGGTGAACTCTAGGTGTTGGTGGTAGACAAGGAGGCCTGGAGTGCTGCAATTCATGGGGTAGCAAGGAGTCGTACATGACTGAGCAACTGAACTGAACCGAACCGAAAGTCACATGAATGAATTTCCCCACCATCACATTACACAAAAGTGGCAAGACACAAAAGAATATACATGTTTGCTTCCACTTACATAAAGTTGAAAATCAGGCAAAACAGAACTACTTTGTTTAGGAAGACATAAGTATGCGGCAACAATATTTTTAAAAGCAAATAAATAATTGCAACACAGTTCAGGAGAGGTTACTTCTGACTCTGAATAAGTTTGTGTTTGAAGGGAAATAAGCTCTGTTCCCTGAGTTGTCATGGTTTCTAAAATTTGGTCAATAAACCTATCAGTGCTCAGGCTCTTGAACACTCAAAATGCAGTAATTAAAAAATGTTACTAAAAATAAGAATCTCTAATATAATTTCACATACAGAAAAAGTAAAAACAAAGTATGTACAAGTAGTAATAAGAAATTTCCATTTTTAAACAATATATTATTTTTATAATTTAACACATGCACTTGGGTTTACAGTTTATACTTTTATTTGAAGAGAAGATTTATGAGTATCTTTGTGTATCCTTTCTTCCTAGAACCCAAGAGGAAGGCTGGGAAATATAAGGCAAATTTGGGATAGCTACTGACTTAAACTTTAGGTATATATATTAGTATGTCTCTGAAGGAGACTATAAGGTGATTTCTAGATCAACCACTGTGAAAACCATTTTTAAACATTGCAAAAAATGTACACTAAAAAAAACTACACTATACAAGTACTGCTGCTGCTGCTAAGTCGCTTCAGTTGTGTTGACCTGTGAGACCCCATAGATGGCAGCCCACCAGGCTTCCCCATCCCTGGGATTCTCTAGGCAAGAATAGTGGAGTGGGTTGCCATTTCCTTCTCCAAAGCATGAAAGTGAAAAGTGAAAGGGAAGTTGCTCATTCTAAAAATTATTCAAGTAAGATGGGAAAATGGAAAAAAGAGAAAAAAATAAATAATAAAGAGATAGACTTAAATCCTAACATAACAGAAATTGCATTAACTATAAATGGTTTAAATATACCCATTAAGAGATTGGGATTGACATATACACACTGCTATATATACAATGATGACTAATGAGAAATACTGTATGGCTCAAAGAACTCAGTGCTCCGTGGTGACCTAAATAGGAGGGAAATCCAGAAAGAGGGTGTGTGTGTGCGTGTGCACACAGCTGATCCACTTTGCTGCACAGTAGAAACTAACACAGCACTGCAAAGCAACTAAACTCAATACAAGCTGATTTTTAAAATGTGATCTTCAAAAATATAAACACTAAAACAAATCATCAGAATAGATTTTTAATGACCTACATATGTTTTCTACAAGAAAATTGTTCAAATATACTAATAAAATATATTAGAAGCAAAGAAATGGAAAAAAATACACCACAAAAACACCAATCAAAGAAAGCTGCATGGCAGTACTAATACCAGACTTCAAAGAAAAGAAAATTATCAGATATGCACAGGGAGACACTACATAATGAGAGTCCAGTTACAAAGAAGTCACAACAATTTTAATGTATCTAGTAACACAGCTTCAATAACAAGATGAAAAAGCTGATGAGCTAACTTCCATTTTTTGAGCAGTTAAAATTTGTGGCTAATACGTGCCTACTTCAAACATTCTACATTTATTATCTCATTTAATCTTCACCCTCACCAAAAAAATTAATTACAACGTGCACATTGCTATCTCCATTCTGCATCTGAGTGAATTAGAACTCTCAAGAAGTTCCTTGCTCAAGGTCACACAGTTAGAAATCCTCAAGCCAAGTTCTCTTCACTGCATTCTGCCCTCTTTATACACTTCAAAAATAGACAGTGTGAATATCACATCCAACACTGCATTCCAAATCTCCTCTTCTTGGTCACAAAGTCTCAGGTCAACTTTAGAATCTAGTACAAACACTGTGTTCCAAATGAGTCATAGGAATAATGTGGCCGTAGAAGGAACAGGTACAAAAAGGGAACAAACAGAAATGGCTGACCATGGGAAAGATGGAAGCCACACCATGGTCATGGTGCCCCCAGACAATGTCAAGGCTGCCACATGAGGCTGGGTAAGTAGGGCACTGCTCAACCCCACAGGTGCCATTTACATAGACTATTGTGTAAGTGATACCACTTCGAGTTAGCCTGTAATCCACAGCAGTCTGACAATAGTTATGCTGTCTGAAAGTAACTCAAGTCCGTAAGGATGGAAAATGGTCATTAGCATCTATACAGGCCCTGGATTCTAGGGCACAGACAATTGTCCAGGTCACTGAGTCTACAATCAGGCAAGCTCGAGCAGCAGTACCTAGATTGCTCTACTTAATGGGCGAAATATAGTGCCCTCAAAGTGCTATGCATCTACAAAAGATTGAAAAACATTATTTCGTAAGCAATTATTTTTCTTTCAACATGTCACTGATCACCACATATAATTTCCTAAAAGAAAACATATAAGCACAATTTATAAACACATTTTCCTTATTTAGCCAAAATTTGGATAATGTGATCACAGGTCAACATTAGTCTATAAAGGAGCACCTGGAACCACCAAGCTATCAAGTCAGGATGGACAGACCAAGAAGAAAAGACACAAAGAAAGAGACTATTTTCATCTGGATCCCTTCTGCACAGCCTGACCCTCCTTCCCCAAAGCCAAAGGATACTCACTAGACTTTGAAGATAATTTCTAAGACTCTTACAGACATTTGATCCACAAGCCATCTGAAAAACCTCTGGCAGCTGTCAGACTAAAACTGTACAATGTCTTCCCAAGGGTGTCATCACCAACACCGTTAATGGAAACATGGGCTACAGCAGACCAAGCTTGGCTAGGAGGGTGCAGGAGCAAGAGTGCAGCTGAAGTGAGAGACTTCTGAGTAACAGGAGCCTAGCATAAGTCTACTGTTCCACATGATTCTCTAGCTGGGGCACTTTCGGAGGTTTTAACACCCTACGTTGTTGTTTTTGTTTAGTTGCTCAGGTCTGTCCAACTCTTTGCGACCCCATGGACTGTAGCCCACCAGGCTCCTCCATCCATGGGATTTCCCAGGGAAGAATACTGGAGTGGGTTGCCATTTCCTCCTCCATGGGAGCTTCCCAACCCAGAGATCGAACCTGTGTCTCCTGCAGCTCTTGAATTTGCAAGCGGATTCTTTACCTCTAGCGCCACCTGGGAAGATGGTGCTAACACACCATAAGTGCCCCCAAAACTTACCTGAATTAATTGCAATTGTTGACTTGGTAAGGCAAGCCTATAGAGGTCATTTACGTAGAAAAAAACCCAAGGAGAATGTAAACTGGTGCAGCCAATGAACAATATGAAGGTTCCTTAAGTTCAACTGAACAGTTGTGTCCGACTCCTTGCAAACCCATGAATCACAGCACGCCAGGCCTCCCTGTCCACCACCAATTCCTAGAGTTCACTCAAACTCATGTCCATCAAGTCAGTGATGCCATCCAGCCATTTCATCCTCTGTCATTCCCCTCTCCTCCTGCCCCCAATCCTTCCCAGCATCAGGGTCTTTTCCAGTGGGTCAACTCTTTGCATGAGGTAGCCAAAGTATTGGAGTTTCAGCTTCAGCATCAGTCCTTCCAATGAACACCCAGGACTGATTTCCTTTACAATGGACTGGTTGGATCTCCTTGCAGTTCAAGGGACTCTCAAGAGTCTTCTCCAACACCACAGTTCAAAAGCATCAATTCTTCGGCACTCAGCTTTCTTCACAGTCCAACTCTCACATCTATACATGACCACTGGAAAAACCATAGCCTTGACTAGACGGACCTTTGTTGACAAAGTAATATCTCTGCTTTTCGATATTCTCTCTAGATTGGTCACAACTTTCCTTCCAAGGAGTAAGCGTCTTTTAATTTCATGGCTGCAATCACCATCTGCAGTAATTTTGGAGCCCCCCCACCCCCCAAATAAAGTCAGCCAGTGTTTCCACTCTTTCCCCATCTATTTCCCATGAAGTGATGGGGCCAGATGCCATGATCTTAGTTTTCTGAATGTTGAGCTTTAAGCCAACTTTTTCACTCTCCTCTTTCACTTTCATCAAGAAGCTTTTAAGGAAACAAAAGTTGCTATATATGATACCACAATACCACTCATCAGCATATATCCAGAGAAAAATATGGTTCAAAAGGATACATACACCCAGTGTTCATTGCAGTGCTGTTTACAAGAGCCAAGACATGGAAGCAATGAAAATGTCCATTGAAAGATGAATGGATAAAGATGATGTAGTACATACGCACAATGGAATATTAGCCATTAAAAAAGAATGAAATAATGCCATTCGCAGCAACATGGATGGACCTGGAGATTGTTATACTAAGTGAAATAAGTCAGACAGAGAAAGGCAAGTATCACACAATATTGCTTATATGCAGAGCCTAAAAATAATTATATAAATGAACTTACTTACAAAACAGAAACAGAGTCACAGACTTAGAGAACAAACTCAAGGTTACTCAGGGGAAAGGGCAGGAGGGGGGAATAGAATGGGACTTCAGGACTAACAATGTATACATTGTAATATTTAAAATGGATAACCAATAAGGACCTAATGTATAGCACAGGAAATCTGCTCAGTACTCAGCAATAAGCTACGTGGGAAAAGAATTTGAAAAAAATAATGCTTTTAAAAAAAGAAAAAATAAATACCCAAGGAGACCTAATACTTTGCAAGTATAGAGTCAGAGTCTAGCATGCAGAAAGAGATAGGAAGAGAATTACATGAGTGAGCTGGAATGCTGACCTTGGTGTAGAAGCTGTGTTCTCTGATGTGGGCTGTGTGTGGCCTGCAAAGTTCACTGAAGCCAGAAAGAGCTAAAACCCCCACAGGGAATCTTCCATGTGAGTGAGCACAGGTGTTCAACACAGAGTTCCACCTGAGACGCTGTCCTTCCCCTCAGACTGACTCTGATGGCAAGGTGCCGTTGCTTCTGGTACTATTCATTACAACTGTGCATCACGTCAGCAAGAGAAAAATCACTAGGAGAAATTAAAAATCACAGACTCTGAAGTCAGCGTTGTGATTCTGAACTCTGCCACTTACTAAAACGAGATCTTGAGGGGAACAGTGAACTTCACAAAACCTCCATTTCCAACTTGTGAGATGATCAGGGCAGAATCTACCTTACAAAATTTCAAAGGTAAAATGAGATAAACTAGGTTAAAGGTTCTTTTTACGCTAAAAGCTCTATGTAACTGCTAGTTATCGGTAATGTCTGGATAACACAGTTGACCAGGGATTTGGGAGAATATTTCTGAGTCCTGATGTGTGCTGGCAATGTTTTTCTTTAGGACTTCAAAGGGGAATGAGAGGGATTTGAAGCTGAAAAAATATAAATAGCAAGAAGTTTAGAAACATTATTTCTGATGGAAGGAAAATAAATTGACTGGCTGTGTTAATCTCCCTTAGTGTTATCTACTAACTAACAATATATTTTAATTAAACAGAGTTGGAGTCATTTTCACAACAAGGAAAAGGCTATTCTTTTTATTCAGTTTGCTTAATTCCTGTATCTAGTGAAGACAAATTAATTTCAAGTATCTAAAAGCTCTGACAGGCACTAGGAAAACAGGCAATGGATGGAAATTATTTTGTCACTAGATCTAATATTTCCAGTAGATAATTTCCTTCCATCTTATTATAATCATGAAAAATTGTTAGGATTCGCTACCCTGTGTGGGTCCTTACTGAAGGAAACAGGAGATGATTCTTGCATTTGCCTTGCAATAAAGAGTAAAGAAAAGCAACCCTTCCAAATCCTCTTAAATAAAAAAATCGTGTCAACTTGAAAAGAAGTAATAGAGATCCCACTTGATGGGAGATTTCCCTCCTTCTGCTTTCCCCAAAGAGAAGAGCTTCCCAAGTAAGTAGAGAAGTTTATAGCCAAGCTAGAGAAGGGCTGAAAGATGCGTATACATATACATATCTACACAAGCAAGATAAACCAGGGGTTTCCCAGGTGGCACTAGCAGTAAAGAACCTACCTGTCTAATACAGGAGATAGCATATTCAAAAGCAGAGACAATACCTTGCCGACTAAGTTCCGTCTTGTCAAGGCTATGGTTTTTCCTGTGGTCACGTATGGATGTGAGAGTTGGACTGTGAAAAAGGCTGAGCACCGAAGAATTGATGCGTTTGAACTGTGGTGTTGGAGAAGACTCTTGAGAGTCCCTTGGACTGCAAGGAGATCCAACCAGTCCATTCTGAAAGAGATCAATCCTGGGATTTCTTTGGAAGGAATGCTGCTGAAGCTGAAACTCCAGTACTTTGGCCACCTCATGTGAAGAGTTGATTCATTGGAAAAGACTCTGATGCCGGGAGGGATTGGGGGCAGGAGGAGAAGGGGACGACCCAGGATGAGATGGCTGGATGGCATCACGGACACGATAGATGTGAGTCTGAGTGAACTCCGGGAGATGGTGATGGACAGGAAGGCCTGGTGTGCTGTGATTCATGGGGTCGCAAAGAGTCGGACACGACTGAGCGACTGAACTGAACTGAAGAGATGTGGGTTCTACCCCTGGGTCAGGTAGATCCCCTGGAGGAAGGTATGGCAACCCACTCCAGTGTTCCTGCCTGGAGAGTCCCGTTGACAGAGGAGCCTGGTGGGCTACAGCCCATAGGCTTAAAAAGAATCGGCTATGACTGAAGTATCAAGATAAACAACTTCTAGTCTTATACCCTGCCCTCTGTTCATTCTCCACTACATCATTTGAAGAACTCAGTTCCACATACTGCAAGCCTTTTAGCTGGTGACAGTCCTTCAGGACTTTGGCTTTAGCTAAACTGTACTATTTGCTGTTTCCCAAAGAAGTCCTGCTGTCTCCAGCTGTGCTTTTGCTCACATATCTCCTTCTTCCAGGAATGAGCACCCATCCTCTACCTGGATTAGCTCTCTTGATCCTGCAAGTCAAAAATTCAAAGACTGCCTCCTCATGAAGCCCTCTTCTAAACCATCTTCTCTAGCCCTCCCAGCAGTTGTGTGTTCCTCATTCTATACTTACTGTCTACTAAATTCATGCTTAGACCCTTTTTCTTTATTTTATGGTTAAGATATTGCTGATGTGTCTGTCTTTCCCACAAGACTATTAAGAGAAAGGATTACATTGTTTAGACTTAAATCTATGGCATCAACCACATAGTAAAATCTTACACACTCAATAAATGTGTCTTAAATGAATGCCAATTTCAGCAGTCGGCAAGCTTGCTCTGCAAAGCTCCAGGCAGTAAATATTTGAGGCTTCATGAGCCATTTAGTCTCTAGAAATTCTGCTGTGGTATTCTACGCAAGTCCACTCAACTCTGCTACAGTACAGAAAAACCAGCTATTGTCAATATGTAAACAAATGTGGGTGACTGTATTTCAACCACACTTTGTTTACAAGAACAGGTGATGTGTCAGATTTGGCCCATGGACTATCCTTGGGCTGATCCCCAATAAATTAAAAGATCAAATGAATGAGAACACCCTCAAAAACTCTTCTCAGGAAGAGGACTCAAGCCCAGGAGAGTAGAAAACGGTAACAAATCCATTTACAGGTGAAGTGGAAGAGCAGAGTAGGACATGGGACTGTCACATTCCCCAGTCCTCATTCTGGAAGACAGGAGCAACCTAGATTAGCATGCATACCGCTAAGAAAACACAGGTCCAGAAACAGCAACTCTAATGCTTGCTAATACTATATTTTAGTATTAATAATGAACTCTTTAGTTCACAGACTGAGTGCGTACAAGTGAACGGCAACAGGCATCCCTACAGAATGAAATTTTCCCTATATTCATGGAGCTAACTAGCAAGGGAAGATGTTAGCTGCCCAAGATATGACTGTCTATACCAAACAAATGAAACACAAAGATGAAAATCCCAGTCATGGTATGAATGTTGGGTGACATCAGGCAGAGTGTTGAGAGAGTTTGTACAGGTAACCCTCAAAATAAGATGCATAGGTAGTATAGATGCCACCAAGAATTTATTTTCAATTCCAAGCCAAGGTACCATGCTAACATCATTGGATGGAAAGTATGTAAATAGTCCAGTTATCTTTTGCTTTAAGGTATAATTCTGAAGCTTATATTTTATTTCTTATTCATTCTCCTTGTTACATTTTCTTCTGTAACCTTTGAAACACAAGAAAGAGAATCAGATTCTTTATTTTTTTTCTTTCTTTTTTAAAAAAATTTTATTTTTTTTACTTTACAATACTGTATTGGTTTTGCCATACATTGACATGAATCCACCACAGGTGTACATGAGTTCCCAACCCTGAACCCCACTCCCACCACCCTCCCCATATCATCTCTCTGGGTCATCCCAGTGTACCAGCCCCAAGCATCCTGTATCCTTGTTCGAACATAGACTAGCGATTCATTTCTTACATGATAGTATACATGTTTCAATGCCATTCTCCAAAATCATCCCACCCTCTCCTTCTCCCACAGAGTCCAAAAGTCTGTTCTTTACATCTGTGTCTCTTTTGCTGTCTCGCATATAGGGTTATCATTACCATCTTTCTAAATTCCATATATATGTGTTAGTATACTGTATTGGTGATTTTCTTTCTGGCTTACTTCACTCTGTATAATTGGCTCCAGTTTCATCCACCTCATTAGAACTGATTCAAATGTATTCTTTTTAATGGCTGAGTAATACTTCATTGTGTATATGTACCACTGCTTTCTTATCCATTCATCTGCTGATGAACTTCTATGTTGTTTCCATGTCCTGGCTATTATAAACAGTGCTGTGATGAACATTGGGGTACATGTGTCTCTTTCAGTTCTGATTTCCTCAGTATGTATGCCCAGCAGCAGGATTGCTGGGTCATAAGGCAGTTCTATTTGCAATTTTTTAAGGAATCTCCACACTATTCTCCACAGTGGCTGTACTAGTTTACGTTCCCACCAACAGTGTAAGAGTGTTCCCTTTTCTCCACACCCTCTCCAGCGTTTATTGCTTGTAGACTTTTGGATCGCAGCCATTCTGGCTGGTGTGAAATGGTACCTCATTATGGTCTTGATTTGCATTTCTCTGATAATGAGTGATGTTGAGCATCTTTTCATGTGTTTGTTAGTCATCCGTATGTCTTCTTTGGAGAAATGTCTATTTAGTTCTTTGGTCCACTTTTTTATTGGGTCCTTTATTTTTCTGGAATTGAGCTGCATTAGTTGCTTGTATATTTTTGAAATTAGTTGTTTGTCAGTTGCTTCATTTNTTTGTCGAAGATAAGCTGTCCATAGGTGTGTGGATTTATCTCTGGGCTTTCTATTTTGTTCCATTGATCTATATTTCTGTCTTTGTGCCAGTACCATACTGTCTTGATGACTGTGGCTTTGAGTAGAGCCTGAAGTCAGGCAAGTTGATTCCTCCAGTTCTTCTTCTTTCTCAAGATTGCTTTGGCTATTCGAGGTTTTCTGTATTTCCATACAAATTGTGAAGTTATTTGTTCTAGTTCTGTGAAAACTACCACTGGTAGCTTGATAGGGATTGCATTGAATCTGTAGATTGCTTTGGGTACTATACTCATTTTCACTATATTGATTCTTATGATCCAAGAACATGGTATATTTCTCCATTTATTAGTGTCCTCTTTGATTTCTTTCATCAGTATTTTATAATTTTCTATATATAGGTCTTTAGTTTCTTTAGGTAGATATATTCCCAAGTATTTTATTCTTTTCGTTGCAATGGTGAATGGAATTGTTTCCTTAAATCTTTTCCTGCTTTCTCATTATTAGTGTATAGGAAGGCAAAGGATTTCTGTGTGTTGATTTTATATCCTGCAACTTGACTATATTCACTGATTAGCTCTAGTAGTTTTCTGGTGGAGTCTTTAGGGTTTTCTATGTAGAGGATCATGTCATCTGCAAACAGTGAGAGTTTTAATTCTTTTCCAATTTGGATTCCTTTTATTTCTTTTTCTGCTCTGATTGCTGTGGCCAAAACTTCCAGAACTATGTTGAATAGTAGTGGTGAAAGTGGGCACCCTTATCTTGTTCCTGACTTTAGGGAAAATGCTTTCAATTTTTTACCATTGAGGATAATGTTTGCTGTGGGTTTGTCATATATAGCTTTTATTATGTTGAGGTATGTTCCTTCTAGTCCTGCTTTCTATAGAGTTTTTATCATAAATGGATGTTGAATTTTGTCAAAGGCTTTCTCTGCATCTATTGAGATAATCATATGGCTTTTATTTTTCAATTTGTTAATGTGGTGAATTATATTGATTGATTTGCAGATATTGAAGAATCCTTGCATCCCTAGGATAAAGCCCACTTGGGCATGGTGTATGATCTTTTAAATGTGTTGCTGGATTCTGATTGCTAGAATTTTATTAAAGATTTTTGCATCTATGTTCATCAGTGATATCGGCCTGTAGTTTGCTTTCCTTGTGGCATCTTTGTCAGGTTTTGGTATTAGGGTGATGGTGGCCTCCTAGAATGAGTTAGGAAGTTCACCTTCCTCTGCAATTTTCTGGAAGAGTTTGAGTAGGTTAGGTGTTAGCTCTTCTCTAAATTTTTGGTAGAATTCAGCTGTGAAGCCATCTGGATCTGGGCTTTTGTTTGCTGGAAGATTTCTGATTACAGTTTCAATTTCTGTACTTGTGTTGGGTCTGTTAAGATTTTCTATTTCTTCCTGGTTCAGTTTCAGAAAGTTGTACTTTTCTAAGAATTTGTCCATTTCTTCCAAGTTGTCCACCTTACTGACATATAATTTCTGATAGTAGTCTCATGATCCTTTGTATTTCTGTGTTGTCTGTTGTGATCTCTCCATTTTCATTTCTAATTTTATTGATTTGATTTTTCTCTCTTTGTTTCTTGATGAGTCTGGCTAATGGTCTGTCAATTTTATTTATCCTTTCAAAGAACCAGCTTTTGGCTTTGTTGATTTTTGCTATGGCCTCTTTTGTTTCTTTTGTGTTTATTTCTGCCCTTATTTTTAAGATTTCTTTCCTTCTACTAACCCTGGAGTTCTCCATTTATTCCTTTTCTAGTTGCTTTAGGTGTAGAGTTAGGTTATTTATTTGACTTTTTTCTTGTTTCTTGAGGTATACATGTATTGCTATGAACTTTCCCCTTAACACTGTTTTTATAGTGTCCCACAGGTTTTGGGTTGTTGTATTTTCATTTTCATTTGTTTCTATACATATTTTGATTTCTTGTTTGATTTCTTCTGTGATCTGTTGGTTATTCAGCAGCGTGTTGTTCAGCCTCCATATGTTGGAATTTTTAATAGTTTTACTTCTGTAATTGAGATCTAATCTTACTGCATTGTGGTCAGAAAAGATGCTTGGAATGATTTCAATTTTTTTGAATTTATCAAGGCTAGATTTACGGCCCAGGATGTGATCTATCCTGGAGAAGGTTCCATTAGTACTTGAGAAAAAGGTGAAATTCACTGTTTTAGGGTGAAATGTCCTATAAATATCAATTAGGTCCAACTGGTCTACTGTATCATTTAAAGTCTGTGTTTCTTTGTTAATTTTCTGTTTAGCTGATCTATCCATAGGTGTGAGTGGGGCATCAGAGTCTCCCACTCTTACTGTGTTATTGTTAATTTCTCCTTTCATACTTGTTAGCATTTGTCCTACATATTGCGGTGCTCCTATGTTGGGTGCATATATATTTATAATTGTTATATCTTCTTCTTGGATTGATCCTTTGATCATTATGTAGTGGCCTTCTTTGTCTCTTTTCACTGCCTTTGTTTTAAACTCTATTTTATCTGATATGTGAGTCTGAGTGAACTCTGGGAGATGGTGATGGAAAGGGAGGCCTGGCCTGCTGCAATTCTTGGGGTCACAAAGAGTCAGACACGACTGAGCGACTGAACTGAACTGAACTGACTCCTGCTTTCTTTTGGCCTCTATTTGCATGGAATATCTTTTTCCAGCCCTTTACTTTCAGTCTGCATGTGTCCCTTGTTTTGAGGTGGGTCTCTTGTAGACAACATATATAAGGGTCTTGTTTTTGTATCCATTTAGCCAGCCTTTGTCTTTTGGTTGGGGCATTCAACCCATTTATGTTTAAGGTAATTATTGAGAAGTATGATCCTATTGCCAT
This sequence comes from Redunca redunca, assembly GCA_006410935.1. Classification (NCBI taxonomy): domain Eukaryota; kingdom Metazoa; phylum Chordata; class Mammalia; order Artiodactyla; family Bovidae; genus Redunca; species Redunca redunca. The sequence continues at coordinate 88,806 of SJYQ01001111.1, read as the reverse complement.
TTACTTTATTGTTTTGGGTTTGGGTTTATACACCCTTTTTGTGTTTCCTGTCTAGAGGATATTCTTTAGCAATTGTTGGAGAGCTGGTTTGGTGATGCTGAATTCTGTCAGCTTTTGCTTGTCTGTAAGGCTTTTGATTTTTCCTTCATATCTGAATGAGATCCTTGCTGGGTACAGTAATCTGGGCTGTAGGTTATTTTCTTTCATCACTTTAAGTATGTCTTGCCATTCCCTCCTGGCCTGAAGAGTTTCTATTGAAAGATCAGCTGTTATCCTTATGTGAATCCCCTTGTGTGTTTTTTGTTGTTTTTCCCTTGCTGCTTTTAATACTTGTTTTTTATGTTTGATCTTTGTTAATTTGATAAATATGTGTCTTGGGGTGTTTCTCCTTGGGTTTATCCTGTTTGGGACTCTCTGGGTTTCTTGGACTTGGGTGATTATTTCCTTCCCCATTTTAGGGAAGTTTTCAACTATTATCTCCTCAAGGATTTTCTCATGGTCTTTCTTTTTGTTTTCTTCTTCTGGGACTCCTATAATTCGAATGTTGGGGCGTTTCCTGAAGGTCTCTGAGATTGTCCTCATTTCTTTTAATTTGTTTTTCTTTTTTCCTCTCTGATTCATTTATTTCTACCGTTCTATCTTCTATTTCACTAATCTTATCTTCTGCCTCCGTTATTCTACTACTTGTTGCCTCCAGAGTGTTCCTGATCTCATTTATTGCCTTATTCATTATATATTGACTCTTTTTTATTTCTTCTAGGTCCTTATTAAACCTTTCTTGCATCTTCTCAGTCCTTATCTCCAGACTATTTATCTGTGATTCCATTTTGATTTCAAGATTTTGGATCATTTTCACCATCATTATTTGGAATTCTTTATCAGGTAGATTCCCTATCTCTTCCTCTTTTGTTTGGTTTGGTGGGTATTTCTCCTGTTCCTTTACCTTCTGGGTATTCCTCTGCCTCTTCATCTTGATTATATTACTGCGTTTGGGGTGGCCTTTCTGTATTCTGGCAGTTTGTGGAGTTCTCTTTATTATGGAGTTTCCTCACTGTGGATGGGGTTGTATCAGTGGCTTGTCAAGGTTTCTTGGTTAGGGAAACTTGTGTTGGAGTTCTGGTGGGTAGAGCTGGATTTCTTCTCTCTGGAGTGCAATGGAGTGACCAGTAATGGGTTATGAGATGCCAATGGTTTTGGAGTAACTTTGAGCTGCCTGTATATTGAAGCTCAGGGCTGTGTTCCTGTGTAGCTGGAGAATTTGCGTGGTATGTCTTGCTCTGAAACTTGTTGGCCCTTGGGTGGTGCTTGGTTTCAGTGTAGGTGTGAAGGTGTTTGATGAGCTCCTATTGATTAATGTTCCCTGGAGTCAGGAGTTCTCTGATGTTCTCAGGATTTGTACTTAAGTCTCCTGCTTCTGGTTTTCAGTTTTATTTGTACAGTAGCTTCAAGACTTCTCCATCTATACAGCACTGATGATAAAACATCTAGGTTAGAAATGACAAGTTTCTCCACATTGAGGGACACCCAGAGAGGCTCACTGAGTTACATGGAGAAGAGGAGGTAGTAAGAGGTGACTGGAATGAGATGAGGTGGGATCAAAAGAAGAGAGAACAAGCTAGCCAGTAATCACTTCCTTATGTGCTCTCCACTGTCTGGACAGCTCAGATATGTTCACGGAGTTATACAGAGAAGAGGAGAGGGAGGAAGGAGACAGAGGTGGCCAGGAGGGTAAAAGAGGGAAATGAAAAGGAGAGAGACAGATCCAGCCAGTAACCAGTTCCCTAAGTATTCTCCACCATCTGGAACACACAGAGATTCACAGAGTTGGGTAGAGAAGAGAAGGGGGAAGGAGGAGACAGAGGCAACCTGGTGGAGAAAAAGGAGAGTCCAAAGGAGGAGAGAGAGGTCAAGCCAGTAATCTCGCTCTCAAGTAAAAATGGGTACTGAAGATTGGGTTTTTAAAGGTATGAAATTGATAACAAATACCAAAAATCAAAGATTAAAAAATCTGTTTTTGAAGACAATGATCTGCTTTTCTGGGTGCCTGATGTCCTCTGCCAGCATTCAGAAGTTGTTTTGTGAAGTTTACTCAGCGTTGAAATGTTCTTTTGATGAATTTGTGAGGGAGAAAGTGGTCTCCCCATCCTATTCCTCTGCCATCTTAGGACTACCCTCCTCCTCCTCCATCTTAGGACCGCCCCCAGATTCTTTAAAATGCAACACAGCAAGTCCAAAGAAACTGTGAAAGAAGAGCATTCACTTCGGTTTCTATTCCACTTTCAAACAGAGATCCAAACTTTTGAGATCTATTTCCAAATGCAGATAACACAGATAAAGTGTTGGAGTGGTGCCTGATCCTATATAATCCCCTTCTCCGGAAGGGAAGACATCTGACACTGCTACAAACACAGGAGCTAAATCAGCGTGTCTGAAGCAGCCATGTCAATGCCAGCAGCACCCCTGGCTACTGCGGCATGGAGGGGAATTGTGTGTCAAGGGAGAGTCAGAGATAGAGCAGCACAGATATAAAAAGACTGGCCAGAAAGTAAGCTAAGCATATTTATTGCCCTTTGGGGAGAAAAGTGAACAAATCAAATGATCACACACACTTCCAGCCTCCCTTCCCCTTTCTTTCTTTTTCTAAAAGAGTATTTCCAGATTTCATCAGAGTTGACATAAGCTGTGTCATGGATAAAATTCCAACTTATCACAAGTGATCAATGCCCCCTGGGAAAAATTTGGTACTGTGCCTTTTTCTATTTGATTGGCACATTCTGATGTGTTCTTAAAGCATCACTGCTCTTTTTATCCAGAAATGCCCTCTGTGGCAGCTCTAACTCACTCAGGGAGCACAAACAGTGTGGACAGCCTCTGACCCCACTCTAACAGGTTCCCTTTAGTGGAAGGCCACAGTGGTAAACCGCTGGGAACCCAGTGATCAGCTTTTGGCTTGAATTTTCTGGACTGTTAGCTGACATCCCAAACCTACCTGTAATTTCTCCCCTTTGACCATTAAAGCCACAGGAAAACAATGACTATTTTGTGATGCCTTTAACCCCATTCTCTTCTCAGTGAGAAATGACTCAAGGAATTAAAGCCATGGCAATATCATCAGTTCATTTTACCACTGAGAACAGCATAGAACTGAACTTTGGTGAAGAACTTCTTAATGTCCTTTCTAAACTCTGAGGCTGCGGCTTAGTCAGCAGTCCTTATTATTATTATTATTATTTGTTTCTACACTATTCACGTCAAGGATCATAAATTAAGGCACCTTCAGGGCCAAACATATAATAAAATGTGTGAGGGTGGTTGGGGAAAAGGTCCTGGAGAATCCAGTAATCCAGAGGTGAAGCTGCTTAGTTCCAACCCAATGTTGCCACCCAAGATTGAGACAGTATTGTCAGTGCCAACTACAGTTGACTTCCAGAGAGTGTCAGAAGCTAAGTTGTGATGTATGTGTATAGATTTTATACCTTTGAAATTAATTACAAAAATACTAGTGTGGGCCAAGAAAACATATTTAAGGATCAGCTATAACTCACGAGTTATCTGTTTATGACCTTTCCTTAGTATCAACAAAGACATTCATGACTCTGCAGTTCACCTGTTATTAATAGTGTCAAAAGTAAATAAACAAATGAGATAAAATGCTAATTTAGGAGGCGGTGTTTGAATTTGCCACATAGAACTATCTAACCTTAGGAAATTTATTTAAACTAAGAGTCAGGCTTATCTGCAGTGTATTATCAACATGCTTTCTAAATAGCTGAAGGGCTGATTTTGTAAAAAATGAATTCCTTTTGAATATTAATGTTTTAACTATCAATAAAAATAAAATAATTGTAAAGTTGTGAAAATACAAAGATATTAAATAAGATAAAAGAACTCACCAAATATATCTAAAGTTCAACTTAAAATCAACATTCCTCACAGTGTTAGAACAGTATATTCTTTGGGTTCCTAGTGACAAAAATATTTATTACTTAAAATCTAATGTGGATATGATGCAGATTGTACCTATCTAAAAGCAGTATCCTCTAAGAGGTCACATAAAACAATTAACAAATGTGATTCACTGATACAATGCCTAACAATACATTCTATAAATAAGAGATGCCTTTGAAAACATTCAACAAAATGATAAAAAGTCATGAATTATAAGTCATCTGTTTTGCTGAATACCTCTATGATTACTTTAGGAGACATTCCAACAATTAGAAGTTTCAAGATTTTGAATCTCCTGAATCCGTTCAGAAGTTGACCCCAAGGTTCTCTCCAGTAAATCTGCATTTCCCTTTTCAGTAAGGTTGGAGCCAAGAGGAAATTGTCTGCCTACACTTGAAGGAATAACCCTAGCTCATTCAGGAGAAAGGGCTCCTATTCATATACAAACCAACTATTCATATACAGAGGAAAAGCGACATACCAAGAGGGTCCTAAAATGCACTAAGAGTCAGTATACACATAAGATGTGCACAAAAATGCATGCATCAGATATAAATATTCTAAGGAAACAATCTCCACATATGCCTGTTGTCTGTCCTAGCGTGACTGCCTTGACTCCTTCCTGCTAAATGCGAGCCTATCAGCGGGCTCGCACTCCTGCAGCTGCTCCCGCCAAGCCGTTTCTCCTCCTCCTTGACGGAGCTCCAGGGAAGAGCGCGGCACCTCGTTTTCAGGCCGGTCCTCGAACTAGACACTCCCTGTGCTTGAGAGATGCTGACTAGAAACACACCTGTCTGACAGGTTCCCATCATGATCGAGACATTTTTCTAAGCTCACCATGACCACTGGAGAATCTTTCCTCAAACTTATGACTGAAACGAGTCATATTCAGGTCCCCGAAGCTGGCTGTTTACTCCTTCAGCCCATCAGTCTTCTCACCATCATGCCCAAACTGAAAGTATTTTCCTTTCTTTAGAATTTCTTACTTGTGGTGAAACATGAGTAACACAAGGTTTGCTGTTTTAGCTTCTCTACATGCACAACGCACAACATCACCATTATTCATCTCCAGAACGTCTCCACCATCCCAAACTGAAACCCTGTACCTGTCATATGCTTTTCCCCTGTCTCTTCCTTCACCAGATTCTGGTAACCACAGCTTTGCTTTTTGTCTCCATGAATTGGACTCTTCTAGGAACCTCATATGAAGAAGGCTATGGCACTCCACTCCAGGACTCTTGCCTGGGAAATCCCATGGACGGAGGAGCCTGGTAGGCTACAGTCCATGGGGTCGCGAAGAGTCAGACACGACTGAGCAACTTCACTTTCACTTTTCACTTTCATGCACTGGAGAAGGAAATGACAACCCACTCTGTGTTCTTGCCTGGAGAATCCCAGGGACGGGGGAGCCTGGTGCGCTGCCATCTATGGGGTCGCACAGAGTCAGATACGACTGATGTGACTTAGCAGCAGCAGCAGCAGGAACCTCATATAAATGGAACATACAACACCTGTCTGTTTGTGTCTGACAGTTTCACCTAGCACATCAGCATCTTCTTGGACCCTTTTCTTTGGGCTCCAGTCAAAAGTTCTGCAACGTTATCCTGAACTATTATGTTGTTGTTTGGTCTGGCTTTTTGAGGCTGGAACAACACAAGCTTTATTGAATGACCAAAGAATGGAAAAGCAGGGACCTAAGTTCACCAACCACAACACCCCCTCACTGTTACTGTGGACCTGTTCCTTTCTCTCGGCTTTCCCTGTCATGTCTCAGATTCTGTAAGAAACTTTTAACAGGTGCTATAAGGTTCAACTAGCTCCTTCACAACTGATTCTACATAAGAAAAAGCCTTCTAGAAACATGCTCTTGCTTCAGAATCTTTGTTGGTATCCCACAGACAGAGAAAAGGCCCCAACTCCTCAGCCTGGCATGCAAAGCTATTCACAGTATGGATTTCATCAACATCTCCAAAAATCCCATTAACTGCACACAAGTTTGTGCTTCAGCACAACAGCAAACCCTTTTACCTGGCAAAACTCGTCTGGGTCTTGTTTGTAATGTAAAATATGCTCTAAGACAGCACTCTCCAACCATTTTGGCACCAGGGACAGACTTCATGGAAGACAACTTTCCCATAGACTAGGGCGGGTGGCGGGGGGTGGTTCAGGACGATCCAAACACATTTCGTTTATTGTGCGCCTTATTAGGCATAGATTCCAGAGGTCGCGGACCTCTGCTCTAAGGGTTCCCTGCTAAGCTTGTCCCAGCCATGCCCTCACCTTCTGACCCCGTGGTGAGTCTTTTCTCTAACAGATGCTTGAACTCCCTCTTCATTGCCTTTGCGTATGGATCCTCCCCAAGTTTGCCTTGTCCTTCCACCTATGTTATGATTGAAATTTATTCTCATAGCACCTGACACAGAAAGGTGTTTGTTATTTTGTCTGTTGTTTTTTTTTTTTTGTATTCAGCACTTACAGACTGACAGATTAGTTTACCTTTTACCTAAAATTTTCTCAGAGCTTCTTTTTTGGTCCAAGTTCCAATCTCTTACCTACTGGATATGCCTCAAGCTTTTACCAACACCGTGGGTTAAAAGTAAGAAGTCAGACTGACCAAGAACTGCGATAGAAGAGGTCAGCCACTTGACACACGGCTTTTCAGTTTCTTATCCTAAGGCCCATTGCTGTTTCCACCTGTGAGGCTTGCACTTAATTTTACTTAGCATCTCTTTCCTAGACTGAATACTTGGCTTTTATTGCAAATCATTTTCTTCTCACGTTTTAATACATTGCTATTTGCTTACAATTTATTATGCTTCATTGCACTCAACAAAACTATTTTTAACAGTGCAACACTGTACCATTATACAGGATGGCTGGCATCTCAGAGAAAAGTTAATTTGGGTCCTGTAATGATGATGGTGATTGCAGCCATGAAATTAAAAGATGCTGACTCCTTGGAAGGAAAGTTATGACCAACCTAGATAGCATATTCAAAAGCAGAGATATTACCTTGCCAACAAACGTCCATCTAGTCAAGGCTATGGTTTTTCCAGTGGTCATGTATGGATGTGAGAGTTGGACTGTGAAGAAAGCTAAGCACCAAAGAATTGATGCTTTTGAACTGTGGTGTTGGAGAAAACTCTTGAGAGTCCCTTGGACTGCAAGAAGATCCAACCAGTCCATCCTAAAGGAGATCAGTCCTGGGTGTTCATTGGAAGGACTGATGCTGAAGCTGAAACTCCAATACTTTGGCCACCTCATGCGAAGAGCTGATTCATTGGAAAAGACTCTGATGCTGGGAGGGATTGGGGGCAGGAGGAGAAGGGGACGACACAGGATGAGATGGCTGGATGGCATCATAGACTCGATGGATGTGAGTCTGAGTGAACCTCGGGAGTTGGTGATGGACAGGGAGGCCTGCTGTGCTGCGATTCATGGGGTCGCAAAGAGTCGGACACGACTGAGCGACTGAACTGAACTGAACTGAATGACGATTATGAATTTGGCTGAGTCATTTCCAATGGCTGATATTATCCCCCAGAGGATAAACTCCTTTCTCCTACTTGGCACCAGTCTATCAGATCCCTGCTGACTACATTTCCTTTCTGAATCCATTTCTTTTTCTCTCTCCCACATGAGGACAGGCATTCGGTCTTCACTTCCTAGTCTGAGCTGCTCCATCTCTCAGTAAACAACACCGTGCTGTTACAAATGGCAGATGCCTTTTTAAAATACATACTCCAGACTCCTCCAGCCCTGCTCCCTGTGACCCAGGCACTTAAATGGAATGCCCTCATTGCAAACCATCTGGAATGCCTTACCTCAAGACAACCAGGAGTCAGAAGGCAAACAGCTATTAATGTCATCTGAAAAACAAATCCCTGCAGGAAAAGACATTTTGCGCATCAGCAAAAAAAAAAAAAAAAAAAAAAAAACTCACCATGCTGAAGACCCGAGTTAGGGAGGTGATTGTTCTCGTGCAGTATCTGAGCTGACTTTGCTGTCTTGGAAAGAGTTCCAAGTAAACAGTCTGAAAGATAACGATGACAGAGTTTTCATATGCTTTTATTTTGGAAGCACAAACAAGCTTTCCTAAACGCTTCCTGCATTTTGTCTGAAGGAATATGAAAACAGAGTAAAGGAATATTCTAGCCTCACTGACTGGCTTATATTCACTGTTTACGTTTGCTCAAGAGTTGGTTGCTCAGTCATATCCAACTCTTTGTGACCCCATGGACCACAGCCCACCAGGTTCCTCTGTCCATTGGATTTTCCAGGCAAGAATGCTGGAGTGGAGAGCCATTTCCTGCTCCAGGGAAATGACAATGTTTTGCACAGATCATCCTCTTATTCTCCTTCTCTCTGTGCAACCATCCATAAAAGTTCAAATCTTCTGGGAAGAGTTCTTCCCTGACTTACACCCTCCATTCTCCCAAGTCTTTCAACCCTGCTTGCTTCCACCATTGATTCTTTGTTATTTCCTGCCATGATTTACAATGGTTTCTGTATCTGTGCCCTGTAATATAATCTCCCAGAAAGAAGGAAACCTACGTAAAGTTTCTTCCATTTTAATGCCAATGCCCAACCCAGGGTAAAAGTGTAAAAAAAATTATTTGATGGGGTTTTCCTCTTTTCCTTCAGTCCAGTTCAGTCACTCAGACATGTCTGACTCTTTGCAAAACTGTGAATCGCAGCATGCCAGGCCTCCCTGTCCATCACCAACTGCCGGAGTTTACTCAAACTCATGTCCATAGACTCGGTGATGCCATCCAGCCATCCCATTCTCTGTCGTCCCCTTCTCCTGCTGCCCCCAGTCCCTTCCAGCATCAGAGTCTTTTCCAATGAGCCAACTCTTCGCATGAGGTGGCCAAAGTATTGGAGTTTCAGCTTCAGCATCAGTCCTTCCAATGAGCACCCAGGCCTGATCTCCTTTAGAATGGAGTGGTTGGATCCCCTTGCAGTCCAAGGGACTCTCAAGAGTTTTCTCCAACACCACAGTTCAAAAGCATCAATTCTTTGGTGCTTAGCTTTCTTCACAGTCCAACTCTCACATCCATACATGACCACTGGAAAAAACCATAGCCTTGACTAGACGGACCTTAGTCGGCAAAGTAATGTCTCTGCTTTTGAATATGCTATCTAGGTTGGTCATAACTTTCCTTCCAAGGAGTCAGCATCTTTTAATTTCATGGCTGCAATCACCATCTGCAGTGGTTTTGGAGCCCCCCAGAATCAAGTCTGACTCTGCTTCCACTGTTTCCCCATCTATTTCCCATGAAGTGATAGGACCAGATGCCATGATCTTCGTTTTCTGAATGTTGAGCTTTAAGCCAACATTTTCTACTCTCCTCTTTCACTTTCATCAAGAGACTTTTTAGTTCCTCTTCACTTTCTGCCATAACGGTGGTGTCATCTGCATATCTAAGGTTATTGGTATTTCTCCCGGCAATCTTGATGCCAGCTCCTGCCCAAGACATATCTAGAATGTCATTTGTAACAATGTGCCTTTATTTAAGTTACGCATGTGTGTGTGTGTGTGTGTGTGTGTGTGTGTCTACAAAGCTTTGATTTCAAAGAGGACAAGGACCAGCACGTAAGTATAGGTTGCATAAGTATGTAGGATCCAGCGAAGCTGCTAGACTTAAACTGACCCCTTGAAACATTTATATTTAAAAAAATAAATAAATAAATGCATCCTAGGTGAGGAATTTTTTAAAGCATGGAGCAAGACAATAGGATAAGGGAATGGACAAAATTTAGATGAAAAACCATAAAGACAATTTCAGAGAATGTAAAAAAGAAAGAAAGAAAGAAAGAAAAATATATAGTAATAAAGTCTCCTAACATGGAATACAGGTACAGCAGAGAATCCAGGCTACTTCAAACCTTGCCCAGTATCTCCGTGGTTCCTTAGCCTAGATGACCCAGAGGCAAGTATAAGGACATACTGCATGTTCTTCAGGGTCACTGCCTTGGAGAGGGACACACAGTTCTCACTCCTGAGTGTGGATTCAGCTTCTATACCAACCAGAGAAGGAGCAAACACAGCCATTGCATCCTCCGTCCCCCTTCCCTCGAAGGACCACACACCTCCCACCCTGCGCCTCGGGTCCCCAGAAGGGACTCCGGACCCCCAGAGGGAACCAGCAGAGCTGACCTGACACCATGACACCCAGCCTCTCAGTCCTGGAGGAGACATGACTCCAGGGACCTACTGATAAATTACATCAGAATGCATAAAGGATTTATTAAATACCAAATTTACTAAATACATGATGCTTGGTCCATGTGGGAGAGAAAATAGAGAAGAAGGCAAAATTAAATAAACCGCCAATCAGGCAGAAAACAGAAACAAACCCCCAAAACGTAATCATCAGGAAAATGTGTCAAGGGGCTCTGGCTTGAAACTTCCTGCAGAGTAACACACAAGCTTTCAGATCTCACTCCTTTGAATCTGTAGAGAGGAGAGAGTGAAAAAGCTCCTAATCTTTTCCATTCCTGCTTAACTAATTTCAGTCAGCAAAATTAAGCAACTTTTATTTGCTTGGCAAGTGAATACCAAGAGAACTTTAAAGCAGTGGAAGCTTTAAGCTTTCATCGAAAGTTACAGGTAACTGCCAAAGGAAAATCTTATCTGTTGAAAAAGCAAGTTCAGCGTTCAGCTGTAGAGCTATGAAAGTCTGAAGATAAGATATCATTTAATTAACAGCCACCCAATGATGGCTCAGGAGAGATTAATTCCACTTCTTAAGTTACAACCAACCTCAGTCTCTACCAGAAACACACTTTAACCTTTTTCCTTCTCCCGTCTCCTTTCCTGTTCCTCAGATACTCTCTCCCTACCCTCTCGCTCCCCTTTTCCCTCAATAAAACCGTCTTTTAGCTTAATAAGAAAGCCTCTGTTTTCAGTTGCTCAAGGCATTTCTAGCAATGTATAGACTTGTTTATTCTCATAAAATAATTTATAAGCACAAAAAAATATATTTTAATGAAAGAAAATCATGTTCTCATATCTGAAGGGATGATAAACATACAAAATTTTTACTACAGTGATTAAACCAAAAATGAGACTTTCAACTAAAACAGAAAAGAAACTACCCCATCAAAATACCATATTTATATAGAAATACACACTGATGAAAGACAAAAATCTCATAAGTCCATGAAAGTAAAAGAAATAATATAACGGAGTCAGGAAAAAACATGGCTCGTCGCTACGACTGCCTGTCTCACCTGCCTCTGCCCCACTTGACTGCTCCCCTCCTTGACCCCACTTAAGGTTTCTGACCTTGTTGAAGAATTCCACTGAAATGGAGTTTTTAAAAAAGATTAATAAAACCTGAAATGGAGCAATAGATATTTTAGTATTTGAGTGACAACAGAAACAGATGTGTGTATAAATCAGAGCAAGACTCCTGTCCTGAGACACGACTGAATACACTGTATTGAAAAGTGTTACAGTTAGACGCAAGGAAGAGTGAGTTACGGTGAGCAAAGGAGAGCCTTCATCCAGTAACCTGCATCTGTGGCTATGAATTGATATGGCACTAGTGAACGCATAAAACAAAACCACGGCCTGAGCAACTCTTAACAGTATAGGAAAACCTACTGAAATTCAATTTAGCCACCAGAGCACTTCCCAAAATCAAGCACAGTTCTTTAAAATGCACGAATCACCTTCCTTACATAAGCTAAGGACTGATTTTAGTAAAACTGGCTAAATACACACCCCGATTTATTCCTTCACAAACCACAGGGCAATCTTACAGCTTGCATCTGGAAACAGAATAAAACAGGGTATATAGGAATTTGGACTTAACTGACAGAACGTTTCATTTTCTGTGCATATAAATGTCATAAGTATCACATTTATTTGTCTCTACTATTTCTATTACTAAAAGTAGTAACTGGTTTTATAAGAAACGGCATTATAATAAACAGCCTCTCTAACAGCACCAAGTCTCCCTGCCGGCTCAGGGTGAAGAAGCTGCCTGCCAGTGCAGGAGACGCGGGTCTGAACTCCGGGTCGGGAGAATCCCCCAAAGAAGGAAACGGCAACCCACTCCAGTATTGCTGCCTGGGAAATCCCACAAACAGAGAAGCCTGGTGGGCTACAGTCCACTGAGTTTAAAAAGAGTCAGACACGACTTAGAGATTAAATAACAACAATGCTACTAAGCCCAGTACAATCATTATTAACACGATAAAGTAGGAGAATAATCTTTCAGATATTTTTCAGGCATAGGTATGTAAAAAGAAAAAATATCTCAAAGATTATACTCCTACTTTAACAGGTCAACAGTGATTATACCGGGCTTAGTGGTATATATATATATACCACTAAATTCACTAAAACAGGATCACGGTAAACGTACTGCATACAATGTGTTTATACTCTTCATAACACGTAGTGGACATTTTTTCACCATTAGTAGTACAGATCTCTAACATCATTCAATGTACCATATTGTATATTTGTGCCATATATAATCAATCTCTTAAAATAAAAAAATAAAATCAATCTCTTAATGTCAGACATTTGAGATTCTTTACAAACTTTTGCTATCATAATCAAATGCTTCCACAAACATGTTTATATATAGATCTCTGTGTGTTCTTTATCTTCACTTTTCAGTTAAACATGAAATTTTTATCACACAAACACCAGAGAGAGCAACCCTCTGCTGTCCCCTTCACTGGTTTCCAAGATTTTATTTGACAACTCTATACCTGTATAAATTCTTGGAAAACCTTTGTTAGAATTTTATATTACACACACACACACACATAGGATTCAGACAAAAAGAAAGAAGCATCTTTTAAAAAATGAAGGGCAAATGGATGGCAATCCAAAATACAAATAGTAACTATTAAGTACATTATATAAAATACAATCAAATTCAGCCCTGAAGATAGTGAGCCTTGCATAAAGATGGCTAGGCATCATAGTGGACATCCAAAAGGGTAATTTACTATGGCTATTTAAATCTACATACATTTTTTGATAGAATGTTATCTTAAAAAATGTTTATGGTTTATTTTCTTTTTGGCTGTGTGTGTCTTTGTGGCTATGCTGGGGCTTCCCTGCTGAACTGGGCTTTCTCTCACTGCAGGGCACTGGGTGTTCACTGCAAGCTCCAGGGCACAGGGTCCAGGGCACAGGCCCCAGGGTGCAGAGTCCAGGGGACAGGCCCCAGAGCACAAGGTCCAGGGCACAAGCCTCAGGGCACAGGGTCCAGGGCACAGGCCCCAAGGCACAGACCGCAGGGCACAGGCCCCAAGGTGCTGACCCCAGAGCACAGGCCCCAGGGTGCAGAGTCCAGGGGACAGGCCCCAGGGCACAGACCGCATGGCACAGGCCCCAAGGTGCTGACCCCAGAGCACAGGCCCCAAGGTGCTGACCCCAGAGCACAGGCCCCAGGGCGCAGAGTCCAGGGTGGGCAGGCTCCGGCAGGTGTGGCACACAGGCTTGGCTGCCCCACAATATGTGAGNGTCCAGGGGACAGGCCCCAGAGCACAAGGTCCAGGGCACAAGCCTCAGGGCACAGGGTCCAGGGCACAGGCCCCAAGGCACAGACCGCAGGGCACAGGCCCCAAGGTGCTGACCCCAGAGCACAGGCCCCAGGGTGCAGAGTCCAGGGGACAGGCCACAGGGCACAGGCCCCAGGGTGCAGAGTCCAGGGGACAGGCCCCAGGGCACAGGCTCCAGGGCGCAGAGTCCAGGGGACAGGCCCCAGAGCACAAGGTCCAGGGCACAAGCCTCAGGGCACAGGGTCCAGGGCACAGGCCCCAAGGCACAGACCGCAGGGCACAGGCCCCAAGGTGCTGACCCCAGAGCACAGGCCCCAGGGTGCAGAGTCCAGGGGACAGGCCCCAGGGCACAGACCGCATGGCACAGGCCCCAAGGTGCTGACCCCAGAACACAGGCCCCAAGGTGCTGACCCCAGAGCACAGGCCCCAGGGCGCAGAGTCCAGGGTGGGCAGGCTCCAGCAGGTGTGGCACACAGGCTTGGCTGCCCCACAATATGTGAGGTCTTCCTGGACCAGGGATTGAACTGGTGCCCCTGGCACCGCAAGACAGATTCTTAACCACTGCACTGCCAGAGAAGCCCAATCTGCATATGTTTTGATGTTCAAGGAATAATATAATGTGAGTGAGAAAATGCACCTGCAAAAATTATTATAGCTTAAATGTTTGAGAGTAATATTTTAAAACCAAAAAGTGCACTGTCCAGAATTCTAAGGCTTGGACTACTGCCCTGTTTCCAAGGAGATGGTGTATCGCGATGTCCAGAGCTGGAAACCAAAAGCAGCAAAGTCACAGTGAAGAGCAAGTCAAGAGCAGCCTCTCTCTTCACGCTCATCTCATCTAGTGGGAGAAGAGACAATGAATCAGTGAATATGCTACAGACAGGCTAGTCTGAGAGCGACAGGTGCAGTCACAGCCCTGTGGTTGTGACACAGGATGAGGTAGAAAACCACCGGGGCAGGGGGAGGGAGCATCGTCCCTTAAGGTCGCCTCCCTAACGTGCTGACATCTCCCCGGTGGCAAGACCGGAAGGCAGAGGCACTTGTGGGAGAACCAGGGACAGGGTTTCCTGGGCATGAACACAAGTAGGTGCGAGAGGCCTGCATGGAGAGTGAGCTTGGGATGCTTGATACTCAGACGAAAAAAGGCTAGGAGGTCTGCAGATGGTGAGAAAGAGGGAAACATTGGGGATTCAGAGGGGTGGGAGGAAAGAGGCCCACGAGGGGGGTGATTCATGTACACTCAACAGCTGCTTCACATTGCTGTATACCAGAAACCAACACAACATTGTAAAGCAACTATTCTCCATTTGAAAATAAATTTAATTAAGGGTCTTCTTCTTAGGGACTTAATTGAAGGGACTTCCCTGGTGGCTCAGATGGTAAAGTAAAGCATCTGCTACAATGCAGGAGACCCAGGTTCGATCCCTGGGTTGGGAAGATCGTCTGGAAAAGGAAATGGCAACCCACTCCAGTACTCTTGCCTGGAAAATCCCATGGATGGAGGAGCATGGTACGCTACAGTGCTCAGAGTTGCAAAGAGTCAGACATGACTGAGCAACTTCACTTTCACTCACTTTCAAGCAAGGGCCAGTGAAGTAATGCCCACCGGCCAAACCTGGAGCTCTGCCTGGTTCTATAGCCCCACCAGCTGAG
Source organism: Redunca redunca (assembly GCA_006410935.1). NCBI lineage: Eukaryota > Metazoa > Chordata > Mammalia > Artiodactyla > Bovidae > Redunca > Redunca redunca. The sequence continues at coordinate 73,671 of SJYQ01001111.1, read as the reverse complement.
AACGGTTTCTATATTTTCAACAGTACATTTTGAAGAGTAATAGGAATATCTACAGAATAGTCTCTCAACTCTCAAAACCTAAAATGTTTACTGCCTCTACAGAAAAGCTTGCTGCCTCCTATTCTAGACCATGGTGCTCACGGTTAGTTGCTCAGTCGTGTCTGACTCTTTGTGACCCCATGGACTGTGGCCCACCAGGCTCCTCTGTCCATGGGATTCTCCAGGCAAGAATACTAGAGTGGGTTGCCATGCCCTTCTCCAGGGGATCTTCCCAACCCAGGGATCGAACCCAGCTGTCCCACATTGCAGGCAGATTGTTTACCTTTTGAGCCACCAGGGAAGCCACTTCACAGACCATGGTGGGGAGCTTCTATGTGAACACAAATGTCAGGGGACTCATTGAAGTCTTGATGTGGAGAACAGAAGTGAGTTACATGAGTTACACGTTTGCTGTTGCTGTTGTCTTGTTTTGTTTCTTTGTTTGGGGTATTTATTTTTTGGAGGGGTGCATTTAATTTATGCCAGCAACTAATGCTAAGAGTTTTACATACATTATTATATTTAGTTGCATGTGAATCCTATGAGTAAAACATATCACTACTGCAGAGCAGACTAATGTAGCAATTAACATCTGGAAATGAACTACCTTATAATCAAATCCTGACTCAGTGGCTAACTGTCTCTGACATTTGGGGCAAACCATCCAGTGAGAGGCATGTTTCGATCCTGCCTCCTATGACAGGCAGTGCAAGGCGTGGGCACAGGGAGCACAGTCTGAGGCTAGAGCAGTAGCTTTGGTTTAAGTGGCTCAAAAGAGAAAGCTCCCCGGGCAGAGGGATTTGAGAAAAGAGCAAAGAACCCGCAAGTTGTACATTATCAACTAGGCATGCCTGAAGCAGTTAGAGCTCTCTGTAGTTTCAAAGCTAGCAGTCCAAGCTGAAGATAAAGGGGAACATGGTTCATATATGATTCAACGACAGGTGATCAAACTTGAATCTTCTTTTGTGCTAAAAGTCTTCTCTATATCATCCCTGATGGAAGGTCAGATACGTCTGCTCAAATAGCTCCAGAAATAAGAAATTCATTTATAACTCGCAGTCACAAAAACGGTGCATGCCTTGTTCAAACAGCTCTGAAAAGAGGACCATTTAAACGATGTTTTTCGTTTTGGGCCTAAAATTTTGATGCTAAGAAATATGGGGTCAGAGAACTTACAGTCAGGACAATAAGTGACGGAGTCATTAAATAGAACTTCATGAAGATGTTAGATATTTTTCCTTCTGCTATCATGAGTCACTATGTACTATCAGTACTTGTTCAGAAGCTAAAGATGGAGATGGAACGTGCGGACAAAGAAGAGGTGAAGGCAGGATGGTACAAAGTACACCCTGGAGAACATTTAATAAATAATAACCTGAGTCTAAGAGCCAGCTAAGAGGAATACCAGAGGAACATAAGAGAAGCAGAGATCTGAACAGTTAAACATAGGGCTGAGGAGCATAGGACTAAGCAAAAGTCCAAGCAGTGGAGAGGAACACACACAAAAAAGGAAGCTGCCACCATGGACTGACAATGCAACAAAATGGAATGCTTCTTCGACCTCAGTGTCCACTGAGAGATGAATAAATAAAGAAGATGCAATCCATATATGTGATGGAATATTACTCAGCCATGAATAAGAATGAAATAATTTCATGTGCAGCAACATGGATGGGCCTAGAGATGATTATACTAAGTGATATCTGTCAGAAAATGACAAATATCAAATATTAATAATATCACATATATGTGAACTCTAAAATACAACACAAACGAACTTAACTTATAAAACAGGAACAGACCCACAGGCATAGAAAACAGACTTGTGGTTAAGGGGAAGGGGTTGAGTGGGGGATGGACTGGGAGTGTGCAATTAGCACATGCATTTAGTGTTTACTTATTCATTCACTTATCCAATGAGTTAACAAGGCCCTACTGCATAGCACAGAAAACTATGTTTAACATCCTGTGATAAACCATCATGGAAAGAATAGGAAAAAGAATGTGTATGTATATGTAGATAGACAGATATAACTGAATCACTTTGCTGTACACTTGTGAAGTTAACACAACATTGTAAATAACTGTACTTGAATAAAATATTAAAAAAAAGAAACAACATCTCTCTTACCAATGGTGATTTTATAGACATTGTTCATCTTTCACTTCTTAGCTCCATAATGTCTTACACGCAGGCGCAACAGTGAGTCGATCTAGTTTGCCAGCATACATCCACAGTTGATCTTAAACAAAGCAGGCATGAAGAAGAACATTTTCCTATGGGCTGTAAGATTATGGTGTGCACATCTCCCGCTTCTCAGCCATGCTCCTCATACTCACTGCAGCTCAAAGACTGGTTTTGCCTGAAGCCAGGGACTTTGTCTTAAACAACTGGTATTATTTCAAGGACAACCGCAGTCCCTTAAGATAGAGTTTCATCCCAGGATTTGAGTTATTCAAAGGTCTATCCAATGTCTTCCTGCTACTTCTTCTTCTTAAAACACACGTACAAAATAGAAAAAAAAAAAAGAAGAAGAAGAAAAAGAAGAAGTGACTTGAAGAAGGTCATGTCTACCTGGTCCATTATATATTTCAGATAAATCTAATATCTAACTTAAAAATTAAAGAAGGACAAATTGCTTTGCTCTTTTTCTCCCTTCTTCAATGACTTTGACCAGAAGTCAAACACACATCGGAGAGGAAACCTAGAGCTATCTTTAGATGAGTCCATCAGCAAACACGTCCTGCCAGCCTCCATCACCACCTCCAATAGCTCTCTAAATAGATAGCATGAACTCTGGGGAGAAATTGTCTTTGTTAATCAGACTTGATTTTTAGTTTCTTAGGTTGTACATTTTTAATGATTATCACTAAATACAAGATTATCGCAATTTGAACATTAACAGCACCTTGATTTTTGTCCTCTTATGCTTTGTATCAGTGGTCCTTCAAAGATGTTTGCCTGAAATCAAAGACTTTACCAGGGTAAAGCTTAAACTTTCAAGTCCCGTGAACCACCGAGAACTCCCAATAGAAAAGGACATGAACTGAGTGGTCTCTTTAAATAAGCAAATGTGCAAAAATTATGTGGCCTAATTATCCATCTGACTAGCTTCTTATAGGTGCTGAAAGGAGAAATAAATGCTCTGAGGCAATACTTTGACAAATGTATCTTACTATTTGCCCTGATTATTCAGATTTTCACGTGTAGGCTTTTATTAGTGTTGGAGCCCATTTTTTAGGCATACCTCTCTGAAGTTCTAATAGATTAACATCATGATTAAATATATAAATATTCATTATCTCCCTCATTACATAGGGCACATGTAATTCATAAAGCACGGTCAAATCATATTCTTATTACAGTTCTTCGCCAGGACTGCTATCAAATTTGCAGCTGCTCAAATGGAAGTAGGTAGCTGATAGGATGAGTACATTTCTGTTATTGTATGTGGCAATAGATAATGACATTCCCCCAAAACTGTGAATTGAAAAATGAATCTCAATAGTTCCAGATGGTTCCCTGAATAATATGGTGAAATGTTTCATGATTTTAGTATGAGAATATAAATTGACATTGTTTCATTTCCTCTCCTTTGAAAGATGTTCCATTAATATAGATGATTGTTTTACAAAACACTTTTAAGAAGAGATAACAATAAGAGAAGTGATTAATTATGTGAGATCTTCAGTCAAGCTTATCCTTGATTGCTTTCATTGTAACCCAAATAGAAAATGCCATTACTATGGTGGTTCTGATTATTAAAAATGGTCAAATCTAGCCTTAAATACTGAAAGCAATAGAAGGGAGAAACAAAGTCTAGATTAAAAAAAATAAGAAGAAGAAAGAAAGAAAGACTGCTCCTCTTAATGAGATGGTACCTTAAGAGCTAACCGGCCAGAACACTCACATTTTCCTTCCATTAAGACGACTACCTACTCACTCTCAAGTTCTTTTAGTTGACAACAAAGGAGGAAATTAAGACATAAATTTGGCCTCCTTTTTAATGCATTTTAGATTTGCGACTAAGATTTTTTTATAGATCTCAGAGTTTTCAGTACCAAGCAAACATGTTTAAATTAGACAGCTGTGTTTTCTACTCATGATGACACAGAACATTCATACATTGAGGTAAACATTTTACTCCAAACACACAACAATAACAGACAAAATATCTCAGAAAAAGACCAAAAAGCTGTCAAATTCAAACTTAACTCATGATGACTGGATCTATAAATTTCTTCAGTATGACCACTGAGTAGAAAATTCAAGCTGCCAGTAATTTTAGATGTGACGTAGACTGACAGCTCAGGAGCTGGTAAAGGCAACATTGAATCGTGGGCACAGATATTGGCAAAGCATATTAGTGAATTGAGCTGTTAACTATAGGAAGTGGTAACTAATAGCTGTGGGCTCTTACTTTGTTTAGTTATACTAAGATACGGGGCAATAAAAACAAGAAGAGAAAGGATATAAAATAAACAACAAAGCANTTACATGATTCATAAAAATAAATATATATCTATATAAACACATATAAATGATACATTCATACTGTATATAATTAAGTATATATGTTATAAATTTAAGAGTAATTGCTAATATTATAGAAATAAAACACAGAGCTTCCAAACCAGCAGAGAGCAAAAATAATGTAGAAACACAAAAAGTATTTTAATTCAAAAGCAGAAAATAGGGGCAAAATAACATCCAACAAAAAGAAAAGGGTTCAAACAGAAAGCACGAAAGGTACAAAATATCAACTATTGAAATACATATAAGCCAATGATAGATCTATTAAGATGAAGACATCATGTTAAATTTTTACCGCAGTTTTATGTTGCTGTAAAGAACCACACTGAAAGCAAAACACAGAAAACCTGAAAATGAAGAATAGAAAAATACGTCTTGCACATAATAACCAAAACAAAGATGGAGCGACAACAGTAACAGCAAAGAAAACAGAATTTAAGAAAAAAATTACTGATAGGGATGTAGGGGGAACACTACATAATAACAAGAATAACAGATGAGCTGTAATAATCAATATATATGTGCCTAAAACTGGAATTCGAAACATTCTTTTTAAGCAGACATAATTGCAAAGAAAACTGACACATCCAAAATGTTTTGGGGGAATTGAATTCAGATCAATCAGATAATTATTGTTCAAATCTTTTAAAAATAGGAAACATATTGAAGATTAAACAACAAAATCACCAAGTTCACTGTTTGGGGAGGTGGGTGTGTATTTATTTATATATACAAACAACTACCAAGAAAATATACCCTTTCAAATATACATGGAAAAATTATAAAATTATCTATTTCTTATGTCTCAAAGGAATTCTGAAAATATTTTTAGGATAATTATATCATTTAATCATATAATTTTTCATGATTAAATTAGAGATTAACAAAAAGCCAGTCAAATTAAAACTTGGAAATTTTTCAATGCACTACTAAATAAATTGTGAATTAAAGAAAAATAGACTGTAAGACATTGAAGCAACCTAAATGTCTACTAAAAGATGAATGGACAAAGATGTGATACAGATTGGGTTGGCCAATGATTTCATTTGAATTGGTCTGTAAGACAAAGCCCAAAGGAACCTCTGGGGCAATCCAATACACACAATGGTCAGCCACAGAAAAAGAATGAGATAATGCTATTTGCAGCAACATGGATGGACCTAGAGATGAGTGTACCAAGTGAAGTAAGTCAGATGAAGTAAGTAAACAAACTATACTTCAATTAAAAAAAAAGAAAAGGGCTATGGAAGTTAGGGAACTTTTGCAACAGAATGATAATGATAGAATGATAATGAACTGTGGTGTTGGAGAAGACTCTTGAGAGTCCCTTGGACTGCAAGGAGATCCAACCAGTCCATTCTAAAGCAAACCAGCCCTGAGTATTCATTGGAAGGACTGAGGCTGAAGCTGAAACTCCAATACTTTGGACACCTGATGTGAAGAACTGACTCATTTGAAAAGACCCTGACGCCGGGAAAGATTGAAGGCAGGAGGAGAAGGGAACGACAGAGGATGAGGTGGTTGGATGGCATCACTGACTCAATGGACATCAGTTTGAGTGAACTGGGGAATTGGTGATAGACAGGGAGGCCTGGCGTGCTGCAGTCCATGGGGTCACAAAGAGTCGGACACGACTGGCGACTGAACTGAAGTGATAACGACAGCACTGCCGATCATTAGCTACTGGATGAAGCTCACATAGTAACTTGGGAAACTATTAGCACCTGACATGCTCTCCCTGTCCACAGATCTCACAGAGGTTCACTTTGGTGGGTCAGCGTTCCAAGAACACTGACGCTCACAGGCAGAGGAGACGGGACCCCAGTCTCTCCCCCTTCATGGCATTCCCGTCTCAGTCTCAGCCACCATGAGCTTACTTCCTCCGTCTTAGCACTGCCCAGTAGCCATAAGGATCTTCCTTATTTGTGTGCAAAGGGAGCATCCTTTAGACCATAATTTGGAAAGTATGAAATCTATGTTGGTTTACTATTTTCAAACTACCATCTCCATAATAAGAGAGGCCCATAAACTGGGCTATCCACCAGTTGTTAGATAAGAAAGGAACTATATTGAGATATGAAATGTCTCCCTTGTCCTAAGAAACCTGGAGTTTACATGAGGCATTAAGACCAACCTATGATAGAAAATGAAATTAAAAGACGATTACTCCTTGGAAGGAAACTTACAGCCAACCTGGATAGCATATTGAAAAGCAGAGACATTACTTTGCCAACAAAGGTCTGTCTAGTCAAGGCTATGGTTTTTCCTGTGGTCATGTATGGATGTGAGAGTTGGACTGTGAAGAAGGCTGAGCGCTGAAGAATTGATGCTTTTGAACTGTGGTGTTGGAGAAGACTCTTGAGAGTCCCTTGGACTGCAAGGAGATGCAACCAGTCCATCCTAAAGGAGATCAGCTCTGGGATATCTTTGGAAGGAATGATGCTAAAGCTGAAGCTCCAGTACTTTGGCCACCTCATGCGAAGAGCTGACTCATTGGAAAAGACCCTGATGCTGGGAGGGATTGGGGGCAGGAGAAGGGGATGACAGAGGATGAGAGGGCTGGATGGCGTCACTGACTCGATGGACGTGAGTCTGAGTGAACCTCGGGAGTTGGTGATGGACAGGGGGCCTGGCGTGCTGCGATTCATGGGGTCGCAAAGAGTCAGACACGACTGAGCGGCTGAACTGAGCTGATGACAGAACAGCTCTCCACTCATGGGATAGCTGCATATTCTGAAACAGGTAATTTCAGAACAATGTTACATTTTGGAGGAGGTCATATAGCCTGGAGTAGTCAGCTGAGAGGAGCAGTGATGGATCTGGAAAGGGGGGTAAAACCACGGCAGACAGGCAGGAGGCACTCTGGGCCAGGAAACCCACTAAATTTTTTAGTGGGGAAAAAACACCATCGTTGAAGCAGTTCTAGAAAACTTTTGTATTGATCAAAGGGTTCATTTGGATTTTCCAAAAGTCCATAGAGAAAAATCCAAAAGAAAGTTTTGACCAGCCCATACATTTGAAAACAATGGAGGTAGAAAAGAGGGTGCTGTGATTAGTCACTCAGTCGTGTCTGCCTTTGAGACCCACAGACTGCGGCCCCCAGGCTCCTCTGTCCTTGGGGATTCTCCAGGCAAGAATACTGGAGGGGAAAGCCTATCCCTTCTCCAGGAGAACTTCCCGACCTGGGGATTAAACTAGGGTCTCCTGCATCACAGGCAGATTCCGTGCAAGCTGAGCCACAGGGAAGCCCAGAAAGAGGGCACCTGAAGGCGGAAGAAGGGCCAGCCACATACACAGGTGCTCAGCTCGTGAGACGAGCAAGTAGAGACGGAGCCCCAGTGACGCGCCTGGGCCTCAGAGACGGCAGAGAGAAGGCAACGCCGTGACCTGCCCTCCTGGGCATTCCCACTCATCGGCACAATCCCTCCAGGAACTACCTTAGTGCACATTGAGTTGTGTGAAGTCTGTGTCCAAGTCTTCCCACTTTCTCTCTCCCTCCAAGTACCATAGTACACATTCTCCTCCACAGCCATGAAGGCCCCACCTCACCACAGGTCCCAGGGTCGTGAAGTTTCCTCTCAGCCTTTGTGAACTCTTCTTTAGGAAAAGGTTTGAAAACTGATTTATACTAAGCCTAATAAAATGTTGATGAATAACTTCTATCTGAGGTCTTATTTTAAGATTTAACACCAAGAAATGTTACACTAGATGAAAGCGTCAACAAGACAAGTTTTGGTGAAGCAAAGTCTTCCTGAAGAGCCTGAAAGTCTGGGCTCAGAGGGAGCCTCCGTTTGTGAAAACGTCTCCAGAAATACATCTACGTTCTATCGCCCTATCAGTACTGGAGGCGGGTAAACCAGCAAAGACGAGCGGAAAGAGAGCACTGTTGGCCACCCCCAGGGAACTGGGGGGTCGAGCTGTGAAAATAACCTGCAAGCACCACACACCATTCTCGCAGTAACAGAGTACGGCAGAGTCACTGCACAGCAAGCCTCCTGAGCGTTTGGGAATTGCTTCCCCTTTAAAAAAAAAAAAGAAGAAGACGTACTTAGTTTTTGAAGAGCAAATAAATGCAAAATCTTCAGGTTGAGGAGACGACCTTCCTTTAAAGGACAGGACTCAGTCCATATGCAGACCCCTTATTCTGGTGGCCAGTCCGGTGAGTATCCAACAGGGTGGATAAGATGTCAGGAAACCCCACTTAGGGAACTGCCCTGACACTATCCAGAACTGGTCAAGTCCCATTACAGGAAAGACAATTTTGCTAAAACCTCAGAATAACTACTTTCTATCATTTTGTATATTTGCCCTTCCCCCACAAAGTAACACACTCTTCCTCTGAGGAGCTATTATCATGTTAATACAGATTTCTCTGACATTTTTGAGAATGGGATCCAGAAAAAGAAAGACTTGGTGGAAAAGGAGAAATCACTGTCCACCTTCCCAGACCTTTAAAGGAGCAGTGGCACCATCCAGGGTCCCCTTCAGCTGCACATACTGTGGCTTTAAGAAAACGAGTCCCACTCCTGAGTGGACAGGATTAGCGTCTTCTTTAATTCCAGGTTCCCGGCAGGCTCTCAGCCTCCCAAGCACTGTTCCCCATTACAGTGCTGTCTGAAACACCACCTGATGGCAAACCCAGACATCTTCCCGATTTGTGACAAGACTACCAATAGTCAAATTTCTGGCCAGTGACCTTTGGAAAAATTTAAGAGATATTAGTTTATAAAAATTCTCCATCTCCAGTTAAAAACCATAACAGTGTCCTTTAACCTAATTCAATGGCTCAAGAAAGCCATTTCTTGGCTGAATCAATACTGCATTAAAAAAAGGTGCTATCATTAAAAAGTTATGAATACAAAGCAGCTCAGTGATACAGTAGAGTCATTGCTGGCTGTCTCGTTCAGTTTGCTTGCGTCACTGAGTATGAGCAGAAGAACCCTTCTCGTGTTTGCATTTGTCAGTGAGATCCGTTTCGGTTCTGCCCTGTGCAAAGGTGTTTTCCATCTTTCATTCAAATCACTGCAGGTGCAAAAGAAGCAACCTAAAAATTGGGATGACCACTGAAGCTTATTTAATATTTGTTAGTACATTCTTAAAGAGTTCATGTTTTCAACATGATTTAGTAACTTGTTTATCAAAGGAGGCAAATTATTCCTGCCAGTCTTTCTTTGCTTTGTATTCCAGGAAATCAAGGTCACTTACCACAAATATATACAAAGTTTATAAAAATTAAGCTTTTTAAAAGATCCATATCACTGATAGAAAAAGAACTCTAAAAATCAGTAAGGAAGACACAAACACCTAAATGGAAATTATAGCACCTGGAGGGAAGGCAGGTTTATTAAAATAGACATTCTTTTCTGTCACTGTTGAGTAATAAATTAGCACATTTTTTCTGAAAAATAATTTGGTAAGTTCATTATCAAAATCCTTAAAAACATTTCACCCTATGATAAAGCAAGTTTACATCCAGTTTAAAAGAGGAAAGGAGGAAAAAAATTCAGGCATAAGTAAAAATGCTGATGGGTGATCTCTGAAAGTATTAATTATATCGTCTGATTCCTGGGAAATTAGGCTCTGCATTAGTAACCAACTATCCCGAATGGGCACTAGAGGTCACTATCCAACACGACACCTGGCACACTGCAAAAGTTTAAAAACTATTTGTTGACGGAGTAAAGCACGTAAATAAATGTTATTCACTTTAAAAGGGGATAGTTGGGGAATTGGGGGCCAACATGTACACACTGCTGTATTTAAAACAGATGACCAACAAGGACCCACTGTGCAGCACGGGGAACTCTGCTCAGTGTCATGCGGCAGCCTGGATGGGAGGGGAGCTTGGGGGAGAATAGACCCATGGATATGTACGGCTTGAGTCCCTTTGTCCACCTGAAACCATCACAACATTGTTAATCAGCTATTCTCCAATACAAAATTAAAAGTTTAAAAATAAATAAAATAAAATCCAGTGTTACTCAAAATGGCATCTACCCACAGGCAACACCAGCTCTACCTGTGAGCTGACAAGGAAGCAGGCCTGGGCCCCGTTCACACCTACCCATTCGTAGCTTTGGAGGAAACCAGTTTTTAATAAGCCCTCTAGGTGATTCTGATGTAGAAAAAGATTGTGAAGCACTAGAATATTATGCAGTTTTCAAAGATCAAAATCTCTTGGCTTCAATCTATTTTTAACAACCTTTTTCTCTACCACCAGAGTAAGCAATTTGATTCTCCCAGAGCTGAAGCCTAGTTCCTTTCTAAGCCCAGATTCCTCTGGAAACCCAACATAGAAAGAAGCTTAAAGGTATGGAAGACTTTACTGAATTTTCCTTGCCAAGTTTTATTAGGATCCTGCCAGCGATTGTTATTGAAAATCTCCAGATTCCGGAGACAGTCAGAACTATGTTGAATTCTGACTGGACTACTTATTTAACTTGAAGAAACTATTTAACTTCTCTGTGTTTCAACTTCTCTAGCTACAGAGTGGGGCTAAAGACACCTGTGTGCCAACCCTTGAGAGTGGCCATGAAATATCAATAATATAAAGTCTATAAAGCTTTTGAATAGCATATAGTAAATCTCTAATAAATATTAATCCCTTTTCCTCAGATCGGTATTGGTTCCCTTAAGACACTGTATCTGTACTTGGTAAACAGAAAGTTATATAAACACATATCTTAACATTTTGGGTGTCTGTCGCAGTGTTTGACACATGCTTAGTTATTCATAAATACTCAATGACTGGCTGGTTGGCAGGTGTCGGGAAGGTTCAAGAATTCAGTCCTTTGAACCTCACTGCACTGTATGAAACCACCTGGGTGAAAAGAGGCATGCTTAAGCCTGTTATCACCAAAAGAATCATGCCTGTGGATGCAGTGTGTTCCACACTCCTTCACCAGGCGCTGCTATCCTCTGCCATCTGCGCTTTTCTTCTGAAAACAGTCAAGTCTCTTCAAATATCTAGCAGGCTGCCTTTCAAGCGGAAAACCCCTGGATGACATCTACCAAGCCAGAATGAGAGACAGCACACAGCTTCCAGATGACTGGAAGGGACAGAAATTTTGAAAAACTCGAAAGAGAAGAACAAAAGCAATTTAGTATTTTTTTTTAATTGACAATACACATTGGAAAGACGACACCGTGAGACCAATCGGAATATGAGCAGAAAAGTCTATCAAGATGAGGCAGCAGGTCCTCCTGTGGGAACCCCCTTTAAGGCAGACTATGTCTTTCGACATAACAAACCCTCCACATTTCAAACTAATTCCTAAGAGAAGAAACACACGCACACACACTCCTAGAGACTCTGATTTCGAATGAATCAGAGGGACAGAGTTGTTAAGTACTTACTTTGTTCCTAGTGCTGCAGGAGTGCTTGGGGGAACAGGTGAGACTCGGTCCTTGCCATGACGGAGCGTAAAGACCCACAGACAGGCACACGAACGTGTCGGTGAGATGGAGACGTACAGTCACCTTACACAGGCTGGATTAGGGTGCAGCAGGTGTGCTGATGGTGGGAGAGGGCGGAGGCTAAAATGGCTCATCTTGAGATAAATCTCTAAAGGTGAGAGGGTCCTCTAAAGCCTTGCTTCTCTGAGTGTGGTCTGTGGGCCAGCAGCATCACATGGGGGCTTAGAAACGTGAGACTCAGGCCTTTCTCCATGGGGGCTTGCTAGAAATGTGAGACTCAGGCCTTTCCCCAATCTTACTGAATCAGACGTCATTCTTGTCTTTTACCAGAATCCCCGGGAGATTCATGGGCACATAAACCTGTGAGAAGTGCTATATAAAGCAGTTTCCAAGGACTGTTAAACGCAGAAAATTGATTGCAGTAAGTTGATTAAATGAGATGAGATACCAAGATAGTATCTGCCGAGTTTAAAACAGGGGTCAATAACCCAAATTCAGCCCACACATGTACTTTTATTAGGACTGTAAAGTGCTTTTAAACATTGAGAAATTTCTAATAGAACTCCAGAAACTGCACAATAGTGTTAATCAACTACACTCAAACATAAAATAAAAATCTAAAAAAAAAAGAAATCCAGATTTCCTGATTTTCTTAGGAAAGAAAATCAGACTTTTGGTAAAACTGGATCCCTGTTCTGAAAACACAAAGGTGATTGGGCTGATAGCCCAGAAACAAAGGGCTGCAGAGTGTCAGTTTCAGACGAAGGCGAGCCCGCGATTGCCTCGGACTCAGGCCTTCGTTCGTGACCTTATTACCTCTCTGGGCTCCAACAGACCCTTCTTTTCTAAAATTTTTATTGGAGTATAGTTACTTTACAATGTTGTGTTAGTTTCTGTTGTACAGCAAAGTGAGTCAGTTTTATTTACACGTCTATTTCCTCTCTGTTGCCACAGAGCATTAAGTTCCCTGTACTATAGGGCATGTTCTCATTGCTGTCTATTCTATACACAGTATCAGCAGTATGTTAATATACACGTCAGTCTCAACCTCCCAGTTCACGCCGCCTCCCTTTCCCCGCTGATGTCCCCGTGTTCGCTCTCTATGTTTGCGTCTCTATTTCTGCTTTGCAAATAGGTTCATTTATACCATTTTTTCTGGATTCCATATATATCTGTTGATATACTCTATTTGTTTTTCTCTTTCTGACTCACTCTGTATGGCAGTCTCTAGGTCCATCTATTTATCTGCAAATGACACAATTTCTTTTTATGGTTGAGCAATATCCCACTGTATATATGTGCCACCTTTTCTTTGCCCATTCCTGTTGATGGACGTTTAGGCTGCTTCCGTGTCCTGGTTGTTGTAAATAGTGCTGCAGTAAACATTATGGGGTTTTTCTGAGTATGTGCCCAGGAGTGGGATTGTTGAGTCATACAGTATTTCTATTTTTAGTTTTTTAAGAACCTCCACACTGTTCTCCATAGTAGTTGTATCAATTTACATTCCCAGCAACATTATGAGAGGGTTCACTTTCCTCGACACCCTCTCCAGCATTTACCATGTGTAGACTTTTTTTGATGATGGCCATTCTTACCAGTGTGAGGTGGCACCTCATTGTAGCTGTAGTTTGATTTTTCTCATAATTAGTGATGTCGAGCATTTTTTCATGTGCCTGTTGGGCTGGGAGCCAACTCTGCTTCTGAGCCAGATGGGAGAGGCAGGACTGCAGCTACAGAGGGATCCAGGGCTGATGAGAGAACCCTTTCTGTGAAGATGAACGTGGAGGACATGCCAGTAGAAAAAGAGAGGAAATAGGAGATGGGGAAGGATAGGGGACGTTACTCTGGAGGGGAAAAGAAAAAGGAGATGCTATCCAGAAGGGCTTAGCCCACCTCTCCCCGCAAGGCAGCTGGAAGGCTGAAGTGGCTCAGACAGAATTCTTCATGTGCTTACCCAGAAGGCTAAGGAGTTTCTGCCTAAAAATTCCATACATTCTAAACAAGCAAAGGAAGACGATCAACTGAAAGTGAGGCAGTAGGAACAGGAAATTTGGAAGAAGAGTGAATGTTTAGGGTGCAACCCACTGTCAGTAATGGGGGCAGGAAGTCACTGAAATATGAAGGTGAATCTTCAGGTGATGGTGGGAATCCCACTGGTGTCAGGGAGCAGAGAAGAGAAACAGCAAGCTCTGGAGCGTGCAGTGTGCCTGGACTCTTCCCTCTGGCTACAGCGAGCACCCCAGGACTGAAGAAGTGCCTGAGTGGGTGAGCTAGGGTTTGCAGACTGAAAGAAGAAGGTCAAGCAGGTACAGATGTTGCTGTGTAGACAAGAGGGGCTGGAGTGACCTGCCACGAAGTCCTGGGTACGTGGCAAAGCAAAGAACACTGTGAAAGTGACAGCAAGCTTAGAGAAGAAAGGGCAGAGGAGCCAGAGGTGCCAGGGAGTCACGAAGTAAGGGGCTTAAAGAACCAACCAGCGGTCACTGGTGGAACTGGGATTTGAATTCAGGATGTCTGACTCCAAAACCTATACCCTCTCTGCTCTAACCCCCATCTCTATGAGTCACCCAGAAATACAAAGATATGTCTCCACGGTTCTGATATGGCATAAGTGGGGTCTGTCTGCCCTGGAACCCCTGATGGGAAGCACTGGAAAGTCGTCTGTACACAGGGACAGAAGGCGGATGCTTTCACTTCCGTTGCCTCCTCCACTTGGGTTTTATTCCCCATTTCCTCAGGTCAGCTGTTTTTTTAATATTCTGTTAAAGTCTTCAAAGTAAGGCCAAGGCAGGGATATTTATATATCATCATCTCTAAACCCGCCAGTTCAAAAGAGGTCAAACAACTGTTACCCCAGTTCCGTGTAGGTTAAAGAAACAGAACTGTGAACACTGAGATTCTGGCCTCAAATTACCACTTTCATAACTGTAAAAAGCTCTCCTGCACCCCTGAAGGTTCGTTAAACTGCCATAATGATTCTAACCATTATTTTCATTCTTACTCTTAACACTGAAACCTTAAAACTTCAGAATGTAAATATCAAAAGTACTACCAAGAGAGTGGGCCCACCAAAAATAAAAAAATACCTGTGGCGGATTCATGTTTATGTATGACAAAACCGATACAATATTGTAAAGTGGTTAACCTCCAATTAAAATAAATAAATTTAAATTTAAAAAATAAGCGAATTTAAATACTGCTTAACCCCAACTTGTATCATTGCTTATGACCGTCAAGAGAGCAATTGCTTGCATTTCCATGCTACTTTTTTTAAGTGATTTTCTCATGCTTTATTTTACTTTAGTTCACTTGAGTGATTATCAAATGTGAGGGCTATATGCATATTACACCCTCAGTCATCCAATAATTCAAAATATAAGTTAAGATTTGGAAGGCGTGTATTTTTGAAACAATAATAGAGAAAACTGCCAGTAGGTGTGAAGTTTTTGAGCACTGCTTTAGCAGTTGAGGAAAACTCCTTAACTGAGGAAGGAAGAAATAACCAAGAGAAAGAGATTGTTAAGCAATGAAGAAATGTATCCGGGTCACATTTATCCCAGAAAGCTCACTTCCTCTCCTTAAATCAGTGACTGAGGAGAGAAAAGGCGTTCTGGAGGGTATACACCCACCCGCAGAATGACTGCAGAAGGATTTTGGAGAAGTTAGTCACAGAGCTTTCAAATTATCTGCATTCAATAAGTCTCAGTTCTGTATTAGAGAATTCTCTACCACAGTAAAAGGAATAAAAATAGCTAACTGTTAATAGCTAACTTAGGCATGCATTTCACAAGCTCTATGTAGTACAGTCAGACCTCCCACTAACCTTTACTTATGCACTTGGTGTAGCTGCTTAAAAACAGGTCAAAATGCACTGTAATCAGTATGTTAGTTTTTATCCCCAAAGAAAGTTTAACTCAATAAAGGCCAGTAAGTATCAATATGAAAGATATGAGCAAGGAATGCTAAACCATCAGCCTGAAGGAGGGGCCCTGATATACACACTGCTGTATTTAAAATGGATAACCAGTGGGGACCCACTGTGCAGCACAGGGAACTCTGCTCAACGTCACGCAGCAGCCTGAGTGGAAGGGTGGTCTGGGGGTGAATGAACGCAAGTATGTGTATGGCAGAGTTCCTTTGCTGTCCACCTGAGACAGCACATTGTTAATTGGCTATGCTCCAATATAAAAAGAAAAGTTTAAAAAAGAGAAATAAAAAGAGGTCCTGGTCTACCCATATATTCCATCAGTCACCTGAGAGATTTTTAATCATAACTTAGTGTAAACACTGTGGTTTGAGCATTCTGGCTCATGAAAGGGTTCAGTGTACTCATATGCCTCCTGGAGTGAAAATAGATCAGGTGGATTCTGAATTGGTCTATGTCTAAGTAATCTTAGTGTTGTAGTCGTTCAGTCACTAAGTCACGTCCGACGTTTTGTGACCCCATGGACTGCAGTCATGTCCGACGTTTTGTGACCCTGTGGACTGCAGCACACCAGGCTCCGCTGTCAGCCATCTCCTGGAGTTTGCTCAAACTCATGTCCATGGAGTCAGAGAGGCTATCTTACCATCTCCTCTCCTGTTGCCTTCTTCTCCTTTTGCCCTCAATCTTTGCCATCATCAGGGTCTTTTCCAATGCGTCAGCTCTTTGCATCAGGTGGCCAAAGTATTGGAACTTTAGCAAAAGTCCTTCCAATGAATATTCAAGGTTGCTTTCCCTTAGGTTTGACTGGTTTGATCTCCTTGCAGTCCAAGGGATTCTCAGCCTTAGTTTAGCTATTTACAAAAATGTGCAGTTTATTAGCATGGATTCAGTTCTTCTTAGCTAACTCTTTCACTGTTTTACTAAGTGCTCAATTTTAAATTGTGGTCATCAAAAATAATTATTTAGACAATATTCATTGCATTTTTTTTCATTTTTCTGTATTTTAAAAATTGAACCAAATGACTCATGCGTTTGAACTGTGGTGTTGGAGAAGACTCTTGAGAGTCCCTTGGACGGCAAGGAGATCCAACCAGTCCATTCTGAAGGAGATCAACCCTGAGATTTCTTTGGAAGGAATGATGCTAAAGCTGAAGCTCGAATACTTTGGACATCTCATACGAAGAGTTGACTCATTGGAAAAAACTCTGATGCTGGGAGAGATTGGGGGCAGGAGGAGAAGGGGATGACCCATGATGAGATGGGTGGATGGCATCACGGACTCGATGGACGTGAGTCTGAGTGAACTCCGGGAGATGGTGATGGACAGGGAGGTCTGGTGTGCTGAGATTCATGGGGTCGCAAAGAGTTGGACACGACTGAGGGACTGAACTTAACTGAACTGACTCATGCTGACACCCCTCCTAGCGGGTTCCTTCTAACACTGGCAGACAAGAACCTGATTCTGATGAGTTTGGATGAGTCACCTCTGCCCAAGATTCTGTGCTGGGTGCTGTGAAGTGCAAGTAGACATCACGGTCAATTCCTGCGTGCAGAGAACTCCCAACGTGCCACTAAACATAATCAGTCTATAAATAGGGGCTGAGAAGGACAGGGCTTCTGTCCACCCTTCCAGCTCTTCACCACACCATTCTACCTGTGCTCCAGGAACACAGAAAAACTCATAATTAACCTAGAAGATTGTTCTGCATCAAGTTTCCACACTGTGGACTCTGTCAGAATAACCTCATTTTCCCGCAAACGTCTCTATCCAACCTGTTTTCAATGCTCGCCTCATCTATAAAGCCATTTTGGAAGTAAAAGAAATGCCTGATCTGTCTTCTCTTCCTTCACTATATTCTAAACTGGCTTGGGTCATAGCACCCAGCAGGTGTAGACTAACACCTTCAGAACCCAGAGAAAGCAAATGCAAGGATGTGAATTGAGCTGCACATCACTACAGGCAGTTGGTGCTTGATTCTCTAGAATCTTCTGAGAACATTTATGAAATATATTCTGTTACTGTGCACCTGGGCACAGAGGAGGGACACACTTATCCATGGGGATTTGTCCTCCATTGTTCCCGGGTAACCCTGAGGGCATTAACTGGGCCACCTTCTATACAACACAAATGTGAAAGCTTAGCAGATGTCCTTCTTGACCTCAAAAGATCTGCAAAGAAAGAAGCAAGTCTTATGCAGTATGGTTGTGATGCCAGGCACTATCAACTGGCCCCCATGTGAAACCAACCCAGATCCCCAGGCTGGGCCACGTGCAGTGCCTGGAGTCAGTGGTGGGGCTTAGAATGTAAAGCATAATTCACGACTATGACTATAGAAAATTCATCAAATGTTTCCAGTTTGTCACACACCTCACCAGAATAGTTCTGATACAGGTCATGACAGAAGGTACAATGATCTAGGAGAAAATGCGTGTATCCAGCATGTATATTTCCAATATCTACTCAGTTTCTCTAGCTAAAATGTGCTGTGTTTTGACGCTGCCTGATTTCTTTCAGGCACGAACCTTCTTCTTGGGAAAACTCCAGGAGATAGCGAGAGACAGGCAAGCCTGGTGTGCTGCAGTCCATGGGGTCCCAAAGCTTTGGACACAACTTGGTGACTGAACAACAGCAACAAACCTGCCTTTTGACATGTGTGTTGCATTTTCTGAGTAATACTAGTGAGGACTCACACTTGTATCTCCTTTGCAAGCACAGTTTATGAGCTCACCTTTATTATTTTTCATACAATGATCTGTCTTAAGAGCTAGTTGACAAGCCTAGAGCTCATGCTGAGCCCACAACAGTAATGTCCACCCTGCTTTCTGGTCTCAGATTCCAAATCTGTCTTAGTCTACTTTCCTCCCCGCTCTCTCCATTCCAGTCTCACAAGTTCATTTTCATAACTTGGTCCATTAATCCAATTCCTTGGAAATTAGGTTTGAGCAAAAGTATGATAGTTTCCAAAAAATAATACAGTGCCTTTGAGTTGATATTTAAACATAAAAATGTTACACTTGAATGAGCGGGGCACAAGTGGGGATTTGTAGGGTTTTTTCCTCAATTCACTGGCTCACTCTGAATGGAAGAAATTCTTAAACTGTGCTTGGATTAAAGATGAAAGGAGATACCCTGAAGGAATAAATTATGGGCCAAAATGTCCACATCTGGCTCCACCTGCTTGAGAATGCTGCTCCTGGAGAGAGGCTGTGAGCAGTTCAAAACCAGACTAGGAAGTTTCCTTGGATAAAATTCTCAACTTCTGCTGGAAAATGACATTTCCAGATGTCTTCCATCTACTCCCATTTTCCCTAAACAGATCAAAGCTTCAGTATCAATAAAAGAAAAAGGGCAGGAAGGGAGGGAATGTTTCTGAACACTGCTGAGAAACAGGCCTGTCAAGGATCTTGATGAAGTAGGTCAGTGATTTCTCTCAATAAACTGGTTGATACCCAGGCTTTCCAGAAAGCGTTTAGAAACAAAAGGCAAAGCTTAGCCCATTCTTCCTTTTTCTTTGAAAGGCTAATAGCTCCTACTGCTGCTACAGTCGTGTCTGACTCTTGTGACCCCATAGATGGCAGCCCACCAGGCTATCCCATCCCTGGGATTCTCCAGGCAAGAACACGGGAGCAGGTTGCCATTTCCTTCTTCAGTGTATGAAAGTGAGAAGTGAAAGTGAAGTCGCTCAGTCGTGTCTGACCCTCAGCGACCCCATGGACTGCTCCTATATTTGCATAAAACATTTTTTAAGAGATTCCTAGGAGGTCCAGGAGAGAGGATTCTTTCTTTTTTTAATATACTTATTTACTTATTCCTGGTTGTGCCGGCCTCCGCTGCTGCACACCGGCTTCCTCCAGGAGCGGGGAACAGGGGCTGGTCTGCCTGCACTGCCCTGGCTTCTCACTGTGACGGCTCTTCTCACTTCAGAGCACAGGCTCTAGGGGCTCAGGCTTCAGCAGCTGCAGCACACAGGCCTTTAGTCACTTGCAGCATGTAGAATCTTCCCAGACCAGGGATAGAACCCACATCCCCCGAATTGGAGGTGGATTCTTATCCACTCCACCGCAAAGGAAGTCCAAGAGAGTATTCTTATTCTTCACTTCAGAACAAGACATTCTCAATCATCTAGAAGTATGTGTTACTGTGTAAGCCCAGACACACCACCCTCCTTCTCTTCCACATTCAGAAAGTGCTAGGAGACCAGCGGATAAAGTTTCTGGCCTCACAAAAGGGGAAATAGAAAAGAAGATGGATAAACAGGGAAATTTTTCAAAGTCTCTTAAAAACCAAGTAAAACTACCTTACTAATATTGCTAAGATGAACTGAAGTTGGCAGAGAAACTCTGAGTTCCTACAGGAGGATAAAGCCTGATTGATTCAATACTTATGTTGAGCTCCTGCCCTTCTAACTCGAATCCGCATTAGGAGGAAGGAAGGGAGCAAGGCGGGGAGAGAGGAACATCTTGTCATCAATGAGCCAAGTGATATATAAAATAATTTCATGTGCACGCTCTCATTTTAGTACATCTAATTGTTATGTGGCAGACTGGGTGTCAATCAGTGGAAGGTTACACAATTGTGGAGGAGCTCATGTTTAGAGAAACAAGGCAGTGAAACTATGTCAAAGACTAATTCATGAGATAACCTTGAGTCACCCACAAATCTCTTCACGCCACGGGACCCTCGCCGTTAAACTGAAGGGCTTGTCCTATGTAATATTTAAGGTCTAATAGTCTATGATTTAATGATGAACTTCAACAGAAATCTATTATTTGAGCCACTTTCCCCTTCCCTCTCCCTTCCACCTCACCGGTATTATCAGCACATATTTCACTGGGCTATCTCCTTTTATTTATGCTTTTGTATAATGTGAAATTCTATTCAAGAACTGGATGGCAGGGGTCACTTCCTGACAAACTGCATATAAGACACCATGAGACTTTCAAAACAGTTTTCTTACAGCCAAACTTTCTGTATTTATGTCTCATAACAGACACTCTTATACACCAATAGCAGAATCCCAAGAGCTTCTGGAGTCACCTGTTTTTCTATTTATTTTTCCATTAATTTTTAATTGGAGGATAATTGCTTCATAGTGTTGTTCTGGTGTCTTCCATACAACAACCTGAATCAACTGTAAGTATATGTACGTTTCTCCCCTCTTGAACCTCCCTCCCACCACACCCCCACCTTATCCCTCCTGTTTTTAAGCAAGTCTAAGGTACCATGGTATTGGGCTCCAGAATATGAAAGTCTTCCATGGAGAGCCAGGTTCACAGAAAGGGCGATGCAGTGCAGTAGTGAAGCCAGCTCATTCACTCTCCACTCCCACCTCCTAAAGGAACAAGTTCAAAAGTGGGAAAGGAGTATAACAAGGATGTATATTGTCACCCTGCTTATTTAACTTACATGTAAGTTACATCATGCAAAATACCAGGCTGGATAAGTCGCAAGCTGGAATCAAGATTGCTGGGAGCAATATCAACAGCCTCAGAAATGCAGATGACACCACTCTAATGGCAAAAAGTGAAGAGGAACTAAAGAGACTCTATTTTCTCCCCCAGGGGTCATGTACAGATGTGAGAGTCAGGCTATAAAGAAGGTGGATGCTTTCTAATTGCAATGCTGGAGAAGACTCTTGAGAGCCCCTTGGACTGCAAGGAGATCAAAGCAGTCAATCCTAAAGGAGATCCACCCTGAACATTCACTGAAAGGACTGACCCTGAAACTCCAATGCTTAGGCCGCCTGATGTGAAGAGCTGACTCACTGGAAGAGATCTTGGTTCTGGGAAAAACTGGAGCCAGAAGGGGAAGGGTGGTGGCAGAGGATGAGATGGTTAGACAGCATCACCAATTCAATGGACATGAATTTGAGCAAACCATAGAATATGGTGGAGGACAGGGAAGCCTGGAAAGCTGCAATCCATGGGGTCACAAAGATTCAGACAAAGCTGAGTGACTGAACAACAACAACAAGGCTTCTAAAGCAGAAGCAAGTTTGTCTGAGGGACATGGGACAAAGGAGGACACAGACTCGGTCCCTGGACTCCAAAGATGAAGGCGAAGGACTCCAAGGTGAAGGATGTGGACGGGGGCAGGAGCAGTGATAAAGGCTCCTTCTGGCCCACAGCCTGGCTGTGCAGGTGCCCCACCTCATGACTCGTATCATGAGGAGACCCTAGGGTTGTAACTCAGGCAACTATTGAGACAAGAAAGATGCAAACGTCAGCAGGGGCAGCCCTGAGAGTAATATCTAGGATCAACACTTTTCTCCTATCCTTAGGGTAGTGAGAAATGATAGCAACTAAAATCAATGAATCCTTATTATTGCTTTATATGTTTTGCCTTATTTAAATATGGCAATGATCCTATCAAGGAGGTACCACGATTCTATGTCTTCACAGTGCTACCATCACCCTCATTTTATAGACAGAAAAACTCAGTAAGAACAAGGTGAAGGCAACGGCCCAAACTTACACTGCTAATAAAGGCAGTGTTGATACTCACACTCTGCTCTCTGACAAAAGTAGTCCTCTTTGCAGATATTCTGATGCCCTAGGTGTTGAGAAGGCTTAATTTTTTAAAAATATTCTAAATTCTAACAAGCTGAAGTGAGATGAATTCAGCATCTAGCTTGAGGATTGGGAGTCACAGCCCGTCTGTCTCTCCCTCCCTCAGTTACCCTAGGTGGTGAGCTTGCTGCTCTCTAGGATCATGCATCCCTTTTACGTTAGGGTCTTTTTTGACCTTGAGGCATGGTAAACAAAGCTGGAATTCTGTAGACATGGGAGACCTTGAACGGAAATCCTGACTGTTTAAAATGCTGATGGACCAGTACACATCAGGGTCTCATGAGACAACCCAGCGGTACATTTTTAAAATAATCGTTCCACACTGGGGGTAGAGGGAGAGCCCCATGTGCAGGCTCGTTTCTGGCACCCTGTCCAAGATCCCTCCTCTGAGCTGCCATCGTGCATCATGCTAGCTAGCACATGATGCTCACGGGGGCCTGCAGGTGCTTCAGGCAGTGAAAATGCTGCTCGTGGTAATACAGCTTGTAAGCCTGACAAATGACTGTGATTTTAATAGATAAATAAAACTGGATCATGCAACACGTATATTATGCTATATCTTGTTATTAGAGAATAGATACATTACATATTATATACACAGACATAGACACAGTCACAGACATAGACATAGACACAGACGTAGTCATAGACATGGACATAGTCATTCATATAGATATGGAAATAGTTACAGAATAGACATAAATACATATAGATATAGTCATAGACATACACATTTGCTATTGTTCAGTTGCTAACTCTTTGTGACTCCATGGACTGTAGCCCAGCAAGTTACTCTCATCATGGAATTTTCTCAGCAGAAATACTGGAGTGGGTTGCCATTTCCTTCCCATGGGCATCTTCCTGACCCAGGGATCAAACCTGTGTTGCATTGGCAGGCAGAGTCTCTATCACTGACCCACCAGGGAAAACCACTCATACACATAGACATAGACATATACACCCACATGGTCATACTCATGGACATACATATACACACAGGGACAGACACAGTCATAGGCATACATACAGTCAGACACATGGGCATAGTCATACACACCGACACAGGCACAGTCATAGACACAACAGACGCAGACTCAGACACAGGGACAGTCATAGACACAACAGACACACACTCAGACACAGCACAGACACAGTCACAAGAGACGCACACTCAGACACAGACACAGTCACAACACAACAGATGCACACTCAGACACAGACACAGACACAACAGACTCAGACTCAGACTCAGACACAGCACAGACACAGACACAACAGATAAGACTCAGACACAGGCACAGTTATAGACACAACAGATGCAGACTCAGGCAGAGGCACAGGCACAGACACAACAGACTCAGACTCAGACTCAGACACAGTTAGAGGCACAACAGACACAGACTCAGACACAGCACAGACACAGGCACAATGGACAAGACTCAGGCACAGGCACAGGCACAGACATGACACTGATATGCACGTGAACACACATTCAGTTCAGTTTCTCGGTTGTGTCCGACTCTTTGCAACCCCATGGACTGCAGCAGGCCAGGCCTCCCTTCCATCACCAACTCCAGGAGTTCATCCAAACTCATGTCCATTGAGTCAGTGATGCCATCCAATCATCTCATCCTCTTCTGTCTCTCTCCTCCTGCCTTCAATCTTTCCCAGCATCAAAGTCTTTTCAAATGAGTCAGCTCTTTGCATCAGGTGGCCAAAGTATTGGAGTTTCAGCTTCAGCATCAGTCCTTCCAATGAACACTCAAGACTGATTTCCTTTAGGAGGGACTGGTTGGATCTCCTTGCAGTCCAAGGGACTCTCAAGAGTCTTCTCCAACACCACAGTTCAAAAGCATCAGTTCTTCCGTGCTCAACTTTCTTTATAGTCCAACTCTCACATCCATACGTGACTACTGGAAAAACCATAGCCTTGACTAGATGGGCCTTTGTTGGCACAGTATGAACACTCATTGTAAGGGTTCAAATCCAAGCTCACAGTTTTCAGGTCAGATTACATATACTTCCTAAACTTCCTAATCTGTACAGTGGAAACCTTGGTAACCATGATATTAAGGGGGCCTAAAATTGAGATACCTGGATTTTAACCACAGTAAACCCTCTGGCTCCCTCAGCTGTCTCAAACCTGCCCCAGAAGTTAGCATGCACCGTGTGACAACCTACACCCCTTTCTATCTCAGATTATGGTTTAGATATTTATCCTCAGGATACGAATGTGGCCAGGTGTTTCCTTTGTAGGATCAATGTGATTTTAATATTCACTTTATTTTAGAAGTCCTGATACTAAATGTTGGTTGAGACATTATTGCTCAGTGTATTATCCCTTGAATCATGATAATAGGAGCAGCATTTTGATCCAGAGAGGAATTATTTAATGTGCTGACTGGCAAATATGCTAATATATAAAGGACCTAAAGATAAGATTCTGAATGAAACCCCAAATATAATAACTTAATTATTTGTATGTTTCCCTCTCTTATTTATGGTTCTACTGTTTGCTATGTGCTACAGGATAATGTGATAATTGGAAGAAGTTGCTGGTGCATGGGGAGGACCCAGAGAGATGTTATGGGGTGGGAGGTGGGAGGGGATTCATGTTTGGGAACGCATGTACACTCGTGGTGAATTCATGTCAATGTTTGGAAAAACCAATACAGTATTGTAAAGTAAACTAAAGTTAAAATAAAAATTAAAAAAAAGATGAATTAGCAGGGAATATACAAAGAGAGCTTTAGTCTACCTAAATAAGGATTTCCAATAATAATGCTCCGTGGAAGGCATTCAGGTCCAGTTATTAGTGAGGAACTTAAGCCTCATATTGACAGATCATCTGACTTTCCTCAAGAGGTGCACATCAAAATTTATCTAAGAAACCTCCAAGTTTTTAAATACTGGAAGCCACCTAAAAAAATTATTTTTAATAACATGAGGACTAAATACTTGTGTCAGCAAGCCAAACAGCCCAGCACAACCAGTTCCAACCTATAACATCAATTGTTTTAAAGGATTGCCTCCCTGAGCTGGGCAAGAGGGCATGTCTGTGTGCATTGTGAGGAGAATAAATTTCTCATACGCTGCAAGCATAACTGCTTTATTCTCCCAGTCAAGCTGCAGAAATCATGAACAGTGATTCTTGGTGCCAGTTTCAAACAAAGCCAACATTCCTAGTTCTACTGAGGATCCAGAGAGGTCCCACCAGAAAACACCAAACGGTACTTGGCATGTACAGTGGATTCTATAAACACGCCTGCCTCCTTCTATGAATTATTATGATCACTTTCCAATCAACCTTCGAAAGAGTTACTCATCAATGTCTACGACAACTTAACTCTTTTTGGAAAGGCAACTGTGGGTTCGCCAGTAAACAATGTTATGACAGCAGCTTCGAAATCATAAAGTTCTATCTGCAATTAGAAAATCAGCAAGGCAGCTCTTCATTGGCGCAATAGATGCCAGAAGTCTGCCTACAACTGTGTGCATTTTGTTGGCAAAAGGGAGAAGGTTGCACTCAGAGCTCTGAGATACCTTTCCTGTATTGTAAAGGAAGTACAGCTTCCACTCAAAATGCCAGTGATCTCAGGCAGAAAATGTGAATGGCATCCTATCCTTTCATGAGGATAGATGCTAATCACATGTTCCATCAGGATCAAACCACTTCACTGTGCTGGTACTAAGTGACCTTGCATCTGAGTATGAGTAGCTGCAACGTCCTCTGTGGGCAGCAACAAAGAGAGGAACCACTGCCAGGAGCACCCTAAGACGGGAACACGTCACATGTCAGAGCAAACGGGAACTCCAGGTCTGAAGTACTCTGAACCCAGAATGAGAGGCTGAGGACAAAAACAAAAGAGACCAAGACAGAAACAGAGGCAGAGATTTCAACTGGTTTCCAAAATGGAAATGATTCTGGTTGGTTTCCTAACTTCCTTGGGGTTGGATCAAAATCTGTGAAATTACAGAAGATGGCATGCCTGCCAAAGACCAGTGTCATTTAAGAAAACCTGCAATTTTCTTTTACTCTCATTTCCATTTAAAGTTGAATCATTCTATCCTGCAATAATTTTCAGCATAAAAGTAGAAAGAAACCTATCTTTGTGACTGCCAGAGAGGTAATAAAACAAAAGGCAAAACAGGATTGAAAGCTCCTCCTAACAAATAACTTTTTTAACAGATCCACACAGTGGAGGAGTGGAGTGGAATAAACTCGACACTCTTTCCTTTAATTGCAGGTGAATTAGCTGTGAGAGGAGACTGTGTAATTGACATCTAACAGCTAAATGCCATCAACTCTTTGTAAATGTACTGAACCCAATCTATGCCTACAGATTTCATCTTATTTTCCTATAAACAGATGAAATGTGATTCAAGGCAAAAAATATAAATTAGAGGTTGACATGTCAGCCAGGGTACAAGGAAGACTGGGCTTCCCTGGTGGCTCAATGGTAAAGAATGGCCTGCAATGCAGTAGACGTGGGTTTGATCCCTGGGTCAGGAAGATCCTCTTGAGGAGGAAATGGCAACCCACTCCCGTATTCTTGCCTGGAGAATCCCATGGACAGAGGAGCCTGGCCGGCTGTTGTCCATGGGGTCACAAAAAATCAGACACGACTGAACACAGACACACAGACAAGGAAGACTGCAGGGAGTAGCACATCTCAGCTTTCATAATCCTGAAAGTCATGGGATTTCAGTGCACACATGGAGAGAGAGCACATGGAAAAGCCAAACCCAGCAACAACCCAGTGAGGCTCACACAGCTAGTAACGTCACCTATCTTTGGCAAGACCTCTTCTCTATTTTGAGTTCAATGGGTCCTAGGGAAATTTCCTACTGCCATCTAATGCCTTACAAAGTAATTTGTTACTAATTTTTCTAGTAAATCCATCCTCTTGGAAATCATAGGAGACCTAGTGAACCCCAAATTGGAAAAAAAAAAAAAACTTCTGACCTTGACCTTCATTGGCTTCTGTCTCCTATTTGACTCTGTAGCTCATTTCTTCCTTCCTAAGAGCCCATTTTCCTGGATATTATTGGTTTTCTTTTTTTCTCTCTGACCATTTATGCTTTGCCTTCTGTATACTCCTGCAACAACACATGTGCTACAAAAACAGCTTATGTTTATTAATCTTAATAAATCATATTATCTCATTTGAGCCTCACATCCACTCAATTACACCGGTATTATTACCCCCTTTATGTAGATTCAAAAACTGAGGCTTTAAGATTAAATAGCATGCCCAAGGACACAGAGTAAGAGGGAGAATCAAGGTTTTAACTCGTGTCCATCTGAATGCTGAGCTCACTTTCTCAACCTGTGTTCTGCAGTATCTTTTCTTGACTTCTCAAGACTCACAAGCACTTTACCTACTACCTGTGATTCCAAATCTCATTCTCTCCCCGCAGATTTCCAAGGTGTCAAGTCTGCTTTCTACATGCGCAGCACCTTCACTAGATGTCCCAGTTCTCAAAATGAGTAAGAAAACTCAGTTCATTTTCTTCCCAGACTCCTAACATCTTAGTTTCTGTTAACAGTCTTTACTCAATGAGACAGTTTGGTAAAATATTCTTGGGAAATGATTGAGTTATTTATTTATTTTTTATCATGAAGAAAGGGTCTGATTAAAATTAATTAGTTATATGAAGGAAATGATCAGGATGGTGCTCTAGTCAGTAAGCTACTCATTGACTGTTTATTGAATTCAAGATGGACCTAAAAAGCACTGAACTAACTCCAATGCAACTAAACAGGGGACTTTATGCCGAGAATGAGTGACAGTGATTGCTGTTCAGTCACTGAGTCGTGTCCAAATCTTTGTTACCCCATTAACTGTAGCCCCTCTATCTCCCAGAGTTTGCTCAAATTCATGTCCCTTGAGTCAATGATGCTATCTAACCATCTCATATTCTGCTACCCCCTTCTCCTTTTGCCTTCAATCTTTTCTAGAATCAGGGTCTTTCCCAAAGTATTGGAGCTTCAGCTTCAGCATCAATCCTTCCAAAGAATGCTCAGAGTGGATTTCCTTCGGGGCTGACGTGTGATCTCTTTGTAGTCCAAGGGGCTCTCAAGAGTCTTCACCTTACCACAATTAAAAAAAAATCAGTTCTTTTGTGCTCAACCTTCTTTGTGATCCAACCCTCACAGTAGTGCATGAGTACCAGAAATGCCACAGCTTTGACAACATAAATCTTTGTCAGCAAAGTGATGTCTCTGCTTTTTAACATACTGGTTAGGTTTGTTAAAGCTTCTCTTCCAAGCCACAAGCATCGTTTAATTTTATGGCTGCAGTCACAATCTGCAGTGACTTTGGAGCCCAAGAAAAAACAACAGAATGGGAAAGACTAGAGATCTCTTCAAGAAAATTAGAGATACCAAGGGGAGACCACCTGACCTGCCTCTTGAGAAACCTATATGCAGGTTCCATATATGGACATAGAAAAACAGACTGGTTCCAAATAGGAAAAGGAGTACATCAAGGCTGTATATTGTCACCCTGCTCATTTAACTTATATGCAGAATACATTATGAGAAACACTGGGCTGGAAGAAACACAAGCTTGAATCAAGATTGCTGGGAGAAATATCAATAACCTCAGATATGCAGCTGACACCACCCTTATGGCAGAAAGTGAAGAGGAACTAAAAAGCCTCTTGATGAAAGTAAAAGAGGAGAGTGAAAAAGTTGGCTTAAAGCTCAACATTCAGAAAATGAAGATCATGGCATCTGGTCCCATCACTTGATGGGAAATAGTTGGGGAAACAGTGGAAACAGTGTCAGACTTCATTTTGGGGGGCTTCAAAATCACTGCAGATGGTGACTGCAGCCATGAAATTAAAAGATGCTTACTCCTTGGAAGGAAAGTTATCAGCAACCTAGATAGCATATTCAAAAGCAGAGACATTACTTTGCCAACAAAGTTCTGTCTAGTCAAGGCTATGGTTTTTCCTGTGGTCATGTATGGATGTGAGAGTTGGACTGTGAAGAAAGCTGAGTGCCAAAGAATTGATGCTTTTGAACTGTGGTGCTGGAGGAGACTCTTGAGAATCCCTTGGACTGCAAGGAGATCCAACCAGTCCATCCTAAAGGAGATCAGTCCTGTGTGTTCATTGGAAGGACCGATGCTAAAGCTGAAACTCCAATACTTCGGCCACCTCATGCGAAGAGTTGACTCATTGGAAAAGACCCTAATGCTGGGAGGGATTGGGGGCAGGAGGAGAAGGGGACAACCGAGGATGAGATGGCTGGATGGCACCACTGACTTGATGGACATGAGTTTGAGTAAACTCCGGGAGTTGGTGATGGACAGGGAGGCCTGGTGTGCTGTGATTCATGGGGCTGCAAACAGTCAGACACGACTGAGCAACTGAACTGAACTGAAGGGAACATTTCATGCAAAGATGGACTCAATAAAGGACAGAAACGTTATGGACCTAACAGAAGCAGAAGATATTAAGAAGAGGTGGCAAGAATACACAGAACTGTACAAAAAATATCTTCACAACCCAGATAATCGAGATGGTGTGATCTCTCACCTAGAGCTAGACATCCTGGAATGTGAAGTCATGTGGGCTTTAGGAAACATCACTACAAACAAAGCAAGAGGAGGTGGTGGAATTCCAGTTGAAGTATTTCAAGTCCTAACACATGATGCTGTGAAAGTGCTGCAGTCATTATGCCAGCAAATTTGGAAAACTCAGCAATGACCACAGGACTGGAAAAGGTCAGTTTTCATTCCAATCCCAAAGAAAGGCAATGCCAAAGAATGCTCAAACTACCACACAGCTGCATTAATCTCACATGCTAGCAAAGTAATGCACAAAATTCTCCAAGCCAGGCTTCAGCAATATGTGAACTGTGAACTTCCAGATATTCAAGCTGGTTTTAGAAAAGGCAGAGGAACCAGACGTCAAATGGTCAACATCCATTGGATCATTGGAAAAGAAAGAGAGTTCCAGAAAAACATCTCCTTCCGCATTATTGACTACACAAAAGCCTTTGACTGTGTGGATCACAACAAACTATGGAAAATTACAAAAGAGATGGAAATACCAGACCTCCTGACCTTCCTTCTGAGAAATCTGTGTGCAGGTCAAGAAGCAACAGTTAGAACTGGACATGGAATAATAGACTGGTCCCCAAACAGTAAAGGAGTACATCAAGGCTGAATATTGTCACCCTGTTTCTTTAACTTATATGCAGAGTACATCATGCGAAATGCCAGGCTGGATGAAGCACAAGCTGGAATCAAGATTGCCATGAGAAATATCAATAACCTCTGATATGCAGGTGACACCACACTTACGCCAGAAAGTGAAGAAGAACTAAGCCTCTTGATGAAAGTGAAAGAGGGGAGTGAAGAAGTTGGAGCCTGGTGTGTTGCAGTCAGTGGGGTTGCAAAGAGTTGGACGTGACTGAGCAACTGAGCTGAACTGAAGAAAATAAAATCTGTGGACAAAGAAGTGTATAAATTGAGCAGGTCTGCTTTCAACACTTACACATCAGGGAGTCCTTGACAGTAAAAGTCTAAGCCAAAACATTCTCAGGTCAGCTAAGAGACTGATCAGTTTGGGAATGGAATTTGTTAACAATCATTCATCTTGTAGTATCATCTCCCAAACTGGACAACAGTGACAGTCACCTGACCAAGGATGTTTATGAGCAAACCTTCTATGAGGATGACAGCCATGGCTCCTAAAACAGAAGCTGGAGTTGGCTTGGGCAACTTAAAAATGTTTAAAGAAATCATTGCATCTAAAATTTCTCTGAAATGTTTATTGACATGATCTTAGTTAGCCAGTCATTCTGGAAAGCACTTTGCAGTGTTTATTAAAACCCATATACATATTCAAGCTTTTTAAGGTTAGCCAACCTCCTTTTGATGCTGGAAAGGTTGAAGGCAGGAGGAGAAGGGGACGACAGAGGATGAGATGGCTGGATGGCATCACCGGCTCAATGGACACGAGTTTGAGCAAGCTCTGAAAGTTGGCGATGGACAAGGAAGCCTGGTGTGCTGCATTCCATGGGGTCACAAAGCGTCAGACATGACTGAGCAACTGAACTGAACTCGGTCTCTTTCTGGCATCCACCTGGTGGCACAGTGGTAAAGAATCCATCTGCCAAAGGTGGAGAACAAGAGGCGTGGGTTTGATCCCTGGGCTGGGAAGATATCCCAGAGTAGGAAATGGCAACCCACTCCAGTATTCTTGCCTGGAAAATCCCATGGACAGAGGAGTCTGCTGGGTTACAACCCATATGTTGGAAAGAGTCGGACACAAGCGAGCAGCTGAGCCTGCATGCGTGCCATCTTTCTCTGAAGACTTACAAATGATGTCAAGTGAGAGGGAAAGTACATATACATGATTTGGATACCTTGGCTACAGTATTAATGACACTAAAAATTGGGAAATAGACTAAACAGCCAACAAGGAGGGAATGCTTAATGAAAAATGTCAAGATACTTGACTGGGAAGCTATTAAAAATGCAATTTTGTCAATCTTAAGCTCCCAATTCATCCCCCACCTTTTCCCTTTTGGTGTCCACATGTTTATAATCTATGTCTCTGACTCTATTTCTGCCTTGCAAATAGGTTTATCTGTACTATTTTCCTAGATTGCGTCTATATACATTAATATATGGTATTTGTTTTTTTATTTCTGACATATCACTCTGTACAAAAGTCTCAAGGTCCATCCACATCTCTGAAACTGGCAAAATTTTGTTCCTTTTTATGGCTGCTGCTGCTAAGTCGCTTCAGTCGTGTCCAACTCTGTGCGACCCCATAGACGGCAGCCCACCAGGCTCCTCAATCCCTGGGATTCTCCAGGCAAGAACACTGGAGTGGGTTGCCATTTCCTTCTCCAGTGCATAAAGTGAAAAGTGAAAATGAAGTCGCTCAGTAGTGTCAGACTCGTAGCGACCCCATGGACTGCAGCCCACCAGGCTCCTCCATCCATGGGATTTTCCAGGCAAGAGTACTGGAGTGGGGTGCCATTGCCTTCTCCGTTTTATGGCTGAGTAATGCTCTATGGTGACCTACATAGGAAGGCAACCAAAAGAAGGGATATATGCACACATATAGTAGATTTACTTTGCTGTACAGAAGAAACTAACACAAAATTGTAAAGCACCTAAACTCTGATAAATTTTTTTTAAAAAAATACAATTTTGCAGGCAGAGTTAGCAAAGTGCTTTTTTAAAAATATGACTTGAGAGGTGAAAAAGTAGTACACAATTGTATCTGTGACATAATTAAGACTACATAAAAGTGTACTTTATATGAAGAATATGAAAAAATGGAAAATGGTATATAAAAGAATACATATCTATAATTATTTTGCTATACACCAGAAACTAATACAACTTTGTAAATTATTCAATAAAAAATTGAATATGAAAAAACAATTTTACTTGTCATGACAGAATTGTTGGTGTTTTTAAATTTAATTTTCATTTGTATTCGTGTTTCTATTAAGTCGTGCAATAAATTGTCAGTTTTAAACAGCTGCTGCTTGCCCTATAGATATGAAACCTAAAAGCTATTGTGGAGGCTTTGCAGGTATGGCTAGACTCTCCCCATGCCCCTCCCTGGCATCACAGGGCCACTTGAAATCTGCTTGGCACAGGATTGATTGAGCTCTAACAATGTAGGCTAGCTTCTGAGGTCATCCGAACAAAGCAACCAGAAAAGGGAAGAGTGACATTTTGTAATGAGACTACAAAATGAAAGATCATGTTTCCACACCCACGTAAGCCATTTCCTGCCCGGTCTATTGCTTATCATTAGCCAATATCACTTGTATTCAACCATCAATTTACCTTGTGCCCTTGGACAAAATATCCACCTTCTCTTTCCTTGTCAGTGAGCAAATGCACAGGCACTGCACGTGGCCACTTTAAGGCCCTGTCCTAATCTAGCCTTGTGTAATTGCTCTGTCATCTTCATGAAAATAGAATACAGAGTGCTGAGGAAGAATAAACTGACATGACCTTTCCTGAGGAGGTGTTGGTGGTATATATCAAAAGCCTTGAAAATGCCTATACTCTTTGACATAGCAATCCCATTTCTGGAGATCCCCCTCCATCCCCAGCCAAGGAAATAATCTGAGATGGCCACAAAGATTTGTGAACCAGAAAATTTGCCTTAGGCATAAAGACCAAAAAGTAAAAATAAAAACAAAGGTCACGCAGGTAGGAACTGGTTAAGGAACTCCTCTGCAGATATATACTGTGAAATCACTAGAATCTGCCTGCCAAAGCAGGAGACGTGGGTTTGATCCCTGGGTCCGGAAGATCCCTTGAAGAAGGAAATGGCAACCCATTCCAGTATTCTTGCCTGGAGAATCCCATGGACAGAGGAGCCTGGCCAGTTACAGTCCGTGGGGTCATCAAAGAGTTGGACACGACTTAGAGACTAAACAATAACATATATATGTGTGTGTATATATATATATATATATATAAAAGAGAGACTAGTTTTTTTAAATAACTTATCACTGTCTATGTGAACTTTAGCAAGTTATTGAGCTTCTCTGTGCCTCCATTTGCTCACTGTAAAGTTGAAATAAAAATAGTACTTACCTGGAAGAACTATTTTGAGAACTGAGTTAATAAATTAGAGTTCTTCATCCTCACGCAGCTGACACAAGCACACAGTAGCTAGTGGCTGGGGTCTCAAACATGACAAGATGAAACTATAATAAAACTCTTTCTTGCCTGGAAAATCCCATGGACTGAGAAGCTTGGTAGCCTACAGTCCATGGAGTCGCAAAGAGTCGGACACGACTGAGCGACTTTCCCTTCCCTTTGTCTCTTTGCCCTTAAAGCATTTTCACACATGAGTTTGAAAGGTCTCATACCCTAAAGTTATTAAACAAAGATGCCTATTTCCAAGTTCCAGGTGAAAAGACCAAGACACAGAGGTATCATAATTAGCCAGTGAGTTATCAGAACTGGAAGTAAAATCTCCCTTTTATTCCTCCTTTCTGGGGCTTATGCCATGATTTAAGAAATACTAAAGAATAATTTATGTTATTTGAGTTTTTTGCCATGTACATGTATTAGCTGATGCAAAAAAAATTGCCATTAAAAATTTTTTTTAATGAAAGAACATTAAGGGAACATACACTGTCATTAAAGGGAAGAAACAGACTCCGTTTCTAGTTCTCTGTCTGCCTGCCAACTGCCCAGCAGTGAAAGCACCCTAACTGTCCACTACCCGACAGTCTTCCTGGGCGTTGCAGCTGCCGCTGCCACCTGACCACACAGCCCCTGAATAACCGCCTGTTTCCTGCAGAGGAACGAGGACCGCAGCGCTGGAACAGAGGGAGAGACTCCTTCGTATGCGGGGGTTCCTAGCAGAGCGCTTCGCAGAAGCTGCAATGGGACGCCCCCTCCGCTGCTCGCGGTTCCCAGGGTCGCGGGAGCCAACTGAGCCCTCCCGGGCTCCCACTGCTGCAAGCCACCTACAACCCTCTAATAGAATAAAGCGACGCTGTCAATCAAACGAGAATTTATCAGTTTACCTGGCAAAGGCGTGAATATAGAGCAATAGGAAAGGAATAATAAGCTCCACTTTTTACAATGGCAGGGACGAGCAGGGGTCCTAATGATACCAACCAGCGTTCTTGGCCTTTCTCAGTCAACAGACATTGGCTAGAGGCCAGACAAGAAATTCGGGCAAGGCTTTACTGGGGTCCCTGCCACAGCAGGGGGAGCAGAAACAAATTGCAGGTTTGCTTGCTTGCTCCCTGAAGTGGGGAGGCAGGGAGCCTGTTCTTTCTTTGTAGGGGGTGAGGGTAGGGGAGTGTTCAGCGGTTGGGGCACAGGGGTGCCTTAGGTGGTCGGCCAACCCCTCAGGTGTGCTGAGTGCAGGGGGCATGCACAATACCCTGCTTTTGCTTCTGATGCCCAGTTTTTGCTCTGGGCTCTTCAGAAGTGGGAGTTGGGTTTTTGGTCTTTTGTATGCTTTTGGCCAGAATCTGTCCTAACTATACATGCGCACAATTACTTTTCAGTCCAGTCCAGTTTCTTTGTGCTCCGTTGCGGGAGAAGTGGAGTCCAGGTGCAAGCACTGCGGGTGGCAACGGGTCCCAGGTCCTGGCCACTGTCACTAGTCTGGATGGAAAACATTCTGCAGACAAAGCATTTGGGAGGGACTGCATCAGTAAGTTCCACAGGTACTTGGTATTCTCGTGTGGATTCAGCTTTTCCATAAGTGCAGTGAGCAGTGTTAAATTAATCTGTTCACCTCTCTGAGTATCACTTGGCATCTAAAAAAATCAGGCTCCCTTCTAACTCCAGTGATCCTTTAAGCAAATCAATAGGCGATATGGAAGACCCTCCCACAGCACTGGAAGTTCGAATGGAGAGACCGCCTGAGATCTACACTACAACAAAATACCACACTGAATGGAAGAAAGTGATATAGAAGCGTCCCTTTCTTAGTTCATGTAGATCTGCTGCTGACGCCAAGGCTGCGAACGGAATAATAGTGTGTCTGACTCATTGTCGCAAAATGTAAAATACAAGAGAAAGAACCAGAGGCAGGAAAGGCAAAAATCATTATCCTCAAACTTGAAAAGAATTGGACTCATAAATTCCTCCTCTCCTGCTATCCATCAAGGATTAAAATACTTTCAGCTCATTGCTTCCACCACATCAATGTGTTTAATACTGTACAGGGAATGAGTCTGAAACCCAGCAGCTAATGCTCACGGTTCATCTTGGAGTGTGAACGGGAAGGGAAAAGGGTAATTTATTTGGTTTAAGAAAAAGAAATCTATTCTTTTGACTCCAAATAATTTCTTCTAGAAATACAGAGAAGGTGCAGGAATAAAATACACGGTGAAAACCATTTGTAGAATCAGCAAAAAGCAACATCGTTACCCAGCAGGCCCCCTCAGCACAGCTAACAGCCTCCGGGGTGTCACTGAGGGCCATACACCCTCCCCACACGCAGGGTTCCCCAGGAGTTCTGTGGTCTCGTCCCCACTCCCCCGGCCCCCCACACCAACCCCCTAAAGTGCAGGGCTGCAGCCTCGTCACCCCTCATACTCCAGCTGTCCCATCACATCTCCCCCCTTCAAGGGTCACCTTCCCCAGGACTGAACTGGCCCCTTGAGTATAAATACTGTGAGTTCCCCTCTGTCTCCTCCGTAGAGCCATGACCTGTAAACAGACACTCACCTTAAAGCTGGCTTTCACTCTTTACCAGCTGAGCCACCAGGGAAGCCCAAGTACACTGGAGTGGGTAGCCTATCGCTTCTCCAGTGGATCTTCCCGACCGAGAAATCGAACCAGGGTGTCCTGCGCTGCAGGCGGATTCTGTACAACTGAGCCGTCAGGGAATCCCTCACGACCCCCAGGTGTCTCCAAAACGAGTCTTATTTTTTCTAGTTGCGAGCATTTAAGCACCACGAGAGCTCACAGGGTAGAGATTTCATGCTTCCCCTAGAGCATTGAGATGCCTGCGATCCAGGGCTCAGACACTGGAATAGCCACCCCTGGAGCAGCCGCCTTCCTTAGGAGGGCTTTCGTGCCCCAGCCACCACGGGGACCCTCCAGGCAGAGTCCCTCTCTGACATTCCCTTCCAGGCTCTTCATGCGCCCGTGACCTGTGAGCGCCGCTCCGTCGCCTCACCGAGGCTCTCCAAGCCCGTCACGGTGCTGCTCCAGCTTCAGCAGGCCAGGCCTCACGCCCACGTACCCTCTGCCTAAACACCTGCCACCAGCACATAGCATGCTTCTGTACTGATTTCCAGGCTGGCTTTTCAGTTTCCATTTTATACTGGGGTATACTTGATTCACAATGTGGTGTGAGTCTCGGTGTACAGCAAAGTGATTCAGTTATACAAATACACGTATGTATTCTATTTTTGCATTCTTTTTCCCATTGAGGTTATTACAGAATATTGAGCAGAGTTCCCTGTGGCTTTTATGCTCTCTCCTCCTTATCCTTATCTGGCCTGATAGAATCCATCACTCAGTGATGATGAAGCAACTCAAACAGTGTCCCTTCTTGATTGTCTCCCCTACTAAGATTCTCATCACCCCTATTTCCATACCATTAATGCATCACCTGCCAACAGGTCTTTACGTTCTTAAGGGTCAGCATCCCTAGACGCTGCTGGGCGTGGGGCCTCATCTTGTCTTCTCGATGGACTCCAGCAAAAGTATGACAAAGACTGAACATTCTAGAAATATTTGTTCAAATAAAAGTAGATATCAAGGACCACGGCAAGGATGCTAACACTATTCTGTGCCTACTCAGATGCCTCTTCCTTCAAAGGAAGAGGCCAAGGGGAAACTGCTGCCGTGTATTGCTCCAGGACCTCCCCAAGGGGAGGGCTCCACTGAAAGCCCTCACCCACATCTTCTCTTTGTACATAACAGTCTGGAGAGAACGTCATCTTAAATATCTAGTTATCGGAAAATGACTTGCTTGAAACTCTTTTACCCTCTGCCAAGAAGAAAACTGCATAATTCACAGAGGCAGCAGAATGTTGGTCAAAGGTTGCAACGTTATCTGTCTTGGGGGAAGGGGGACAAGAGCGGGTTTCGTGTAATTCTCTCTCTGACCCCATCACTAGCAAGCTACACTGCCATTCTCTGCAACCAGAATGGACTCAACTCTTGCAATATTGTTCTGCTGAGACAAGAATTGGATCATCACAACCACAGCGTTAAAAATGTTATAGGCTTCATCAAAACAATCACATCAGCTATAAAATAGTAGGTGATCAAGGTTGCCGCTCCACTCTTATCGTAACTTACTTTGACGTGCCTGGATGGAGAAACAAATTACAGGTAATTCCTAGCCCACCTTCCATTACAGCAGGAAATGATACATTGCAGACTGCTGCAGTGGTAAAGAGAGAATGAATATTTTTCAAATGATAGGAAATAAGACTGGAAAAGAGCTTGCTGGGTAAATTGAGATAATAGCTTCTGAGAATTGGAGCCATCCCAAAACTGTTCTGGGGAATATGGGGTTCAAAGAGATTAGCTGAAAAATCTTGGTACACATACCCTCCATTTGTTATGGAAATAGCATACAGTCTAGAATCTGTCATAGCTTCAGTTCTCCAAGGTCACAGGCATGACCTTGAGCAAGATTCAATCTCTTTGTCTGAAAAAAAAAATGTTTATGTCTTCATCTGTAAAAAAACAAACAAAACAAAACAAGGACACTAGGAATCCTAATACTAAGCCTACTCTTGCTTAATTTCATGAATGCTTTTAAGGGTTAAATAAGACAATGGATGCACAATAATTGGCCTAATATCTAAGACAGCAGATTCTAAATGATCAATGATGGTGACTTTCCTCATATCCACACCTCTGAAGCTTTCTGTCATTCAAAGTAAACTACCTCCCAAGCCCTTCACCCTCACTCACGCACAAATACACACACACACACACACACACACACACACAGAACACCTCTACCCCGACTCTGTCACACATTCTGTCATTTCTCTTGTTTGCCCACCGGATAGACCCTCCGCCGGGTGTGTGGCTGATGTGCTGGGCTTCCATATGCTGTCACACTCCCAGGTGGTGCTCTCTCTCACACACACACACACAGAACACCTCTACCCCGACTCTGTCATGCATTCTGTCCTTTCTCTCGTTTGCCCCCGGATAGACCCTCCGCCGGGTGTGTGGCTGATGTGCTGGGCTTCCATCTGCTGTCACACTCCCAGGTGGTGCTCTCACACACACACACAAACACACAGAACACCTCTACCCCGACTCTGTCACGCATTCTGTCCCTTCTCTCATTTGCCCCCGGATAGACCCTCTGCCGGGTGTGTGGCTGATGTGCTGGGCTTCCATCTGCTGTCACACTCCCAGGTGGTGCTCTCACACACACACACACGCACACAGAACACCTCTACCCCGACTCTGTCACGCATTCTGTCCTTTCTCTCGTTTGCCCCCGGATAGACCCTCTGCCGGGTGTGTGGCTGATGTGCTGGGCTTCCATCTGCTGTCACACTCCCAGGTGGTGCTCTCTCACACACACACACACACACACACACACACACACACACAGAACACCTCTACCCCGACTCTGTCACGCATTCTGTCCTTTCTCTCGTTTGCCCCCGGATAGACCCTCCGCTGGGTGTGTGGCTGATGTGCTGGGCTTCCATCTGCTGCCACACTCCCAGGTGGTGCTAGTGGTGAAGAGTCTCTCTGTCCCTGCAGGACACATGGAGATCCCGGGGTTGGGAAGATCTTCTGGAGGAAGACATGGAAGCCTACTCCATGCACTCTCACTTGGGAAAATCCCATGAACAGAAGAGCCTGGTGGGCTACAGTTCACAGGGTTGCATAGAGTCAGACACAACTGAAGCAACTTGGCACACAGAGTGAGGTCAGATATATAAGCTTTTGCTTCTGGATATTAACACACACACACACAAACACGTGGGACTTCCCTGGTGGTCCAATGGTTAAGACTCCATGCTTCCAGTGAAGTGGGCACAGACTCAATACATGGATGGGGATGACAATCCCACACGCCCTGCAGTAAAACCAATAAATATAAAAAGTTAAAATATAAAATAAAAATACAAACACACACACCAGGAACTCTAAAGACTTCACAAGCATGACTCAAGGTAGAGTGATTCAAATGCCCCGAAGCTCCAACTTTCTCCTTCTGGGTCCTCCCTAAAAAATGACTTGGAAATGCCTGGTCATGTCTCATTGCACTGCCTTGAACACTGCTGACAGATCACAGAACCATCTGGAAGCTGATGAGGTGTAAGTATTATGATTCAAAACTCGATGACACAGGTATTACAGTGACAGATGGCACGGCCAGTAAAAAGATGGGAAGCACGTGATGCTTGATGAGTGTGAGTTCCATTAATGCAAAGAGGCTGTAATCTGACGACTGTCTGAAAAAGTTAAACCAATTTTCATAAATCGGCAATGAGGGGTGAAGTCTTTTAATGATGACTGTAGACCAGAAAGTGTAGCCAGCAGGGTGGTAGTGGTCCCTACCCTCTCTCCATCTCTGGGTATCCTGGGCTTTGGGCCCTTTCTCTCAAAGGTAAGTTAGTGAGTGTTTTATTTGGGAGGAGGGGCGCAGCCCCACAGAATGAACTGGTTTCCCTTGATGGGTGTTCTGCATGTAATAAAATCCCAAACAGAGAACACTCAGGACAGTGAAAGCCAGGCTCCGGGCCTCGGTGCTCTGACTGCACTAGTGCCTCGAGAAGAGCTTGGCATCTCAGCCCACAGGACTGCCCCATCTAGCTGGACACGGCTTCAGCCATGCAAGACCTTCTACACGATGCCTCTCATTCTATATCCCTCCCTTCTTTCTGAAATCCACACTTCTGTCTTTCCCAATTGCCAGCTCTCCCTCCAGCGGTTAACAAGGTCCAACCTCCTCTGGGTCATGGAAACCTTCAGGCCCAGAAACATTCATTTCTGGTCCTGGGTATAAGGCAATGGGATGGATTTCACACCAATGTGCAGTGACAGAAAGAAAGACCATGAGGAGATACTCAGCTCCAGCGTGCCATTTGCTTTTTGACTAGTTCATCCTTAGTTTTCATTACCTAAAAACTTCAGATATCCAATAAGGACCTATTGTACAGCACAGGGAACTCTATTCAGCATTTTCTAATAACCTATGTGAGAAAAGAGTCTGAAAAAGAGAAGATATATGTATAACTGAATCATTTTGTATGCTTGAAAGTAACATAACATTGTAAATCAACTAAACACCAATATTTTCTTTAAAAGAACATGTAAATAAGTAAGCAAGTTTGGATGCGTTTCAGAAAGACCTTCGTTGATGGCAACTAAATGTGGGTAACATATAAAATACTCCAGACACCTTGTTTTTCAAGGATTAATTATCTACCAATAATGACTAAAGTCTGCATGTAAGATTCCTGTTTCCCCCCCCACCACTTCTCTGTGTACTGTATCTTGGTAAACACACATCTTCACCTATACAGATGCCCTTCCCATGTCTAAAGCACCATGCAATAACTCCATTACATTATATATTCCCACTCAGGGGAAGTCCAACTTTAAGGGGGTACACAGTCAAATAAAGTCAAGGCACACTGTTAGCTGGGCAGGTGCAGAGCATGGCTATTAGCCCAGCCTCACATCTGAAGAAAGAAAATTGAATGCGGGATCAGAGGAGCGAAGGGCCCACAGGTGAAGTAGATGAGGCCACCTCAGGTCAGTTGGCTTATGACAGAAAGTTGGTGTCCTCATAATAGGGAGTTTCAGTTGCTCCTCCAGCTAAATCATTCTTCTTAGTACCATGTAGTAGCTTCCCCGGGATATAAGAAAGGAGAATAAAACTACTTCCAACCAATATTTCTACTTCAATGTTCCTAAATTTTTACTAGGCTAAAATTTTCTTGGCTACAGACCCAGCTGTGGTTAAAAGAGCGTGGACTAAAGCTTGGCCCCCTGGGAAAGTACTAGGAAAATGGGAAAAAAAAATCTTAGCTTTTCTCTAATGTCAGTCCCTATTATGCTAATTAGTATCAATAAGTATAAGCCAATAGAGTTGTCACCAAAGACAGGACAGAATATATTTGCTGTGTTTAGTCGCTAAGTCATGTCTGACCCTTTTGCAGCCCCATGCTCTATAGCCCACCAAACTCCTCTGCCTGTAGGATTTCACAGACAAGAATACATTGGAGTGGGTTGCCATTTCCTTCTCCAAGGACAATATAGATAAATGTTTTATATCTTTTTTAATGCTGAGAATAAATGGATATATAACACTGTGCAAGTTTGCGTGCACAGCCTGTTGATTTGATAAACTTATATATTGCGATACCATTACCGCCATAGTGCTAGCTCACACCTCCACCATAGCACATAATTGTCCTTCCTTTCCTCTGGTGAGAACACTTACAACCTGGTCTGCTAGCAACTATCGAGCATATAGCGCAGTGTTATTAAGGACAGTCACAACACTGGGCATTAGACCCCCATCAGTCCAACTGCAGGTTCATCTGTGCTCCCTAAACAGCATCTCCCCAGTCACCCCCTCCCCGCTCAAGCCCCTCGTAGCCAGCACTCCACTCTCTGCTTCTACGAGTTCAGCACTTTCAGACTGCACATACAAATGAGATCGTACAGTATTTGTCTTTCTCTACCTCACTTAGTATACTGCCCTCAAGGTCTATCCACGTTGTCACAAGTGGTTGGATTTCCCTCTTTCAAGTATGTGCGTCTGTATAATTTTATCTATATTATTTAATATATTTTAAATATTTATTCTATACGAGTTCTGTGTCCATCCATTCATTGATAGACTCAAGGTGTTTCCATATCTTGGTATCTGTGATGTATGCTAGAATAAGCATGGGAGTGCAGATATCCTTTTGATAGCCTGTTTGCATTTCATTAGATCTCTCCCCAGAAGTGGATGCTGGGCCATATGGTAGTTATATTTTTAATTTCTTGAGGAGCCTCCATACTGTTTTCTGTAGTGGTAGAACCAATTTGCATTCCCACCAAAAGTTCACGGGGATTTCTTTTTCTCATTATTCTCACCAACACGTGTCATCTCTTGTCTTTTTGATGATGGCCATTCTGACAGGTGTGCGGTTATATCTCATTATGGTTTTGATTTGCATTCCCCTGATGATTAGTGATGTTGAGCATATTTTCATGCATCTGTTGGCTATTTGTGTATCTTCTTTGGAAAAATATCTCTGTTCCTTGGCCCATTTTTAATCAGACTGTTTGGGGCTTTTGTTTTTAGGTTGTACCAGTTAATTTTTATTGAAGTATAAGGGGCTTACAATATTATATTAGTTTCAGGTCTACAACATACTGATTTAGTGTTATTATAAACTACCTGCCACACA
The DNA here is from genome assembly GCA_006410935.1 of Redunca redunca. Taxonomy (NCBI): domain Eukaryota; kingdom Metazoa; phylum Chordata; class Mammalia; order Artiodactyla; family Bovidae; genus Redunca; species Redunca redunca. The sequence continues at coordinate 30,303 of SJYQ01001111.1, read as the reverse complement.
AAGCTATCATGTCGTTCAACTGTATTCCTCGTGCTGTACATCTATGTGACTGATTTCTCTCATAACTGGAAGGCTATACCTCTTAATCCTCTTCACCTGTTTAAAGCACACGTTCATTCCTGATTCCCTCTAGCAACAACTGGTTTGTTCTCTGTATCTCTGAGTCTGTTTAAGCTTTGTTATATTGGTTTGGCCTTTTTTACATCCCATATATAAGTGAAAATATTCAATATTTGTCTTTCTCTATTCAATTTATTCCACCTAGTGTAATACAACGCACATCACAATATTCTACAGGCCGATCTGTGTTGTTAGAAATGACAAGAGTTCATTCTTTTTGTGCAACTGGGTATATACAAATTCACGTTTTCTTCATCTGTTCATTTGTCAAACAACTTAGGTTGCTTCCATATCTTGGCTATTGTGAATAATTCTGGTATGAACACCGAAGTGCATATATGCGTTTTATAGTGGTATTTTCATTTTGTTCAAAGGCTTATGCCAGAATGGAACTGTTGGATCATATGGTAGTTCTGCTTTTAGTTTTTTGAGGAACTTCCATGCTATTTTCCATTGTGGCTGCACCAATTTAAACTCCTACTGTGCACAAGAGTTCCCTTTTCACTATATCCTCACTGATACTCATTATCTCTTGTCTATTTGATGACAGCCGTTCTGACAGGTGTGAAGTAGTATCTTCACACCACAACTGTGGTTTTGATTTACTTGTCCCTGATGATCAGTGATGTTGAACATCTTTTCATGTGTGTGTTGCCATCTGTATATCTTCAATGGAAGATATTGAGGTTGCCTTCCCAGTTTTTAATTGGATTTTTATGTTGAGCTGCATCAGGTTGTCTGCAAATAGTTTCACTTCTTCCTTTCCAATCTGGCTTCCTTTTATGGTTTATTTTTCTTCTCTGATTGCTGTGGCTAAGATTTCTAGTACTATGTTGAATAAAAGTGATGACTGTGAGCACCCTTGTTTTGTTCCTGTCCTTAGAGGAAAAACTTTCAACTTAATCTTGAGTATAATGTTAGCTGTGAGTTCGTCATATGAAAGTGAAAATGTTAGTCAGTCATGTCCGACTCTTTGTGACCCATCGACTGCAGACTACCAGGCTCCTCTGTCCATAGGATTTTACAGGCAAGAATACTGAAGTGGGTTGCCATTTCCTTCTCCAGAGGATCTTCCCAACCCAGGGATCAAACCTGGGTCTCCCACATTGCAGGCAGATTCTTTACTGTCAGAGCCACCAGTAAGTAAATAACCTTTATTATGCTGAGCTAGGTTCCCTTTATACCAGTTGTGTTGAGAGCTTTTTTTAATGGCAAATGGATGTTTGTTAAATGCTTTTTCTGTATCTGAGATGATTGCATGATTTCTGCCTTTGGTCCTGTTGATGTGGTCACCACACTGACTGATTTATGAATGCTGGACTATCTGTGCATCTCTGGGATAAACCTACTTGATTATGATGTGTGATCCCTTCATTATATTGCTAAATTCTGTAAGCTAATATTTTTGACTATTTTTGCATCTATGTTCATCCTGATGACATCAGGATGTCAGCCTATTATTTTCTTTCTTGTGATATTTTTGTCTGGTTTTGTTATCAGAAAACTGCTGCCTGCCTCATAGAATGAGTTTTAAGTACTCCTTCTTCAGTTTCTTGGAAGAGTTTGAGAAGGATAAGTATTAATTCTTCTTTAAATGTTTGGTAAAACTATCTTGTGAAGCTGTCTGGTCCTGATTTTTGTGAAAGTTTCTTCATTATTAATTCAAATTCATTACTATTAATTTTTACATATTATCCCTTATCTGAGATATGTTTTGAAAATATTTTCTCCCATTCCACAAGTTGCTTTTTCATTTTGCTGAAGTTCTTGCTTTTCAAAAGCTTTTATTCCCAGTAGCCCCACTTGTTTTGTTTTTACTTCTTGTATTTTTGTTGGTGTCATATTCAAAAAAGTATTGCCAGGGATAATGTCAAGGAGACTTTTCCCTATGTTTTCTTCTAAAAGTCCTGTGGTTTCAGGTCTTATGTTTATGTCTTTAACCCATTTTAAGCTAATTTTTGTGAATAGCATAAGATAGGCATTCAACTTCATTTTTTGGCATTAAAAATAATAGTAGTAGGATTTACCATTTATCACATATTTAGAGGCCACTGAAGAGAGAAATTGAGACTAGTGTGGTAGTCGACTGACTGTTCAGCTGGCTTATTACTATGAATGCTTCTCAGACAGCAAGACTGAGGCTGATCCTAAACATTTGTCCTAAACCTGACTTTGTTATTACCCGAGTCCAAGAAGAAAGCATATTTTAAAACTGTTCCTTGATCAGATCTATCTTTAAATGGAGTTTGTCTGGTACCTTTGCTGTATCAGAGGGGATATAAATGTTCTTTTAGTGGAAATTTTTCACACTTTTAAATAGTCAAGTTTCCATCCCAAACTATTTTACTCTAAGCATGACTTTCATAGTCATTATGCCTGGTTTGTAATATCTATTAGAAAGAAAGGCAGGTTAGCAACTTCTCCAAAGCTGAAGAACCAAGGTAATCACTCCCAATATTAATAGTTAGTAATCCTATATGGCAAATTAACCCAATTCAGCTACTAATAAGTACATTTTAAAAACTATTTTGTCTTGAATAATACAACTGAGAAATTTTCTATAAAAATTCAAACATTCCGTGGTAACTCTGTTGGTTCTTCTTCATAGCAGATAAAAATTAGAATGGCCTTGACCTGTGAAGCCAGGTTGAGAGACCAAGGTCGCCACTTGTTCATGAAATGGTGTGGATTCTGTTTTCCTTTCCAAGGAAAATCATGGCGCTGCCCTTGGGTCTCTTCTCAGCCTGGTAAAGTAGGCTTTTGCCTATGTCGAGTTTCATGAGTGAATGTCAACATTATCCAAAGAGCAGCTAAACCCTGGAGCCATAGTTAAGCTTGAGAATTATTTTCAGCCCAGTGCTTGTCAGGAAGCATAAGCTCCAGTGCACTGACACTCAGGGCTCACCAAAATTAGGGTCAAGGGAAGTATTTCTAGAAAATTGCATGAAGGAAAAGTAAACCATCTACTCCTCTAACATTCAAAACAACTTATCCTCAGGCTGAACCATACTGCTACAGAAGTATAAACACACACACACACGCACACACACACACACACACGCACGCACACACACGCACGCACGCACGCACACACACACACACGCATGCACACACGCACACACGCACGCACACACGCACACACACAGACATGCACACAGACACACGCACACACGCACACACACACACACAGACACACGCACACACACGTGTGTGTGTGGGGGGGTGCTTCTCTGATGCTCAGATGGTAAAGAACTTCCAATGCCAGACACCCGGGTTCTATCCCTGGGTTAGGAAGATGCCCTGGAGTAGGGAATGGCTACCCACTCCAGTATTCTTGGCTGGAGAATTCCATAGACAAAGGAGCCTGGCAGGCTACAGTTCATGGGGTCACAAAGAGTCAGACACGAGTGAACAACTTTCATATATATATGCCAACTTCTTCTCTGTACCTTATTTCCTCAAGGAAAAATTAAAAACTGTTTTACTAAGTCACATATTATTATACCATCCCCTCACAATGAGAAATGTTTTATACAGCTATTGTTGAGAACATCATTCATAACAGTACTTTATGTCAACCTAAGAATAACCTGTGGGTAAAAATCAACCTCACTGATTTGTCTAATCTGACAGATGCATGAACTTTGTGCCTTGATTGTTTTCCTCTTTTTTGGTTGCCAGACAGTTCAGAGGTAAATACTGGCACCATTCACCCAGGATCTTACAGTGTACATTCTGCATTTAATTTTACACTTAGCTTAACCTTGTATTTATACCTTCATTTTTATTGCTTCTGTGATTTTCTCTGATTAATTAGATCCATCTGTTGTATAGCTTGTTGTCAATATTTTTAATTTTGAGAAGGGTAAGATTTTATTTTATTATTTTTTTAATTTATTTTATTTTATTTTACTTTAAAATACTGTATTGGTTTTTCCATACATTGACATGAATCTGACACGGGTGTACATGAGTTCCCATTCCTGAACCCCCCTCCCACCTCCCACCCCATATCATCTCTCTGAATCATCCCCGTGCACCAGCCCCAAGCTTCCTGTATCCTGTATCGAACATATACTGGTGATTCGTTTCTTACATGATCATATACATGTTTCAGTGCCATTCTCCCAAATCATCCCACCCTCTCTCTCTCCCTCAGAGTCCAAAAGTCCGTTCTATACATCTATGTCTCTTTTGCTGTCTCTCATACAGGGTTATCATTACCATCTTTTTAAATTCCATATATATGTGTTAGTATACTGTATTGGTGTTTTTCTTTCTGGTTTACTTCACTCTGTATAATTGGCTCCAGTTTCATCCATCTCTTTAGAACTGATTCAAATGTTCTTTTTAATGGCTGAGTAATACTCCATTGTGTGTATGTACCACAGCTTTCTTATCCATTCATCTGCTGATGGACATCTAGGTTGTTTCCATGTCCTGGCTATTATAAACAGTGCTGCAATGAACATTGGGGGTACATTTCCCTTTCAATTCTTGTTCCCTTGGTGTGTATGCCCAGCAGTGGGATTGTTGGGTCACATAGCAGTTCTACTTGCAATTTTTTAAGGAATCTCCACACTGTTTTCCATAGTGACTGTACTAGTTTGCATTCCCACCAACAGTGTAAGAGGGTTCCCTTTTCTCCACACCCTCTCCAGCATTTATTGCTTGCAGATTTTTGGATCACAGCCATTCTGACTGGTGTGAAATGGTACCTCATTATGGTCTTGATTTGCATTTCTCTGATAATGAGTGATGTTGAGCATCTTTTCATGTGTTTGTTAGCCATCCGTATGTCTTCTTTGGAGAAATGTCTATTTAGGTCTTTGGCCCATTTTTTGATTGGGTCATTTATTTTTCTGGAATTGAGCTGCATAAGTTGCTTGTATATTTTTGAGATTAGTTGTTTGTCAGTTGCTTCATTTGCTATTATTTTCTCCCATTCAGAAGGCTGTCTCTTCACCTTGCTTATAGTTTCCTTTGTTGTGCAGAAGCTTTTAATTTTAATTAGATCCCATTTGTTTATTTTTGCTTTTATTTCCAATATACTGGGAGGTGGATCATAGAGGATCCTGCTGTGATTTATGTCGGAGAGTGTTTTGCCTATGTTCTCCTCGAGGAGTTTTATAGTTTCTGGTCTTACATTTAGATCTTTAATCCATTTTGAGTTTACTTTTGTGTGTGGTGTTAGAAAGTGATCTAGTTTCATTCTTTTACAAGTTGTTGACCAATTTTCCCA
>SJYQ01001111.1:0-24254 GCA_006410935.1 Redunca redunca | reverse complement strand
TGTTGTGATCTCTCCATTTTCATTTCTAATTTTATTGATTTGATTTTTCTCTCTTTGTTTCTTGATGAGTCTGGCTAATGGTTTGTCAATTTTATTTATCCTTTCAAAGAACCAGCTTTTGGCTTTGTTGATTTTTGCTACGGTCTCTTTTGTCTCTTTTGCATTTATTTCTGCCCTAATTTTTATGATTTCTTTCCTTCTACTAACTCTGGGGTTCTCCATTTCTTCCTTTTCTAGTTGCTTTAGGTGTAGAGTTAGGTTATTTATTTGACTTTTTTCTTGTTTCTTGAGGTATGCCTGTATTGCTATGAACTTTCCTCTTAGCACTGCTTTTATAGTGTCCCACAGGTTTTGGGTTAGATTTTAAAAATAACAATTCACTTAACTAAGCACCTGTTATTTTCATACCATTTTCTTAGGTACTATGATAACTTTTGTATAACTTATCTTTTAATCCAAATACCTTACTGAGAATCTGGACATTTATTTTAAACCCAGGCAAGCATTCATCATTAGCAAAAACAATGAGAAATTCTCTAAGGATTTTCAAGATTATAAAGGAAAATACACTGGGAATATTTAGAACCTTATTAGTGTTTCTCCCTGAAAGAAACATGGGTTTATATGAGTCATTATTTTCATAATAAGTACATTTTTATTTAATTGTATATTTATAAAAAATAAATCATAACTTACAAAAATAAATGGAATCAAATCTTGTTCCACAATGACTGAGGGAAACTTTGAGAGACAAACTCAAGTTTTGATTAAATGTTCACCAGATTGAATTTGGGACTAAAAAAAAGAGAAATTTCTTGAGTTATTTCCTTGATATTAACTGGGCTTTAAAGAGAACCACATTCTTCTCTGTCAATAGAAAATGTGCTGAGTATTTATAGCAGTTAAGTCTCTGATCCCATCCTCCAGTGGCTTGAAAGTCTCATTCCATTTCCTGTATCCTATCACAGAAGAAATATAATTTTATCAGCTTTTCAGCTAAATTTGTTCACCTTTCTTCATCTCTTCTTTTTACTGAACATCTAAATTTGAATGCTTTCTTGTATTTCTTTATATTCAATATACTTTAGCTAACTATCCCAATATTTTGGGATTAGTGAACCCAATTTACAAGGTTATTCTTGAAATTCTTAGCAAATTTACATGCTAAAATGGGACATGAATTTATAATTTCTTCTAACTTAAAATAAGATGGTAATGTTGCAAACTTCCCCCAGCATGTTCCCTTCAGTGCGCTGCACCATTGAGGATGCCTGCATCTGTACCTCCACAGATCTTAATCTCCAAAGCAGCACTGCAGCTATTAATTACACAAGGGCAGCAAGGGCACCACTTCCACGCCTGCCACAGGGCCAAAGCACATCATGCAATCCATCACCCCAAGTTCATGGCTATCTTCCCTGGCAGTGACTGATGGAGGTCATTCTCATCAAAAAACTCATGATGCAAGGAATTCAACAGCCTCTTTCAGCAAGACACTGGACGTGAGAGCAGCCCCTCAGTTGCTTTTGTCATTTGATGTCATGTGAGAAACTCAAGCCTAGAGCACAACTTCACAGCCCTGGCCAGCTGTGAGAAAATCTCTCCTCTCCAGCTTCTCTGAAACATTCAGCCTCTGCAACCTCCTTAGCCCTCTCTACCAGGTGAAGGTGAGGTGAAGTCACTCAGTCGTGTCCGACTCTTTGTGACCCCGTGGACTGTAGCCTACCAGGCTCCTCCATCCATGGGATTCTCCAGGCAAGAATACTGGAGTGGGTTGCCATTTCCTTCTCTACCAGAGCAGCTCTTTATTTCTGCTGAAACTCAAGGAATAATGAGTCCCAGCATTTGCTAAATGGGAAGTTTCAACTGAGGAACCAAGATACCATATCAGGTACAAAGGTGGGCTGTCAAACAGAGTGAATGTTGTTTTCAAAGGACGTAGCATAGGATCAATCTGATGACTGGCCCTCAGTGAAGACTTAAAAGGATTGAGCAACTTAGAGATTACGGAGTTTGTAAGGAAACTTATTTGGGGAGAACTGTTCTCATATTGCAACTCATCCCCACTTTATTCTCCCATCACTAAGACCGAAGGGTTAAAATAAGCTTCTCTCTTCAGCTCAAGCCAAGACAGAATCTTCACTTTATTCATATTAGTCAAAAACAGAAAATAGTCCACACGCCAATCATCAGAAGATAAAATATGTTACAGTCAGAAAAAANAAAAAAAAAAAAAAAAACACGCCACATCAATAGTAAGGAATTAATGACACATAAAACAACAGTGTGTCTCAGAAACACGCTAAGAGAATCCACACACAAAGGGATACGCACTGGATGACTTCATTTATCTCAGGTTCTAGAACACCAAATCTGGCCTATATTGGATAAATAAAACAAAAAAGTGGTTGGTTCTGGCAGGCAAGTGGTGTGGGAATCAACGCTGAAGAAATATGAAAGAAATTTCTTGGATGATATCTATATCTTCATGGGACTTTGGATCACACAGGTGTATGCATTTCTTAAAACTCAATATAAGTACATCTGATATGTACATTTCATTGCATGTAAATTTTGCAATAAAGAACATAAACGTGCTGAACATTAGTTAATGATATACATGCTGAGGTGTTCATATGGACATATACAGATTGTCTGCAATTCATTTTAAAAATGTATAAAAATAAGATGAATAGGTGGATAAATAAAGGGATGAATAAATAAATGGACGCCTGTGCAATAAGATGAGCACTGTGCAGCACTGTAGTGAGGGTAGGTGTACGGGTATCCACTTTTAGCTGTATTACATATTTGAAAATTGCCATGATAAAGAAAGCTGAGTGCCAAAGAACTGATGCTTTTGAACTGTGGTGTTGGAGAAGACTCTGAGAGTCCCTTGGACTTCAAAGAGATCCAACCAGTCCATCCTAAAGGAAATCAGTCCTGAATATTCATTGGAAGAACTGATGCTGAAGCTGAAATTCCAATACTTTGGCCACCTGATGCGAAGAACTGACTCACTGGAAAAGACCCTGATGCTGGGAGGGATTGGGGGCAGGAGAAGAAGAGGACAACAGAGGATAAGATAGTTGGATGGCATCACTGACGTGATGAACATGAGTTTGAGTAGGCTCTGGGAGTTGGTGATGGACAGGGAAGCCTGGCATGCTGCACTCCACGGGGTCGCAGAGTCAGACATGACTGAGTGACTGAACTGAACTGATGATAAACTAGTGAGGAAAAATAAGATATTGGCTTCAAAAGGACTCCCAACGTAACTTGATATCAGTATCCTGAAGTTAAAGAAGCACAATGGACTATCTCTGGTCTGCAAACTCAGACGGCAAAAGCGACAGGCTGGCCACATGTTTTGGCAGTGGAGAAAAGGTTGCTGCTGTGTACAGTTTGCCCATCTGTGTTGCAAGAAAAAAACTATGCATGACTGTGTTTCCTGTGGACCAGATGTATATTCTACAAGAAAGAGACCAACTTGGAGGCATCGTGACTCCTGCACAAGAGGACCTGCACAAAGGGTGGGGGGAGGGGAGGGGGGAGGCTAGAGGAATAGAAAGCATTATCCCCGAGAAGGGAGGTTATAGTCACATGGATCCAGCAAGAAAGCCTCTGCAAAGCCTACACAAGTGTGAGTGACTGACAACATCCGTGTGCCAAGCCCAGAAAGCATAGTCATCTTATATGAGTACTGGTCAAGGAAAAGCATCTTCCATCTTTCCCCTGATTGCTGACCCATTGCAGCCTCACAGTGATCTTTGAGAGCAGCTTGCTCAGGGAAGGCAGTGAGCAAGTCAATGTCGTCCTACCTTTTCTCCTGAAGGTGTAAGCCTGCTTCACAATGCCACCCTCACCAGAAAAAGCTGGCACGGGTGCTGGAGACAGAAGAGATATCTTAGAATAAAGTCTGAATTATTACATCACATGATGCTGGACAGTCTAACTTCTTAATCAAAATGCCATCATTCAACTTAGAGACTTTAGGACTCTCAGCTGTGCAGTAGTGACCAGAAAAGTTCTGGCTCATGGTGGCTGGTGGAAAATACCCCATACTAAACAAAGTTTAAAAGGACAGTAGATGTAGTGGCTGCTTCCCATGCCCCAGATGCCCTTCTGAAGGTCACTGAACCCACTCTGCATGAGCACTAGGCTGTCAGAGCCACTTCCTCCAGAGAGCTGTCTGCAGCAGAACGGAAGCCACCTTGAGATAGGCTGGGACCTAGGACCCTTTCCTGCACTGCTGGCACCTGGACATACTGCTCGTCCAGCAACGTAACACAAACTATAAAGGACTAAAAATAACTGCATGCATGCACAGTTGGGGCACATTATGGACAAAGGATACAAAAAGACCAAAAAACCTTTACTGCCACTTCTGAAGACCAGGGACAAACACAGCGTGTCAGGAGCAAAAGCAGAAACTGCACATGCTCCAAAAACTCAACACCACTTAAGGGGCGGGCAAACCACCCAAGCCACCCCTCCTGCCTGGCCCCTGGACACTCCCCCTACTCTCCCCCTGTATAAGGAAGTCGCTCTCCCTATCTTGTGAAGCAAGTGAGCAAGGGAAGCTGTCAGTTGTTCTCACTCCCCCTTGTTGCAGCAGGAGCCCCAGAAAAGCCTTGCCTGAATTTCCTCTCTGGCCTGTCATCAATTTCTGTTAAGGAGACCAAAAATCCTGGTTAGTATCAGCCTCATCCAAACTACATCACTGACCACTGCTACACCCCAGTAGATGGAGGTTAGGCATGACTCAGGAATGCAAAAGGTAGGATTTCAAGGAAGAAAGGGGACTCACATTTTTCATGCAATTTGTGCACAAGCCTGTGAAACAAGGTTACAGCTAAACTTGAGTCGAGACAACATCCTTACTTAGTTTTCTTTCCCTGCCCTGTCATGCATCCTTCATTCTCCTTCTCCTAAAGGTATCTTTTCAATGAGTCACTTGCACAAGAACCCTCAACCTGACTCTGTTCTTAGAGACCCCTACCTAAAACAAATGGGACAAAAATTAAGGTGCATTTTTATTAAACTGTACCCATTCTAGAATATGAAAGCAAAGGAAGGCTCTCATCTCTTGGACGATCTAGGACAATCTCAGCATTCTGTTGGTCACTGTCTCCCCAAGTAATGCATACCAGCATTTCCCAGGGTCTAGGAAAGAACCAGCCTTTCTTCGTTTTTCCAACATACCCATCTAACGTTAGACAGTTATCAGCTTAAAAATAAGTCAAGTTTTCATTGTATTCTTCATACAAAGGTCAATCTTAAAATGTTAACCTGTTCAAGACTTACGGGCATGGGCCAGGGGAGGAAGGAGAGAGCGAGCCTCGTGGAGACAGCACGGTGCCTTGTGGAGACAGCACGGAAGCGCAGACGCCACCGTGAGCAAACAGCCAGCCAACGGAACTGCGCTGCGCAACGCGGGGGCTCAGACCAGGGCTCAGTGCCAACCTAGGGGCGGAAGAAGATGCGAGGTGGGAGGGAGCTTCAAGAGCCACACGCATGCATGTGGCTGATTCATGCTGATGTGTGGCAGAAACCAAACCAATACTGTAAAGCAATTACTCCTCAATTAAAAATAAGTAAATTTTTAAAAACAGTAACCTGTTCATCTTTGCGGGGGTGGGGGGAATGGGGGTGAAAAATCTCTATACCCTTCGTGTACAGAAGTCTCAGGGAGATATTGCACCAAAAGTTAAATGTGGGTTCCAGACTTCTTTGATGTAATAATACAATCTGCAGCTGGTGGACAAACTTTTTCTTGGCAGGCACTGTAGTGGATCCAGGACAAGCAGATGGCTAAAGTACTGCTTCTAAAACATTTCTCAGAAAAGCATAGAAACCATCATGTGTTACATTAAATAAAGCTTAGAAACCATATCAAGGGGATTGCAACCACTTAGGAATCGTGCTGTTTGAAAATATGACATTTGATGAGTGCACTGACCACCCTAACAGGAGACCAGCTCCATGGAGACTCCCAACAGAGCTAAAGCACGGTTTAATCATCATCGACTTGGGTGATTTGTTTAAATTTTTTCTGGAGTATCTTGATTTACAATGTTGTGTTAGGTGCACAGTGACGTGAATGCTGTATATACACATATATCCACTCTTGTTTAGTTTATTTCCCCCTGAAGCATATTACAGAGTGCTGAGCGGAGCTCCCTGTGCTATACAGTAGGTCCTTATTAGTTATCTATTTTACTTGTAGTAGTGTATATATGTCAATCCCAATCTCCCGATTTTTTCCTCCCCCAATCCCCGATAACCATACTTTCAATGATTAAGGTTAAAATCCAAATGCTATCAAAGCAACTATAGCATAAATGACAAAGTCCTTTACCTTGGGAATCTATTTATATACCCCGGTGAAGTTGAAATTCTGGAAAACACAGTCACATCTTTTGGGGGATAAATTGGTTCTGGAAATGAACAGGCTGGACTTAACACACAAAGGGACCCTAAGGCTGGGAGGAAATACAAGGAGGGTGGGGGAACACTGAGATACAGAGCAACAGTCACGTGGGATGGGGCCATGCAAAAGGGGCTGGGGAACCACCACTCAGCTGTCAAGGATACATGCACTCAGGACCCCTTCTCTGTTCTCACTGCAAACCCTGTGTTACGCATTATCTGAAGACCAGCGTAAATCATGATTTCAACCCAGAAAAGTCAGATCTTTGTAGTATGTTCTAGGATCATCTTTAACATATTCCCAGCTAGGAACTCGAGGGAATCTAGTCTCTGCATATGATTTATATAATTGGCTCAAGTACCTTCCAGAGTTTCTGAGCCCTGATTTCTATAAGTGTCCGGACGGATTTTTTTAAATATAAATTTATTTATTTAAAAAAAATCTTGTAAGTAGAATTTCAATGAGGAATATCAATATTATTTCATGCCACCCCACTTCTGGGAAGTCTTTCAACTCTCCTCTATTGTCCTCTGAATTAAGGCTTAGATAAGTGAAGTCTTAATTGCACAATTCTATGCTGAAAATTTATTGAGCATCTACCACACACAAGGTTCGATCCCTGCGTTGGCAAAATCCCCTGGAGAAGGGGATACTGGCTACCCACTCCAGTATTCTTGCCTGGAGAATTCCATGGACAGAAGAGCCTGGTGGGCTACAGTCCATATGGTGGAAAAGAGTCAGATATTACCGAGTGGCTGTCACACCACCACCACCACGTGCTAGAAATGGTGTCAAGTGCAAAAATGAGGAGAAAAAGCCCAGGCGTTCTAGGATCCCAGTCGAGCAGGAAGGAAAGGCATGTAGGCTGACGACAGCAGCACCGCATTGTCGCTGGCGAGAGACACTAAGGGCTCCCAGGAAAATGGCATCTAAGCCGACCCAGCAGTTCCAGGGAAAGTTTCCTGGGAAAAGTCCTGCCTGCGAACAATGCAGAAGCAAGAAAAAGAATTTATCTCTTAGACATGGGAGAGAACAGGTGACAGGAGGACTTACCCACATTCCATGTGAGGAAGGGCATTTATGCAAAAGCCGTGTTGGGAGTAAGATGGAGCTCTCCAAGGTAGATTCTAAAAAAGCCTCCAAAAAGCTCTGGTCCAATGACTGCGCTGCCTAACAAATCACCCCAAATGCAGAGGCTAAAACATCAGCAAGCATTTTCCCTCTTGTGGCTTCTGTGGGCAGGGCAGGCTTGTTTGTGCCTAAGGTCTGCCTGAGGTCTCATCAGAAGAGGTGGCAGCTGGGCCGGGGCACTTGCAGGCTCATGATGTACATGGCGGTGACCACTAGTTGCCAGCTGGGGCCACCACCTCCTCTGCACGCTCTCTAACCCTATGGACTATAGCCCACCAGGCTCAGCAGTCAGTATGGTGGTCGGAGGTGGCCAGAGGCTGCCTCTCTGCGGTCACTTGGCGTGCATGGTGTGGAGTTCTTCACAGCATGGCTAGGTTCCCAGGGCAACATCCCAAGAAGAGAGCCAGGTACGTGGTCTGCTATTTTTATAACTTCATTTTGGAAGTCAGGTAGCATCACTTCTGACACACACTATTTGTTAGAGCAGTCTCAAGCTTCCTACCAGATTCAAGGGAAGAAAGTCTCCCTTTTGGTGAAAGAGGGTTAGTCACATGATAAGAATCACATGTGGCATGAGGCAGATCTCTGTACATGCACTGTACATATATTCATACCAGTTATATTCCCAGGCAGCACTAGTGGTAAAGAACCCACCTGCTGATGCAGGAGACACAGGAGACTCAGGCTCAATCCCTGGTTGGAAAGTTGCCCTGGAATATGAAATGGCAACTCACTCCTGTATTCTTGCCTGGAAAATCCCATGTACAGAGGAGCCTGGTGGACTATATAGTTCATGGGGCAGTGAAGAATCAGATACGACTAAGTGACTAAACAGACACACACACACATATAATATGTATGTATTTGTACTGCCATCTTTAAAAAAATACAGTATGCCATGTCTAGACTATTAATATACGATAATTTTTGAATATCCAGCTTGAGAATCCATTCAATGCATAAACATATATAAAAATAACAACAGAAAATGCTAACAAACACATTTAGGTAGTAATAAAACATACTGTGTTCATGTCACTCTCACTGCAGTATTTAACTAAAGAACCAACAGGAATCCACACAGGGAGCTCTGCTCAGTACTCGGTAATAACCCAAACGGAAAACGAACCTGAAACATAATGGACATGTAAACGTATAACTGAGTCACTCTGCCATACGCCTGAAACTAACACACCATCTAATCAACTCTACTTCAATACAAAATAAAATTAAAATTAAAAAAAATATTGCGTGTGAGACTCAGCTCAGTCATCTTTCTGTCTGGTCTTTGTCTTCAAACACAAGCCTTATCTACATATAAAAATACAATCTATCCTGAATCCATCATATAATATCTTTCAGAAACTTGAGCTTTTACAAACTCTGAAGAAAAATTTGTCATGCATGTCCTAAGACTTGTTGCAGTAAAACAAAGCGACAATAACTCAGGTTCCAATTTTACAGATCGATGGCCAGGAAAAAGTCATCTCAGAGTCTGAGTTGTGGCCTTCCAGACCCGCGCCTGAGAAACGCTTTGACAAATCGCCCCCCTTTGGCACTCCATGGAGCCATTCACTGAACTTATCTGAACTTTATCATAAAAGGTTCTTGGGTAGTTTTGTAATAGGAAGCCGGAAGTCATAATCACACAAGTAGCCACAGTTTTAGATCTGTCCTGGGGCAGGGGCAGGGATTCGTACGTGGCCAGCATGAACTCTTCACACCCAACAAAACTGACAAATAAAGAGCATCACCCACTTAGGTGTACTGCACTGTTCCTCCATTCTCCCTCAGGGTTTAAAGGTGGTGCTGCCTGAGTCTTCCATCTGTGATGCTGCTGCTACATTGACATATGCTTTGTACAGCCCCAGTGGGGGAAGGGGGCTGGAACCACTGAGCAGAGGGGAGACCCCAACGTGGACCCTTCAGGCGCCAGGTTCCTGTTGCCCCTGTGTCATCCCTGATTTAGCCTTGGAAGTGTGACCCAGAAATGGGGGGTCATAGGCTGCTCATTAAACTTCAGCTCCAATCTTAAGTGTACGTTAGGCGATTTAATGCCAGAAGTTTCTAATCTAAAGGGCTTGAAAGCATCACGTTGACAATATTAAGAAGCAATTACATAGTCCATAAACATTTGCAACTAGTTAAAGAGTAAGAAGGGAAAAAAGGGCTCCAAAGATCATTCTCTTTCAATCTTTGAAACTTCGCAGGGTAGCTGGGATAATAACCCCTGCTCTCAATAGTTATACTAAAACAAGAATGTCATTTAGACATGAAGCTAAAGCATTTTGGTAGCTGCAGAACTGGTGCTTTTTAAGAAGAATAACTGGAGAGCATTAGAAACTCAATCCCAAAGTGACAGATCTAAGCATAAAGAAGCCATTTAAGGGAAATTGTAGCTTTTCTAGAGGCCAAATGGCAAAAACATCTATTTGCTCTCAGTTCAAGTGAATATTTTAGGTTTAAACATTAAATGGATTGTGAATACAAAGACATAGATCAACCCCAAGGAAATAATCATATCATTTATAAAACTTTTTCATCTTTACAAGTACTGACCGAAAGCCAGTCTCAGCAGTCATCTAGCAGATGGTTAAAAAATATGGCTGTGTGATACAATGATCACTCTTCATGTGAAATGGGTTTACTAGCCTGTGGGCTGAAGAGCAGGTATTCTCTAGATTCCCAGTTCACTTAGTGTTGTTGTTGTTCACTTGCTTAGTCATGTCCAACCCTTGGTGACCCCATGGACTGCAGCACACCAGGCCTCCCTGCCCACCACCAATTCCGGGAGCTTGCTCAAACTCATATCCATTGAATCAGTGATGCCATCCAACCATCTCATCCTCTGTCATCCCCTTCTCCTGCCTTCAGTCTTTCCCAGCATCAGGGTTTTTTCAAATGAGTTAGTTCTTCCCATCAGCTGGCCAAAGTATTGGAGTTTCAGCTTCAGCATCAGTCCTTCCAATGAATATTCAGGATTGATTTCCTTTAGGATGGACTGGTTGGATCTCCTTGCTGTCCGAGGGACTCTCAAGAGTCTTCTCCAACTCCACAGAGCAAAAGTATCAATTCTTCAGTGCTCAGCTTTCTTTATGGTCCAACTCTCATATCCATACATGACTACTGGAAAAACCATAGCTCTGACTGTATGGACTTTTGTTGGCAAGATAATGTCTCTGGTCTTGAATATGCTGTCTAGGTTTGTCATTGCTTTTCTTCCAAGGAACAAGTGTCTTTTAATTTCCTGGCTGCAGTCAGCATCTGCAGTGATTTTGGAGCTCCCCGAAATAAAGTCTGACACTGTTCCTTCTGTTTCCCCATCTATTTCCCATGAAGTGATGGGACCAGATGCCATGATCTTGGTTTTCTGAATGTTGAGCTTTAAGCCAACTTTTTCACTCACCTCTTTCTCTTTTATCAAGAGGGTTTTCAGTTCCTCTTCACTTTTTGCCATAAGGGTGCTGTCATCTGCATGTCTGAGGTAACTGATTTCTCCTGGCAATCCTGACTCCAGCTTGTGCTTCATCCAGCCCGATATTTCACCTGACGCTCTGTATCACTTAGTGAGATCCAGTTACAAAAGAAAAACTCTGCTAGTCTGTGCCTAACCTCAGCTTAGATGATCTGAACGAATGCTCGAATATCTAAGGCTGTGCTCTTCTCCCCTCGCAGCTCTCTGGGACGGGCCGGGTGCACTAGAAGTGTGGCCTGGGGACCCCCTGCTGGCCTTTGTGCTCCCAGAGCAGGGCACCCGGGCTCAGTCCCTGGTCAAGGTACTAGGTACCACGTGCCACAGCCAGGCTCGCCACAGCCAACTAAACACATAGTTTTTAGGCACGGTCTGGATGACCTTGTGGCAGTGTGAGTGGGGAAGATGGAGCCCTCAGATCTCAGTTGCTCTCTGGAGACTCTGTGGCATTCGGAGCTGCCTCTGCATTTCCCAGTACTTCGGGACTGAACCCCGGTGAAGCTGGGCTGTGGATGGGGAGGAGCCAACACACGTCCACCCTGGATGGAGTCCACGGCTCTGACCATTCTCCTCTGCTCCTGCAGCCTCTTCCACTGAAGACTCTTGGCACTCTTGGTTCTTTTGCACTCTTCCCAGAAAATTCAGGAATATTCTTGATCCTCTGCTTTCAAGCATAGGAATCAGAAAACTGGGAACTCTGTCCAAGCTCATCCATTTTTCTGTCCCCTGCCATCACCTCCACCATTGCTGCCTGGTCTCATATCAAGTAACAGGGAGCTGAAGGCCAAAACAGTCAAATCGGGGAACACAAAGAGTGCCCACGCGCTCTTTCTCACATAGCCCCCATTTCTCTCCCCAAGACACATTTGGCATTACAGGTCCATTACACCTGCACCTTGACATATCGTAAAATTCCTTTTTCAATACCGTCTAGCTTTCAAAACTACCATTTTGCTATGGAAGTTTTAAAAGAAATATTAACACTGGAACTCAAAGCTAAAGGATTCATCTTGAAGCCTTTAAACATCTCTGAAGCAGGTGCCTCAACAAGTGTATTGTCTTAAAAACTTATGAGGCTCAGGGCTGACCACATGGAGCTCAGCCTTTTCTTCCCTGAGATCTAAGGCTCCTGGATCCGCATGTAGGGAGCTGCATGAAACTAACTTAAGAGGATAATCAGACATTTACTATTTACACAACAGTACCTCCGTTTCTCCCTAAATTGGCATAGAAAGATACCTGGAATAGCATCCACCTAATATGAATTATAACTACATAAGTATAGTGGGATTTGGGATGCATATTTTTGCTCTTCCACCTTACTTTTCAACATTGATTTTTTTCCTAAATGATATTTATCATTTTGATAAAATAAATAATATCTTAAAAAAAATAAAAAGACAAACTCAGCAGTGGCCACTGGAGTGGAAAAACTCAGTTTTCATTCCAATCCCAAAGAAAGGAAGTGCCAAAGAATGTTAAAACTAGTGCACAATTGCACTCACCTCACACACTAGCAATGTAATGCTCAAAATTCTCCAAGCCAAGCTTCAACAATATGTGAATCATGAACTTCCAGATATTCAAGCTGGATTTAGAAAAGGCAGAGGAAGCAGAGGTCAAATGGCCAACATCTGTTGGATCATAGAAAAAGCAAGAGAATTCCAGAAAAACATCTACTTCTTCTTCATCAACTATGCTAAAGTCTTTTGACTGTGTGGATCACAACAAACAGTGGAAAATTCTTCAAGAGATTAGAATACCACACCACCTGACCTGCCTCCTGAAAAATCTATATCCAGGTCAAGAAGTAACAGTTAGAATTGGACATGGAACAACAGCCTGGTTCCAAATCAGGAAAGGAGTACGTCAAGGCTCTATATTGTCACTCTGCCTATTTAAATTATATACAGAGTACATCATGTGAAATGCTGGGCTGGATGAAGCACAAGTTGGAATCAAGATTTCCAGGAGAAATATTAATAACCTCAGATATGCAGATGATACCACCCTTATTAGAGAAAGAGAAGAGGAACTAAAAAGCCTCTTGATGAAAGTAAAAGAGGAGAGTGAAAATGTTGGCTTAAAGCTCAACGTTCAGAAAACTAAGATTATGCCATCCAGTCCCATCACTTCATAGCAAATAGATGGGGAAACAATGGAAATAGTGACAGACTTTATTTTTGCGGGCTCCAAAATCAGTGCAGATTGTGACTGCAGCCATAAAATTAAAAGATGCTTGCTCCTTGGAAGAAAAGCTATGACCAACCTAGACAGCATATTCAAAAGCAGACATTACTTTCCAACAAAGGTCCATCTAGTCAAAGCTATGGTTTTTCCAGTAGTCATGTATAGATGTGAAAGTTGGGCCATAAAGAAAGCTGAGTGCCCAAGAACTGATGCTTTTGAACTGTGGTGTTGGAGAAGACTCTTGAGAGTCCCTTACACTGCTAGGAGATCCAACCAGTCCATCCCAAAGGAAACCAGTCCTGAATATTCATTGGAAGGACTGATGCTGAGGCTGAAGCTCCAATACTTTGGCACCTGTATTTTCACTGGAAAATACCCTGATGCTGGAAAGACTGAGAGCAGGAGGAGAAGGGGACAACAGGAGACAGAGGATGAGATGGCTGGATGGCATCACTGACGCGATAGACGTGAGTCTGAGAAAGCTCCGGGAGTTGGTGATGGACAGGGAGGCCTGGCGCGCTGCAGTCCATGGGGTCGCAAAGAGTTGGACATGACTGAGTGACTGAACTGAACTTGTCTTAACACGGGAGGCCCCATAACAGGGATCTTCCTGGAATTCTTTCACTTGTTAAGGTGGCTACTTTTAGGTGTTGTAGACCCCACTACCCATAACAGTCCTCACAGACCCTTCTTTCCTCACAAGGGATCGAGTAATTTCTCTGAAGAACAATGTCTAGAACCTTGTCATCTTCCTGGTATTCCTGCCCAGTAAGCAAAAAAATATGAAAGGAATGATGATTTTTTATATTCATTACAAGTCATTAAATGTAGGTTAACACCTCACCATGTCTAGACACTGTTCTAGCACTGGGTCTATGCCACAGAGCTGGACCCTATGGAGCCTTCCCAGGAGAGACTCCTCCATCCCCGAGTCCTCTGTCTGCCTCTTGTTTGCAAAAAAACTTTTGCCGAGGAATAAATTTATTCAGATAAATGAGATAATGCAGAAGTCATGGAAAGCAGTCAAAAACAAATAGTAACTAAACAAAGTCAAGAACCTTTAATTCTTCCTCAAGGGCTGTAGATAGTATCATGAGCCATGCCCTGTAAGCTGTTTTTGCAGATACTGAAACCCCCATTAAGTGGGAGAAGTTAACTATATGATGGACTGCAAGTAGATCAAACCAGTCCATCCTAAAAGGAAATCAGTCCTGAAGATTCATGGGTAGGACTGATGCTGAAATTGAAGCTTCAATACTTTGGCCACCTGATGCAAAGAATTGACTCACTGGAAAGGACCCTGATGCTGGGAAAGATTGAAGGCAAGAGAAGAGTGCAGAAGAGAATGAGACAGTTGGATAGCTTCACAGACTCAATGGACATGAATCTGAGCAACCTCTGGGAGACAGTGAAGGACAGGGAAGCCTGGTGTGCTGCAGTCCATGCGGTTGTGAATAGTCAGACATGGCTGAGCGACTGAACAAGCTGCTCCATCTTACACAGTTCTGAGAACTGGTCTCAAGGAAATGGGAACAAAACAACTCTGGAACTGAAGATTAACTGAACTTTAAACAATTGAGATGAAGCTGACCCAATTAATTTCATGACGATCGGAGCTGACTGCTATTTGGCGTGTTGTCCCCACCACCACCTCGGCCTGTGCGTCCCTGCAACACTCCTGCCCTGTGATCAGAAGAGGGGAGTTGGCTTTCGGACATGAGTCTGCCTTCTTCCCAAGTTGTTCCTGAATAAAGTGACCTTTCCTTTCCTAACAATACTTTCCTCTTGAGCATCAGCTTTCAAGGGGTGAGTGGTTGGACCTGAGTTCAGTAGCAGCTACAGTGAACAAAAGACAGAGAGGTTCTGTTTTCATGGTGCTCACACAGTAGCAGGAAAGAGAAATAGTATCAAGCAAACAAATACATCTGACAAGGGCTATTTTCATAATGCCAAAGATTTCACCTTAAAACTCATTTGAGAAAAACAGTCAAACTGTCTTTGCATGGCAACAATTTGGGTGGGTAAGTGTGTGCGTGTGTGCATGTCTGTGCATTCAGTTAATAGACATATTACTTTGTTGTGGTCATTACATTGCAACTTGGTCATACCATCTCTTGGCAAAGCCGCTCTAGTTTCTCTGACCAGCAGTAAATGAGCACTGGGAGAGACACAGATGCCTTCCTATGCTCCTCTGTGCTCCGCACACTTGGGATCTAAGAGCGGAGCCAGGCAAGTAGACTCATAACGATGGTAGAAGAAAACGATGTAAGCCCAAGAGGAGAGGTAAAAGCCCAGCCATTGTGAAGCATCGAAGCCCAGGGTGGCCAAGTGACTTGACCGAGGGCACACGGCTTCCCACTGAAAGCTCAGCACTGCTTTCGCACGCACCCCAGGACGTCGACATGGCAGCACCAGCGTCTGCCAACAGTCCCAGAACAGCGCAAGTCCCTCCTGCAGGCTCCCTCCTTCCTGCAGATCCAAGATTAACAGTCGGTAGTGAGAGCAGCAAACTGAAAGTTAACAGGACTAGCTTCTACTGGAAAATTTGGTAAATCTTTCACTTTTGTGCTATTTCTCCACATGCAGAATGAGGCAACAAGACTGAAGCCAATGTCCTGTCCTGCAGGGAGGAGAGAGGAGGAGAACTAGTGTTTTCTGACCTCTCATTCGACACAAGGCCCTGTATTGAACCCTACATTACGTGTATCCTTTAATCCTCATGACATCTCCGTGTGGTAGAAATTACCCCCAACTCATAGATAAGTACCTAAGTTAAAAGAGGTTAAGAACCTTGACCAAGGCTACATGTGCAAGAGCCAGAATTCAAAGATAATCCATCTGCTCCTACCCTCTGTGCTGCTCAGAAGGCAACCACTGGAATAAGTTGAGTTCCTGACTAAAAAGGTACAGTGTGGGTCCAAGCCATGAGAAGCAGCGCCAAATTACGTGGAAAGTCCTGCTATCACTGTGAATAAAAGCCTTCGTTGAAACTTTACTTTTAGGACTTAATCACTAAGACAATGTATGTTTTACAAATATACGATTTAATTTTTCTTCCAATAAATTGTAGCTTTAAGAAGTTTGCTGCAATTATATTCATGTAAAGAGCACGGAGAGAACTACATAACCTTCAAGGTGAAGGAAGAGCTAAAGAGAGGAAGGATCTGCGTGCAGGAGAAGCCTCAGTGTCCGGCACTCACACAGACCACAGGCACTCTGCAGGCCTGACCCCGCCTTGGCAGCTCCTCCCACCCTTTCGCTGTCCTGGACCAGTGCCCATTCACCCAGCTCTTCTCACACCCTTGAACCACCCAGCCATCTTCATATTCTATCTGCTGCACTCATGCTTAACAGCCCAGAGTACCAAAGGATAATGGACCTTCGAGGCTGATGTAACCTCAATAAACATGACCAATTACAAGCTGTGGGACCACAAGTCAATTCTTTCAACCCCCCCCCACCTCTTCACAGTGAGATGAGGCAGGGAGGGCGTGGGGACATTCGGTGGTGTCTACAGCTGAGAAAAATGTTTCCCCTTGCAGAACCAAAATGCTGCGGTGAGAACCAAGCACTCTGGGCTCATCATGTCCCCTCCTGTCACCCACCCTGCCCATCCTGAGTTGTCTGCAGACTGGAAGCTGGTAAGGTATGGCAGGAGAAAGACTTGTTTGCTGCTCTTAGAAAGGGCAAAAGCAACCCTGGAAAACTGCCTACCCAAGAAAACTGTGGTTTGTTTCACATGAGTAGTGGGCTTTGGGCATCGAAGTCAACTGAGTCCTTGCTCCAACCCCTAGTAGCTGACTTGTGACCCTGAACAAGTGGCTTGCTCTGTTTGACTGTCAATCTAACTTGGAAATAAAACCATTACTGGCCAAGCCATCCTGACAGGGAAGGTGTGACCTCTGGTGGCATATGGGATATGAAAAGTATCACTTAAACATCCATCATAACTTTAAAGTGATTGGAGCTGCCTTGGGGGAAAAAAAATTCAGGAGAGTGGAAGGTGGGTCTATTCCCACTCCTTGAAAGCAAATTATTTGTGCCCTCGAAGAAAAAAAGTCAGTGAGAATTCAACTTCTTAATAAAACAGTTTTTCCAAGCCTTTTCTCACATCTATGTTGGTCCTGATTCTCTGAAGACAGTCTGAAACTCACTTCATAATTCATACCCTCTTCTTTTCTATGACTCTGATTAATGAAGCTAATGTAATTTCAAAATCCATGTAACAAATGAAAATTACTACTCCAATTCCATCCAACTACACACCAGAACATTAGAAGTCAGTGTCTTATACATCTCTCCTTTCCTAATGTTTAGCACGGTACAAAAATAGAAGCTCAATAAATAATAGCTGAATGAATGACTAATGAAATCCCATATCTGTGTGTGCATGTGTGTGTGTGTGTGTGTGTGTGTGTGTGTGTGTGTGTGTACATCCTGGGCAATTTTTCAAAATAATTAGACATTTGAGGCTGAGGTTACCTAAGACCAAACCTTCATTTCTTATATAACTTGCATGAGGATTTATCATACATACAAAAAATATTTTAACAGAATCAAGAATTTTTATCAGATACATTTGGTACACTTAAAGAGAAAGAAACATTAATCATACTGCTTACTGTAGTGTGCTACAGCTTTTCATGCCTGAATGGTACTCCCTACAAGTTGCATCCTTCCTCTGTATCAAATATACAGACCTTGGGGAATTCCCTGTCTGTCCAGAGGTTAGAACTCCATGTTCTCATTACCAAGGGCCCAAATTCAGTCTCTGGTCAGGGAACTAAGACCCCACAAGCCATGTGGTACCATCAAAAAATAAAAATAAATAAAAGCAAATATACAGACCTTGGAAGAAGAGCTAATACCAGTATAGTCACTGCGTTTGGTATTGTAAGAACACCAACAATTTAGCAGGTTAGCTCAAAACAAACAGAAGGGCCTAATGCTGAGATCTCAAGACGATAAACTGAATACTGTTAACCCCAGACCAGAACATCACATGGTACACAATTTTTATACTGCTCAAAGCCAGCATCTGCCCCATGTAATGCTGCCTCATATCCTGTGTAGAAATGGAGACGTGGCCCTCATGGTACCCACTGGATACAAAAGCCCTCTCTTTATGTAGTGGAGGATGCTGGTCATATACCTCTGGCCATCTTTGCCTTGGAAAATCTCCCTGGCAATTCTTTTTCAGAATGGTTTCATACCAGCATCACAAACTACTATTTCACCAGATTTAAAGATGTTCAGCTTCATCTAGAGTTTCACATACTTTGATGAGGCCCATGTTGCTGAGTGAGAATGGGAGCCATTCAGTGACAACCACCAGTTCAACCACTTGCCATGTGGCCATCTACATGGCCTTGAGACAGACTGGGACCTAGGACCCTCCACCGCAGTGCTTGCACTGGACACACCTCTCCTCAAGCAACAAAACACAAAGAACTACATGGGACTAAAAGTAACTGTGTGCATGCACAGTTAGGGAAAATTCTGGACAAAAAGATACAAAAGACTAAAAAATCCAACTGCCACTTCTGAAGAGCCTGGATGTTGAGACCAAAAGCAGGAAACTGCACATACCCTCTGTACTCAGTACAACTTAAGGGGTGGGCAAACCACCTAAGCTGCCCCTCCATCCCCACGCCTCCACACACCTCTACCCTCACACCATTTAAGGAAGCAGTTCGCCCTACCTCAGGGAGCAAGCAACCAGGGGAACCTACTGTTTGTTTCCACTCCTCTCTGCTGCAGCAGGGGCCCTAGTAAAGTCTTGCCTGAATTTCTTGTCTGAACTCTAGTCAATTTCTATTGATAGTTGGAAAGGCCAAGAATCCTGGTCAGTATCAGTCTGAGCACTTCCTCTTCACCAAGGATAAAACTATGAGTTAGAAAACCAGTACTTTTGTCCTTAATTTTTAACTTTCATTTTTAACATATTTATTAATGCATCATTAAAATTGTGTTGGTATACTCAATCCAGTTTTCTAGTTTCTGTTCCCTTCTGTCCTATTCCTCTACTAAAAAAGTAAATGGAATAGTTCATTATGTCACCAAAGGAAGATGCCATATCACAACTCTCTCCTATGAATTATTAATGTAACATGTGAGTGGGAAGTCCTGATATTAAAGAAGTGTGGGCAGAGAAGAATCAAGAGAACACACATGCTATAATCCTCTGGGCAGACTTTGGTCATATAAATATAACAGGATCACCAATCCTGTGCAACACCCAGGTCTGCAAGGAAAATGCAGCGATTTATTGGATTTTATGATTAATCTTCCTAAGGTATTAGTGGAGAAGGAAATGGCAACCCATTCCAGTACTCTTGCCTGGGAAATTCCATGGGCTGAGGAGCCTGATAGGCTACAGTCCATGGAGTTGCAAAGAGTCGGACACGACTGAGCAACTTCACTACTAAGGTATTAGTTGATAGTAATGATAAAAGTGTAAAGATGGGGTTTAGGAGAAAAGGTCCTTTACCCCAAAAGAAATAATTGATTAGAAACACTTCATGCATGGGATGGGTTGGGAGGGGGCTCAAGAGGAAGGGGAGACCTAGCACTGACTCATCTTGTTGTCTGGCAGGAACCAACACCACATTGTACAGCGACTATCCTCCAATTTAAAAAAATTAAAGAAACAGTGTAAATTGTGATTGCATTTTCCTTCATCAGTAGAACTTTTTCTAGTAGTTATTTTTCTATTAAAATATTAGACTCTACTACAAATCCAACCTTTTTTTCTTACTATCTAAAAGCCTAAATTTATTCCATTTCATGAAAATTGTTTCTTGCAGGTTTATATAGTATTATGTGGATTATAATAAAAGTACTATATGGATTATAACTGCAATACTTCTCTTCACCATACCACTGAAAGACCACTGCTAAAACCAAACAAAAAAAATTGACAATTTGTCTGTCTAGATTCGAGGTAGGTAAATGAAAGATATGCAAACATCTTAACACTAGCAACTTCATTTGCTGCATTAATACTTTCATCTTTTCAAATGAGTAAAGATTTAGAAATATATGCTCTTTTTCAGTATGCCCTAACGGCATGTAGCCTGGTAATATTAGCCCTCTCCCACTGGCAAAGAGCTTGCACTGACCTAAGCGACACACCCTCACCTTTAGCTCTACTGTCTTCCCCAGAATTATCCTCTCTAGACCCTATTCGCTCGCAGTCCTGCTTTCTGTCGCATAACCTGATTAGCTTAATATAATATTCTATTTAAGAAATAGTTGGATTGTAACTGACTTACTTGGGCTTCTACTCTACCCAAGATAAGTATCAGGGACTGGATTTACTCTCCTGCCTGGAACAACCAAAAACAAAACAAAAAACCAGAAGTGGTCATCAGGCAACAAAAGACAAAAATCTCTGAAAGATGGGAAACAAGTATGTCATCTGTGAAGCAGGGCCCCAGATTACTGCCTACAGTAGTTTTTCAGACCATGGTCCAGAGAGAGACTCCAGGGGCAGCAGAGTGAACTGGAAAAGGACGCTGTGCTGAAGACAAGCAGTCGAAGTTGTGGGTCCAGGCGGACCAAGATGGCTAGAGTCACACGGCAGATACCAAGAGGAGAAAACCACACAGAGAGAGAACTAAGGGGGTCTTCAGAGGGTTCTTCTCCAGTCTTGAGCTGAGTACTCATCAGCATATGCCTGTGAAGGAACCATCCACACCAGGGAAAGAATCACCTAAAGGGATCAGGAGTGTGGTGGCTGGTATTCACACAGCACCAGAAACGGTGCCTGATCACTCCAGCCAGCCCTTTTATCCAGACTGGAAAACCCCACAGGTGACTGAGCACTCCGTAAGGCTTTCAAAAGGTTCTACCTCAGTATTGGGGAAAATTAATTCCACGCAAAACACTGTTCTGGAACCCCACTAACAAACCCTATAAGAAGACCTGACAAGATCAAGCTGTTTATAAAGTAACTATACCTAGTTTTAGAACAACACTTGAGAATATTTACAAGAGTAGGAAAACATACAACACCCGACAAGGTAGAACTCACAGGGTCGAGTATACACTCAAAACTTACCAGACATGCAAACTCAGGAAAGTACGACACAGAGCAAGGAGAAAAGTCCTTCAGTCCAAATGACTAAGGAACAACACAGATGGTAGAGTAAGTAGGCAAAGACATTTGAGCAGTTATTGTAACAATATTCCACATGTCAGGACATGAGAATATGTGGTCAAAGAGCTATCAAAGGTATTAAAAGAATTCAAATCAACATTCTAGAAACGAAAACTGTAATATGAGAGATAAAAGATAAAATGGATGGAATTAAAGGTAGATTATATATTTCAGAAGAAAAAATATATTTGAAGATATAACAAAGAAACTATCTAAAATGAGACAGCAAAAGAATGCATAAAAGAGAGACAGACAAAAGAGCGCAGTGAGCTTTAGGAAACCTTTAAGGGGTGTAATATACACGCAAATGGAGTTCCCGAAGGAGTTGGAGAGAGTAAAGACAGAAAAAATACCTGGCCAAAAATGTTCCCAATTTGATAAAAATGAAAAACCCAAAAGATTCAAACTCAAAAACTCGAAGCACAAGAAACATGAGGAAAACTACACCAAGGCACATGATAACCAAGCTACTGAAAAACTGCAAGTGGAAAGGCATCCTCATCACTCACGCTCACTTCTGGACCATTCGCTCTTACCTTTCCCCTATCACAGGAAATTATCTGCTAACCCTCAATATTGTTGTCATTTACTGCCCATGGGATACTCCCTGTTTTTTTTTTAAGTAATTTACTTTTTAAATTGAAGGATAATTGCTTTACAGAATTGTGTTGTCTTCCTGTTACTTCTTAACATTTTCAGCTCTCAGTTCACTGTCCCTCTCCCCAAGACTGCTAGTGCATTATTTCTTAGCAATGTCAATATATAAATAATCTAACACTTTG
Source organism: Redunca redunca (assembly GCA_006410935.1). NCBI lineage: Eukaryota > Metazoa > Chordata > Mammalia > Artiodactyla > Bovidae > Redunca > Redunca redunca. Next base: position 2,085 of record SJYQ01001111.1, on the reverse strand, counting down.
ACCACTCAATTTCTTGAAAATCTGTTATTTTACATTAGTGAAAGTTTTAAATTCTATAGTGCTTCACAATTTTCAAAGTTTCACACAGGTGACCTCATATAACCCGTAATAACCTTCTCTAACTCCCAACATCTGTTTTCCCCATTTTAGTCTCCTTTTTTGTTTTAGTCATTAATTTGCATATTTTTTAGATTTCACATTTAAGTGACATCATACACTATTTGTCTTTCTCTGACTTACTGTATTTAGCATAATACCCTTCAAGTCCATCCAGGTTGTTGCAATTAGCAAACTTTCATCCTTTTTGTGAGTGAATAGTGTTCCATTACACTGTAGATGTAATGGAATGCTATATATACAGTGTGTATATATATATATATATATATGTGTGTGTGTGCGCACACACACACACACACACACACACACACTCATATTCTTTATCCATTCATATGTTGGTGGATACTTAGGTTGCTTCCATACCTTGGCAACTGTAAATAACATTGCTATGAACATTGGTGTGCATATAAGTTTTCAAATTAGTATTTTTTTTTTATCCGTTATATACCCAGGAGTAGAACTGCTGGGTCATACGGTAGTTCTATTTTTAATTTTCTGAGAAATCTCCCCACGCTGCTTTACACAGTAGCTGCATCAGTTTATTTAATACATTCTCACCAAGAGGCTTGGAGGGTTCCCTTTGCTCCACATTCTGGCCAACATTGCCATCTGTGTTCTTTTTGATTGTAGTCATTCTGATAGGTATGAAGTTGATATCTCATCGTGGCTTTGATTTGTATTTCCCTAATGATTAGTGATGCTGAGCATCTTTTCATGCGCCTGTTGGCCATCTGCATTTCCTCTGTGGAAAAATGTTTACTGAGTTCTGCCCGTTTTTTTAACCAGGTTTTTTTTTTTTTTTTTTTTGATGTTGAGTCATGTGAGCTATTTATGTTAACCTCTGTTAGATATTAACCCCTTATCACTTATATCATTTTCAAATATCTTCTCCTGTTCATTGTTGGCTTTTCATTTTCCTTGACCAATTCTTTATCATAGATTATAGCCCCCACTCCTGCAGTTGTCCTGCCTAGAACTTGTCATTACAACAACTCGTCCTACCCATATCTCTATTTTATGCATCCCATTTGCTGCCTTGCTTCATATTTCACTGAGAATGTTGAAGCAATTTAGATAGAACTGCTACTGCCGCTGCTAAGTCGCTTCAGTCGTGTCTGACTCTGTGCGACCCCATAGGCGGCAGCCCACCAGGGTTCCCCTTTCCCTGGGATTCTCCAGGCAAGAACACTGGAGTGGGTTACCATTTCCTTCTCCAATGCATGAAAGTGAAAAGTCAAAGTAAAATCGCTCAGTCGTGTCTGACTCTTAGTGACCCCATGGACTGCAGCCCACCAGGCTCCTCCATCCATGGGATTTTCCAGGCAAGAGTATGGGCGTGGGATGCCACTGCCTTCTCCATTAGATAGAACTACCAGAGGCTTTTCCCCCAACCCATCTAACTACCCACTAGTTTCAGAACTGTCTCCTCTTCATTTCTAAATGTTACTATAAAGGAACAAGACAGATAGCCCCTTCCTTCTGTATCCAAGCCTGTCTCCCTTTCCACTTCGAGGGTTCACACCAGTAGTTTCCTCTTCTCCTTCCTGTATCATCGATGAGTCCCTCTTGCTGGATCATGCCCCTCAGCTTGTCCACAAGATGTTATTTCAGCTCCTTGAAAAACAGTCATAACACACACACAAACCTTATTGTACATAAATGCTGGGAGCCGCCATGGGAGATCCCACTCATGACAAAGGTCATGTGGAAGAGAACTGTTAAGCAAGGCTTCAGAACTCAAGGGGCTCCCTAGGCTTTCTCGAGCATCTACCCCAAAACCTGAATCTGTCTGTTTTACTGTTCCATGACTTTCCCCAACTCCTCTGACATTAACAGGGGGCTGACCCTGACCACCTTTCTCTGGAGAAAATCAACTTAGGGCCATAGCTAACAAGTCTCCTGGACATGAGGAATATTTCAAATCAAACCCCCTCTGTTAGCATTCTAGCTTGCTTGGCAGGTATATCC
>SJYQ01001108.1:450870-463334 GCA_006410935.1 Redunca redunca | reverse complement strand
TTCTTCCAGCCCAGCATTTCTCATGATGTACTCTGGAGAGAAGTTAAATAAGCAGGGTGACAATATACAGCCTTAACGTCCTCCTTTTCCTATTTGGAACCAGTCTGTTGTTCATGTCCAGTTCTAACTGTTGCTTCCTGACCTGCATATAGGTTTCTCAAGAGGCAGGTCAGGTGGTCTGGTATTCCCATCTCTCTCAGAATTTTCCACAGTTTATTGTGATCCACACAGTCAAAGGCTTTGAAATAGTCAATAAAGCAGAAATAGATGTTTTTCTGGAAATCTCTTGCTTTTTCCATGATCCAGCGGATGTTGGCAATTTGAGCTCTGGTTCCTCTGCCTTTTCTAAGACCAGCTTGAACATCAGGAAGTTGACGGTTCATGTATTGCTGAAACCTGGCTTGGAGAATTTTGAGCATTACTTTACTAGCGTGTGAGATGAGTGCAATTGTGCAGTATTTTGAGCTATCTTTGACTTTGCCTTTCTTTGGGATTGGTATGAAAACTGACCTTTTTGAGTTCTGTGGCCACTGCTGAGTTTTCCACATTTGCTGGCATATTGAGTGCAGCACTTTCACAGCATCATCTTTCAGGATTTGAAATAGCTCCACTGGAATTCCATCACCTCCACTAGGTTTGTTCATAGTGATGCTTTCTAAAGCCCAGTTGGTTTCACATTCTAGGATGTCTGGCTCTAGGTGAGTGATCACACCATCATGATTATCTTGGTCATGAAGATCTTTTTATACAGTTCTTCTGTGTATTCTTGCCACCTCTTCTTAATATCTTCTGCTTCTGTTAGGTCCATACCATTTCTGTCCTTTATCAAGTCCATCTTTGCATGAAATGTTCCCTTGGTATGTCGAATTTTCTTGAAGAGATCTCTAGTCTTTCCCATTCTGTTGTTTTCCTCTATTTGTTTGCATTATTCGCTGAGGAAGGCTTTTTTATCTCTTCTTGCTATTCTTTGGAACTCTGCATTCTGGCCCCAGATAGCCATTTTGCTTTTTTGCATTACTTTTCCACGGGAATAGTCTTGATCCCTGTCTCCTGTACAATGTCACGAACCTCTGTCCATAGTTCATTAGGTACTTTATCTATCAGATCTAGTCCCTTAAATCTGTTTGTCACTTCCACTGTATAATCATAAGGGATTTGATTTAGGTCATACTTGAATGGTCTAGTGGTTTTCCCTACTTTCTTCAATTTAAGTCTGAATTTGGCAATAAGGAGTTCATGATCTGAGCCACAGTCAGCTCCCAATCTTGTTTTTGCTAACTGTACAGAGCTTCTTCATCTTTGGCTGCAAAGAACATAATCAATCTGATTTCAGTCTTGACCATCTGGTGATGTCCTACTGTAGTCTTCTCTTGTGTTGTTGGAAGAGGGTGTTTGCTATGACCAGTGCATTCTCTTGGCAAAACTCTATTAGCCTTTGCCCTGCTTCATTCCGTATTCCAAGGCCAAATTTGCCTGTTACCCCAGGTTTTTCTTGACTTCCTACTTTTGCATTCCAGTCTCCTACAATGAAAAGGACATCTTTTTTGGGTGTTAGTTCTACAAGATCTTTTAGGTCTTCATAGAACCATTCAACTTCAGCTTCTTCAGCATTACTGGTTGGGGCATAGACTTGGATTACTGTGATATTGAATGGTTTGCCTTCGAAACGAATAGAGATCATTCTGTCATTTTAGAGATTGCATCCAAGTACTGCATTTCAGACTCTTTTGTTGACTATGATGGCTACTCCATTTCTTCTAAGGGATTCCTGCCCACAGTAGTAGATATAATGGTCATCTGAGTTAAATTCACCCATTCCAGTCCGTTTTAGTTCGCTGATTTCTAGAATGTCGACGTTCACCCTTGCCATCTTTTGTTTGACCACTTCCAATTTGCCTTGATTCATGGACCTAACATTCCAGGTTCCTATGCAATATTGCTCTTTACAGCATCGGACCTTGCTTCTATCACCAGTCACATCCACAACTGGGTGGTGTTTCTGCTTTGGCTTCATCCCTTCATTCTTTCTGGAGTTATTTCTCCACCAATCTCCAGTAGCATATTGGGCACCTACCGACCTGGGGAGTTCCTCTTTCAGTATCCTGTCATTTTGCCTTTTCGTACTGTTTGCCTTCTATATTTTCTGCACCAGTCACAATGATGCATTTCTGCAAGGAGTTATTTTCCTTTTAATAGACAATGCCATTTCAAATCTATTTTGGTATCAACTATGTTGCTTCTGAATATCATTGCTTCTTGGCATTTTCATTTAACAAAACCACATGCTTATGTTAAAATATTTATGTAATAAGTTTCAGTGTACAACACAGAATACTACTGCTAAAAAAATTAATGAATGACAAGATTTCTCTGCAGTTTTCTTTTGTCTTTAGAATAAGTGTCACTAAGGCAGTAGTATAAGGGACCTGTTCTTCATCTATTTGGTTTGTTGACAGTTAGAGTTTGGGATTTAGCCTTCTCACCAAGTTTCTTGAAGGTGTAAAATATTGATTTGCTTCTAAATGTACAAAACTATGTAAATATATACTTGGAAAAGTTTTGTTCTCAACTCCACACCTTATACTCAATTCACTCATTCCTATACCAATCACTTTTACTTATAGTTAGTTTATATGTCTTTGTAAATAAACATCTGATGATATGTGTATATATGTGTAAGTATGTACATATATCTATATATTTTCCTAACTTCTTACACAACAAATAGAATGCCATTATCTTACTTTTCTCTTCTAGTTTAACAATGTACATATACTTTCAAGTCCATAGAAAAGTCCTTCACTGATTTTATAATACCATGGTATTTTGATGTGTAGATTCTTAAAAATTTAAACTGTCTCTTAAGCTGAACATTTGCCTTGTTCTCAAACCAGTGCTACTCTGGATAGCATCAGCATATCCCATCCCCCCCCCCCCNCCGCCCCTTATTTTCAAAGGACTATTTTTAGGTTGGATCCCTAGAAGTTAATTTGCTAACATAAAAAATCTATCTACCATTTTGTGTTGATAGTTTCCCCCAGTAAATTTCATGACATTTTGCCTGAAGACCAGTAGACTGACAATTCCTTTCTCCTCAGCAAACTTGTAAGGCCAACAGAATTTGTTGTTGATATTTTTGCATTTCAGATCTAAACAATGAGAACATTTTTAAATGTATGTTTTAATTTGAAAACTTAAAAATTATGAATGTATGTTTCCTAGATTTAAGGGTATTTTTCCCATTTTTCTCGTTTCAACTGTCTTCTAATTTTTCTATCAGAATTTACTTTTCTGAAAGAGACGGAGGAAAGAGGGTCAGAAAGAGCCAACCTAAGGTTTAAATTTATAAGGAAAAGGTGCACATGTCTTCTGGTTTTAGTTTGGGGGGTGTATGTGTTTTTCCATGCCTAAGGTTTTCTTTTTTTTAATAGTCAAATTTATTCATCTAATATCACTTCTGAATCTTGAGATGTATTACTTAGGCTTCTCAATTCTGACATAAGATACTTAAATATTTACTACTGGTATCCCAGGTGGCTCACATGGTAAAGTGTCTGCCCGCAATGTAGGAGACCTGGGTTCGATCCCTGGGTCGGGAAGATCCCCTGGAGAAGGAAATGGCAACCCACTCCAGTGCTCTTGCCTGGAAAATTCTATGGACGAAGGATCCTGGTAGGCTAAAGTCTATGGGGTCGCAAAGAGTCAGACACGACTGAGCGACTTCACTCACTGGTATGATTTCTTTTAAAATACTTACATATCTGACCTACTTGGAGTTTATCCTAGTGAAAGGTAGGACATACAGGTTCAATTTTAGCTTTTTTTAAAATTACTCTCAAATTGTTTTCAAAATATTAATCAAAAACTCATTACATCGACCCCCCCCCATGACTTAATCTCTGATATACAGTACTTCCATAGGTACTTGGGTCCAATTTACTTTGGTACTAGTGGCCTTTATGATTTTTCAGATATAAACAGCACATTGCTTTCATAAGAGAGGGTTTTTTCCCTTATTTAATGTCTAGTAGGGGCAGTCTTCCTCCACCTTGCTGATCTTTAGGGTTTTCTTGTCTACCATATTTATTTTTTCCATATGATATTCCTAATAAACTTGTTTACATATAATGAAATTCTACTGGTAAATTTTTGGGACCATGGTAAGTTTATATTTTACCTAGTATAGATGAAGGTCTTTACAATGATTGATTTTATACTAAAAGATTGTGCTTCCTTCCATCTAAGATGACATTTGTGTCTTTCTGAAGAATTTAAATACTTTCCTTCTATAGGTTTTGTACATTTAATCTTAGGTATTATCTTTTATCTTAAACAAGACCTCTGTGATTATTTTGTTTGAATGTATGAAGGTTTTTTGAATTTCTTAAGTTTTAATACTCTGATAACTTACTAAAAGGTTTGCATTGGGTTTTGCTTTCTTTAAAACTTTGTCTTGAGTTTTCAGTAAATACTATTATAAAACTCCCAAAATTAAGCATGTTCCTTCTTTTCCAATTCTTTTCCCTCAAATTATTTTTTCTTTTCTTATTGTTTGAGTAATAACTATAAATCAGCCTTAAATATCAGTATTGATAGATAGTGGGCCTTTTTCTTATTTTGGTCTTACTGCTCTATTCCTTTCTACTATGACAGATGTTGGTTTTGCAACTAAGGCATATAAATTTTATCAAGGTTAGGAAGTCACAATATTTTTTTTTAATTTTATCAGTGTTTTGTTAACAGTGGAATTTTAAAGTTTTATCTCTGTAGTATAAATTGAATCATCCTTAAATTTCTATAATAAATCCTGCTTGATCATCATGTATTATTTTTAATGTGCTTTTAGATTCTTCTGATATTATTTTATTCATGATTAAGCAGGATCAGTCTGTACTTTTTAAATCTCATATTTCTTACACTATTATAACTCTAGCATCCTTATATAAGGAACTAACAATCTTGACTGATATAGTAGGTATAGTATTAATGTGTGTGTGTTACTAGCTCAGTCGTGTCCAACTCTTTGCGATCCCACAGACTGTAACCTGCTAGGCCAGGCAAGAATACTGGAGTGGATTGCCATTTCCTTCTCCAATAGTATTAATATATCCTCCTTAATCTCTTTAACATTTAAGTGGCATTAGAATTGCTTTTGCATTTTAATAGATTTTTCAGTAAAATCAATCTAGGTTTTTATGTGGAGGAGTGTTTTGAAAACAAGGTTTTATTTTCTTTTTTTCTGTATTTTTTTGAAATCTGAAAGTTAAAAATATATATAAATGTTTTATTGATAAATTTTTCATCACAGAGGCTGAAAACTAACATTTTGAATGGAGTTTTATCACTTCTACCTTTCTCTCAGCCAGGAAAGACCATTTTTTAAGATGGTATCTCTTCTTTATTGTGCTCTTTACCAGGTGATGATGAATAGATATAGTATATTGTTGACAGCTTACAGAGCTTTAGAACAGAGTGGAAAACACTCTGCAAAGAGACTGCTAACTCAGATTTTAACAATTTGAGTTATTTTCCTCTGCTGCTATCTGAAAGAAAAGAGTGATAAATAATTACTAATCTGACAACTATTATGTATCTACCAAATGATTTAAAAATTCAGTGATAGAACTCTTGTATTTGTATCCATGCATTTGGATGTAGACATTCTAATTTTTAAGAAAACTTTCNATGATTTAAAAATTCAGTGATAGAACTCTTGTATTTGTATCCATGCATTTGGATGTAGACATTTTAATTTTTAAGAAAACTTTCAGTGTTAAGAACTTTCCTTCCTCACCTAGCTCAGCTGGAAAATTCTCTGCCCCACAACAAATGGAGATATGATATGCCCATGGAATTCTATTCTAACTCCATCCTTTTCCTGGAGTATTTTTTGCACAGCATCCAAAACTTTTAGGAATATTTCCTTTACTCAGGGCATACTTTTGATTTTTGAATATCTTATGCATGGTTTAAGAATTAGAAAAATGAGTGGTCTTTGAGCCACATATATTTGCTCTGTATCCTCTTTTTTATATAAGTTCCATTCATTCAGCAAATATTTAATAATCATATGATATCCTTTAGTTGGAAATAAACATATTTATACCTATGGTATTTATGATGTCTTTATATTATTGTGTACTTAATGTCCATGAAATAATCAACTCCAGTTCAATTCTAACCTGCTTGTTAACAAGGTAGCATACTAAAAATGGTGAAATGCTTCCAGGCTCAGTGAGTTTAACCCTTTTAACTTTGGTATTGGAAGCTTAAGTGAAAACAAAGGCCAATCTGAAAATAAGTGTCAAGATATTCAAAAGTCTATAAACTCTGATTCAATGACCTTCATCTTAGAACTCTCTCTTAAGAAAGCAGAAACTCAGATAATGATTAAAGTATAAAGAACTTCAACATTATTTAATGTAAAATTGGGAATAAATTGTTTATCCAATAATATGGGACTGTTAATACTATATTTCTGAGTTCCTATACTATACACAGAGAACGCACTGGTCATAGCAAACACCCGTTTCCAACAACACAAGGGAAGACTCTACACATGGACATTACCAGATGATCAATATCGAAATCAGATTGATTATATAATCTGTGGCCAAATTTGGAGAAGTTCTATACAGTCAACAAAAACAAGACCAGCAGCTGACCATGAACTCTTTATTGCCAAATTCAGACTTAAATTGAAGAAAGTAGGGAAAACCACTAGACCATTTGGGTATGACCTAAATCAAATCCCTTACGATTATACAGTAGAAGTTACAAATATATTCAAGGGGTTAGATCTGATAGACGCAGTGCCTGAAGAAATACAGATGGAGGTTCTTGATGTTACAGGAGACAGAGATCAAGGCCATCTCCAAGGAAAAGAAATGCAAAAAGATGAAATGGTTGTCTCAGGAGGCCTTACAAATAGCAGTGAATAGAAGAGAAGTAAAAGGCAAAGGAGAAAAGGAAAGATATAGCCATCTGAATGCAAAGTATCAAAGAATAGCAAGGAGACATAAGAAAGCCTTCCTCAGGGATCAGTGCAAAGAATAGAGGAAAACAACAGAATGGGAAAGACTAGAGATCTCTTCAAGAAAATTAGAGATGCCAGGGGAACATTTCATACAAAGACGGCCACAATAAAGGACAGAAATGGTATGGACCTATCAGAAGCAGAAGGTATTAAGAAGAGGGGCCAAGAATATACAGAAGAACTATACAAAAAAGATCTTCATGACCCAGATAATCATGATCACTCACCTAGAGCCAGACATCCTGTAGTGCAAAGTCAAATGGGCCTTAGGAAGCATCAGTACAAAGCAAGCTAGTGGAGGTGATGGAATTCCAGTTGAGCCATTTCAAATCCTAAAAGATGATGCTGTGAAAGTGCTGTACTCAATATGCCAGCAAATTTGAAAACCTCAGCAGTGGCCACAGGGCTTGAAAAGGTCAGTTTTCATTCCAATCCCAAAGAAAGGCAACGCCAAAGAATGCTCAAACTACCACACAATAACAGTCATCTCACACACTAGCAAAGTGATGCTCAAAATTCTCCAAGACAGGCTTCAACATTAGGTGAACCGTGAAATTCCAGATGTCAAACTGGATTTAGAAAAGGCAGAAGAACCAGAGGTCAAATTGCCAATAATCATTAGATCATCAAAAAAAAGCAAGAGAGTTCCAGAAAAACATCTACTTCTGCTTTATTGACAAGCCTTTGACTGTGTAGATCACAACAAACTCTGGAAATTTCTTCAAGTGGTGGGAATACCAGACTACCTGACCTGCCTCTTGAGAAATCTGAATGCAAGTCAGGAAGCAACAGTTTGAACTGGACATGGAACAACAGACTGGTTCTAAATCGGAAAAGGAGTACATCAAGGCTGTATATTGTCACCCTGCTTATTTAACTTCTTTGCAGAGAACATCATGAGAAACGCTGGGCTGGATGAAGCACAAGCTGGAATCAAGCTTGCCGGGAGAAATGTCAATAACCTCACATATGCAGATGACACCACCTTTATGGCAGAAAGTGAAGAACTAAAGAGCCTCTTGATGAAAGTAAAAGAGGAGAATGAAAAAGTTGGCTTAAAACTCAACATTCAGAAAACTAAGATCATCACATCTGGTCCCATAACTTCATGGCAAACAGATGAGGAATCAGTGGAAATAGTGACAGACTTTATTTTGGGGGGCTCCAAAATCACTGCAGATGGTAACTGCAGCCATGAAATTAAAAGACGCTTACTCCTTAGAAGAAAAGTTATGACCAACCTAGACAGCATATTAAAAAGCAGAGACATTAGTTTGCCAACAAAGTTCTTTTTTTTTTAAGAGATAATTAAGTTGAATTCAATTTTATTTTTTTATTTTTGGTCATTGTTTTTTTTTTCCAGAATGGGGACCACATGTACACCCATGGCAGATTCATGTTGATGTATGCCAACAAAGTTCTATCTAGTCAAAGGTATGGTTTTTCCATAGTCATGTATGGAAGTGAGAGTTGGACTATGAAGAAAGCTGAGTGCCAACGAATTGATGCTTTTGAACTGTGGTGTTGGAGAAGACTCTTGAGAGTCCCTTGGACACCAAAGAGAATCAACCAGTCCATCTTAAAGAAGATCAATCCTGAATATTCATTGGAAGAACCTGATGCTGAAGCTGAAACTCCAATACTTGAGCCACTTGATGCGAAGAACTGACTCACTGGAAAAGACCCTGATGCTGGGAAAGATTGAGGGCAGGAGGAGAAGGGGATGACAGAGAACAAGATGCTTGGATGCATCACCAGCTCAATGGGCATGAGTTTGAGTAAACTCTGGGAGATGGTGATGGACAGGGAGGCCTGGTATGCTACAGTCCATGGGGTCACAAAGAATCAGACATGACTGAGCAACAACTGAAGTGAACTGATACTATACATTCAATTGTGTAATCAAGACTTTAAAATCAGAAGCAAAAGCTTGCAAACTCTAAGTAATGCCTCAACTCCATGTACTGTCCCAACCCTGGTAACTAAGTTCCAACTACATTGATGTTCTTTATCTTCCTTGAATGTGCCATACTTATACTGCCTCAGAGCTGCTGCACTCTGATTACTGTCACACTATCCGTTTTCATCATCTTTATTACTGTTATCACTAGTGGCAGTCATCAGATTGATTCATTTATCTATCTTTCTATGTTGAAGTATAGTTTAGTCTCAGGTGTATAGCAAAGTTTAGTTATACATAAATATACATCATTTCTTCACATTCTTTCCCTTACAGGTTATTACAAATATGGAGTATAGTGCCCTGTGCTATACTATAGGTACTTGTTAGTTATCTATTTTATATATAGTAGTGTGTATCTGTTAATACTAAACTAATTTATNNAACTAATTTATCCCCCCCGCCCCTTGCTCTTCAGTAACTATAATTTTTTTCTATGCCTGTGGGTCTATTTCTGTTTTGTATGTAAGCTCACTTATATCATATTTTTTAAAGATTCTATGTATAAGTGATACCATATATTTGTCTTTCTCTATCTGGCTTACTTCACTTAGCATGGTGGTCTCTAGGTCCGTGCATGTTGTTGCAAATGACATTTTTTCATTCTGTTTTATAGCTGAGTAATATTCCACCGCATGCCACTTCTTTATCCACTCATCTGTTGATAGACACTTGGGTTGCTTCCAGCTCTTGGCTATTGTAAGTAGGGGTGCATGTGTCATTTCAAATTATGGTGTTCTCTGGTGGGCTGCCATCTATGGGGTCGAACAGAGTCGGACACAACTGAAGCGACTTAGCAGCAGCAGTTGGATATATGCCCAGGAATGGGATTGCAGAATCATGAAAGAAAGTGAAATCGCTCAGTTGTTTCTGACTCTTTGCAACCCCGTGGACTAGAGCCTACCAGGTTCCTTCATCCAGGGGATTTTCCAGGCAAGAATACTGGAGTGGGTTGCCATTTCCTGCTCCATGCAGAATCATAGTTCTGCACAATAGTTCTATGATTAGTTTTTTTAAGGAGCCTCCATTCTATTCTCTCTAGTTCAGTTTAGTTCAGTCGCTCAGCTGTGTCCAACTCTTGGTGAACCCTTGGACTGTAGCACACCAGGCTTCCCTGTCCATCACCAATTCCTAGAGTTTACTCAAACTCATGCCCATTGAGTCAGTGATGCCATCCAACCATCTCATCCTCTGTCATCCCCTCCTGCTCTCCAGTGAGTGAGTTATTCGCATCAGGTGGCCAAAGTATTGGAGCTTCAGCATCAGTCCTTTCAATGAATATTCAGGACTGATTTCCTTTAGGATGGACTGGTTGGATCTCCTTGCAGTCCAAGGAACTCTCAAGAGTCTTCCACCACAGTTCAAAAGCATAAGTTCTTTGGCACTCAGCTTTCTTTATGGTCCAATTCTCACATCCATACATGACTACTGGAAAAACCATAGCCTTGACTAGACAGACCTTTATTGGCAAAGTAATGTCTCTGCTTTTAAATATGCTGTCTAATATGGTCATAGCTTTTCTTCCAAGGAGCAAACGTCTTTTATTTTCATGGCTGCAGTCACCATCTGCAATGATTTTCGAGCCTAAGAAATTAAAACCTGTCACTGTCCATTATTTCCCCATCTATTTGCCATGAAGTGATGGGACCAGATGCCATGATCTTAGTTTTTTGAATGTTGCATTTTAAGCCAACTTTTTCATTCTCCCAGATTGGGGGCAGGAGAAGAAGGGGACGACCAAGGACGAGATGGCTGGATGGCATCACTGACTCGATGGACGCGAGTCTGAGTGAACTCTGGCAGATGGTGATGGACAGGGAGGCCTGGCTTGCTGCGATTCATGGGGTCGCAAAGAGTTGGACACGAATGAGCGACTGAATTGAACTGAACTGAGTGGTTGTACAAAATGTACAGTCCCACCAACAGTGTAGGAGGGTTCCTTTTTCTTTACATCCTGTCCAATATTTACATGTATTTATTTTTTACTATCTGTCTCCTTCAGTAGGAATATAAACTGCACAAGCATATAAGACTGTGGTGTATTCTCTTCAGTACTCCATGTTAGCATAAACATATTTCTTGATAAGCACAGACACAGAATCTAAAGCAAACAATAATGTGAAGGTAAATTCATATGAGTGGAGACACTTCTTCCTGTTAACTTACTTAACCCATACACCTTGAATATACTACTGGAACACTCAAAAATCTTAGGAGGAATAAAAATCACATATACATAAGATGGAAATAAAGATGTTCACAAATACTGAAAAGAAATATCTCTTGATAAAATCAACTACCAAATGTTTGATAATCTGTATGATTTTTAACATCAATATTTTGTAACCAATGTTCAAGAGAATATTGTGTAAGCATAAAAAATTTTCTTTATAATATGTATAGAGCAAAAAGTTTTTATATCCCATTATGAATGAGAAAAAATGAGAAAAAAATTACAGAGAAAATACTGAAACAAACCCTTTTGGAAAGTAACAGAATATCAAGTATCATTACATATCTCTTATGTCATTGTATCACTAATATCCTTTAAAATGAAATGACAAATGGATGTAATTTTTCTTGATATGAATGGTTGTAAAATAATGTTGAGTCAGAGACCTAGGATCACAGTTTTCTTTTCTTCCAGAAATCTAGCCACTTAAGTATTTTGTGTGTATTTTTCACCATATTATAATAGAATTCTGATAAATACCAAAATTTTTCAAAACAGTTTTTGCCTAAAATACACCAGTAGTATTTTTGAATGGCTTGTATAGATAATCAGTAGTTTCCCTAAATGATATCATCCACAAATGTATTCAAATTATGCAGCAATCTAACATTACATTGACCAAGCAATTATGGGCTCACTAAAAGATTAGTCCCAGTGTAATCTTCAGAAAAAAAATAAGTAGTACACTCTATTTCAGCTTAGAAATATAATTACAGTGTTACTGGGCTCAAATAAGTAATATCAAAGAGAACTAGAATAAGGTACATTAGCAATGACATAACTTTGCTAGCAGAAGTGTTTTTATAAAATTATTTAACACTGCAGAGAATATTCTTAGAGTCAATTAAAAGTTACATATAGAGAGGGGGAGAAGATGGCGGAGGAATAGGACCAGGAGATTACTTTCTCCCTCACAAATTCCTCAAAAAAAACATTTCAACGCCGAGCAAACTCCACAAAATAACTTCTGAATGCTGGCAGAGGACATCAAGCACCCAGAAAAGCAGATCATTGCCTTCAAAAACAGGTAGGGAAAAAATATAAAAGACGAAAAGAGAGACAAAGGAGGTGGGGAGGGAGCTCCGTCCTGGGTAGGGAAGCCCGACCCGGGAAAGGAACTTTAAGAAGAGAGGTTTCCAAACACCAGGAAACACTCTCCCTGCCGAGTCTGTGGCGAGCCCTGGAAGCACAGAGGGCATCATAACAGGAACGATACATAAATGAATAATTAAAAC
>SJYQ01001108.1:418675-442164 GCA_006410935.1 Redunca redunca | reverse complement strand
ATTTGAATCAGTTCTAAGGAGATGGATGGAACTGGAGCCGATTATACAGAGTGAAGTAAGCCAGAAAGAAAAACACCAATACAGTATACTAACGCATATATATGGAATTTAGAAAGATGGGGATGATGACCCTGTATGCGAGACAACAAAAGAGACTCAGATCTATAGAGAGAACTTTTGGACTCTGGGGGAGAGGGAGAGGGAGAGGGTGGGATGAGATGGGAGAATGGCATTGCAACATGTATACTATCAAGTAAGAAACGAATCGCCAGTTGATGTCAGATGCAGAATGCAGGATGCTTGGGACTGGTGCAAGGAGAGGACCCAGAGGGATGGCATGGGGTGGGAGGTGGGAGGGGATTCATGTTTGGGAACGTTTGTGCACTCGTGGTGAATTCATGTCAATGTTTGGCAAAACCAATACAGTAATGTAAAGTAAACTAAAATTAAAATAAAAATTTTAAAAGGAAAAAAAAAGTTACATATATAAGGAATAATATCTGTTTAAACACCTGAGAGTTACTGGGTTGACTTTATGGTTCTTTTGAGATAAATGAAAAAATGCAAACAATATTTCACTGAGGAATCTAAAATGAATATTTATTATAATAATTCCAAAGTCTCTTTTGATGGAAATTAAACTCTCCAGAATACTTTAAGAATTAAAGAGAGTAATGGTTCAGGATGTAATTAATCGCCTTCAGTTCAGTTCAGTCACTCAGCCATGTTTGACTCTTTGTGACCCCATGAATCGCAGCACGTCAGGCCTCCCTGTCCATCACCATCTCCCAGAGTTCACTCAGACTCACGTCCATCAAGTCAGTGATGCCATCCAGCCATCTCATCCTCTGTCATCCACTTCTCCTCCTGCCCCCAATCCCTCCCAGCATCAGTCTTTTCCAATGAGTCAACTCTTCGCATGACATGACCAAAGTACTGGAGTTTCAGCTTCACCATCATTCCTTCCAAAGAAATCCCAGGGCTGATCTCCTTCAGAATGGACTGGTTGGATCTCCTTGCAGTCCAAGGGACTCTCAAGAGTCTTCTCCAACACCACAGTTCAAAAGCATCAATTCTTCGGCGCTCAGCTTCTTCACAGTCCAAATCTCACATCCGTACATGACTACTGGAAAAACCATAGCCTTGACTGACGGACCTTTGTTGGCAAAGTAATGTCTCTGCTTTTCAATATGCTATCTAGGTCGGTCATAACTTTCCTTCCAAGGAGTAAGGGTCTTTTAATTTCATGGCTGCAATCACCATCTGCAGTGATTTTGGAGCCTCCCAAAATAAAGTCTGACACTGTTTCTACTGTTTCCCCATCTATTTCTCATGAAGTGATGGGACCAGATACCATGATCTTCATTTTCTGAATGTTGAGCTTTAAGCCAACTTTTTCACTCTCCTCTTTCACTTTCATTGAGAGGATTTTTAGTTCCTCTTCACTTTCTGCCATAAGAGTGGTATCATCTGCATATCTGAGGTTATTGATATTTCTCCCGACAATCTTGATTCCAGCTTGTGCTTCTTCCAGCCCAGTGTTTCTCATGATGGACTCTGCATAGAAGTTAAATAAGCAGGGTGACAATATACAGCCTTGACGTACTCCTTTTCCTATTTGGAACCAGTCTGTTGTTCCATGTCCAGTTCTAACTGTTGCTTCCTGACCTGCATACAGGTTTCTCAAGAGACAAGTCAGGTGGTCTGGTATTCCCATCTCTTTCAGAATTCTCCACAGTTTGTTTTGACCCACACAGTCAAAGGCTTTGGCATAGTCAATAAAGCAGAAATAGATGTTTTTCTGGAATTCTCTTGCTTTTTCCATGATCCAGCGGATGTTGGCAATTTGATATCTGGTTCCTCTCTTTTCTAAAATCAGCTTGAACATCTGAAGTTCGCAGTTCACGTATTGCTGAAGCCTGGCTTGGAGAATTTTGAGCATTACTTTACTAGTGTGTGAGATGAGTGCAATTGTGCGGTAGTTTGAGCATTCTTTGGCATTGCCTTTCTTTGGGATTGGAATGAAAACTGACCTTTTTGAGTCCTGTGGCCACTGCTGAGTTTTCCAAATTTGCTGGCATATTGAGTGCAGCACTTTCACAGCATCATCTTTCAGGATTTGAAATAACTCAACAGGAACTCCATCATCTCCACTAGCTTTGTACATAGTGATGCTTTCTAAGGCCCACTTGATTTCACATTCCAGGATGTCTGGCTCTAGGTGAGTAATCACACCATCGTGACTATCTTGGTCTTGAAGATCTTTTTTGTACAGTTCTTCTGTGTATTCTTGCCACCTCTCCTTAATATCTTCTGCTTCTGTTAGGTCCATACCATTTCTGTCCTTTATTGAGCCCATCATTGCATGAATTGTTCCCTTGGTGTCTCTAATTTTCTTGAAGAGATCTCTAGTCTTTCCCATTCTGTTGTTTTCCTCTATTTCTTTGCATTGATCGCTGAAGAAGTCTTTCTTATCTCTTCTTGCTATTCTTTGGAACTCTGGATTCAGATGCTTATATCTTTCCTTTTCTCCTTTGCTTTTAGCTTCTTAATTCATTTTGTTCAAATCAGCTATATGTTCAAATCAAATGATTGATTGGGACTTTCTTTGGAAAGTTGATGCATTCATTCTCAACGATTCCTAAGAATTAAGACCTGACTAAATGACATAGCTCAGTTGGTAAAGAATCCACTTGCAATGCAAGAAACCCCAGTTCTACTCCTGGGTCAGGAAGATTTGCTGGATAAGGGCTAGGCTACCCACTCCAGTATTCTTGGACTTCCCTTGTAGCTCAGCTGGTAAAGAATCCGCCTGCAACGTGGGAGACCTGGATTCATTTCCTTGGTTGGGAAGGTCCCCTGGAGAAAGGAAAGGCTACCCACTCCAGTATTCTGGCCTGGAGAGTCCCATGGACTGGAGAGTCCATGGGGTCATAATCACTGAAATTTCCATTCCCTCATATACTTAACATTGATGGTGGGGGAGGAGGTGGTGAGAACATTTTACTCTCTTAACAACTTTAAAGTATATGATACAGTTTTGTTCATTATAGTTATCATAATATACATTAGATCCCCAGAACTTATTGATTTTATGGCAAGAAGTTTGTACACTCTGGCCAAATTCCCTCCATTTTCCCCACTCCCAGAAACGGACAATTGCTATTCTACTGTATCTCAGAATGCCTTTTATTTTTAGATTCCTCATATAAATGAGAACATATATTTGTACTTTATATACTTTATTTTGCAGGGCTCCAAAATCACTGCAGATGGTGACCGCAGCCATGAAATTAAAAGATGCTTACTCCTTGGAAGAAAAGTTATGACCAACCTAGACAGCATATTAAAAAGAAGAGACATTACTTTGCCAACAAAGGTCCATCTAGTCAATGCTCTCCAATAGTCATGTATGGATGTGAGAGTTGGACTATAACAAAAGCTGAGCAACAAAGAACTGATGCTTTTGAACTGTGGTGTTGGAAAAGGCTCTTGAGAGTCCCTTGGACTGCAAGGAGATCCAACCAGTCCATCCTAAAGGAGATCAGTCCTGAATATTCATTGGAAGGACTGATGCTGAAACTCCAATACTTTAGTCACCTGATGCAAAGAACTGACTCACTGGAAAAGACCCTGATGCTGGGAAAGATTGAAGGTGGGAGGTGATGGGGACAACAGTGGATGAGATGGTTGGGTGGCATCACTGACTCAGTGGACATGAGTTTGAGTAAACTCTGGGAGTTGATGGACAGGGAGGCCTGGCGTGTTGCAGTCCATGGGATTGCAAAGAGCCGGACATGACTGAGTGACTGAACTGAAATGTTGACTTATATTCATACCCCTGTTGGTCATCTGCATTTCTTCTTTGGAAAAACTGTCTAAAAATGGGCAGAAGACCTGAATAATCAGGTTGTGTTTCAATACTGTATTTTATATGCTGTTTGAATTTTAACACCCTTTGGTCATATCATTTGCAAATATTTTCTCCCTTTCAGAAAGTTGTCTTTTCATTCTGTCAATGGTTTCCTTTGCTGGGCAAAAGCTTTTAAGTTTAACAAGGTCTCATTTCATTTTGCTTTTGTATCTTTTGCCTTAGGTAACTGATGCAAAAAAAAAAAAAAAATCAAAGCGTGTTCTGCCTATATTATCTTNTTCTAACAGCTTTATGTATTTTAGTCTTACATGTAGATCTTTAATCCACTTTATTTTTGTGTATGTTATGAGAAAATATTCTAAGGTCAGTATTTTACATGTCACTGTCCAGTTTTCCCAGCACCACTTGCCAAAGAAACTCTCTTTTCTCCATTGTATATTCTTGATTAATTGACCATAAGTGTATGGGTTTATTTTGGGGGTCTTTATCCTATTCCACTGATCTGTGTGTCTATACTGTTCTCATTATTTTTTTGTGTGCCAGGACCATAGTGTTTTCATTACTATGCTGTGAGCTTAGTCGCTCAGTCATTTCTGATTCTATGCAACTCCATGGACTGTAGCCCACCAGGCTCCTCTGTCCATAGGATTCTCCAGGCAAGAATACTGGAGAGGGTTCCCATGCCCTCTGCCAGGGGATCCTCCCAACCCAGGTCTCCAACATAGCAGGGGGGTTCTGTACTGTCTGAGCCACCAGGGAAGCCCTTTCATCAACACAGATGTGTGGTACTGTCTGAAGTTAGGAAGCATGACTCCTCTAGCTTTGTTTTTTTCCTCAAGATTGCTTTGGCAATTAGGGATCTTTTGCCTATATAGTGGTTCCATCGGCATTTTCAGATGATTTTTTCTAGTTATGTGAAAAGTTTCCTAAGTATTTTCATAAGTATTGCATTGGTCCCTATATTGCCTTAGGTAGTTAACAATATTAATTCTTCCAATCCATGAACACAAGATATTTTTCCATTTTTGTCTTCTTCGAATTCTTTCATTAGTATCAACAGTTTTGCAAGGACAAGTCTTTTACTTTCTTAGATAGGTTTATTCCTAGTTACTTTATTCTTTTTTTTGTGATTGTGTATGAGATTGTTTTCTTAATTTCTCTGATTGTTCATTGTTAGTGTATAGAAATACAACAGATTTATGTGTATTAATTTTGTATCCTGCAACTTTACTGAATTAATGAGCTCTAGTACTTTTTTGGAAACTGCTATCACTGTAGGTTTCTGGATACAGAATTAATATACAAAAATCTTTATATAGCAATAAAGATCTATCAGAAAGAAAAATTTAGGAAACAATCCCATCTAAAAGATAAAATACCTAGGAATAAACAGACCTGAGGAAACAAAAGACTGGTACTCTACAACCAGAAGATGCTGATGAATGAAATTGAAGATTACACAGATGGAAATATTGTGTTCTTGGATTCGAAGAATCAGTAATGTTCAAATGACCATAATACCCAAAACAATCTTGAGAAAGAAGAGTGAAGCTGGAAGAACTATGGTCTGTGACTTAAGACTATACTACAAACTATATAGTAATGAAAGCTGCATGTGGTACTTGCACCAAAAAAGACATAGAGATCAATGGAACAGGATAAAGAGACCATAAATAAACCCACACACTTATGGTCATTAAATGAGGTAAGAATATACAATGGAGAAAAGACAATCTCTTCAATTAGTGGTACTGGGGGAAATGGGATAGTAAGGACTAAACTTAAAATATTATCTCACATCATATACAAAAATAAATTTAATGGATTAAAGACCTAAGTGTAAGTCCAGATACTATAAAAGTCCTAGAGAAAAACATATTTACTCAGCCATTAAAAAGAATACATTTGAATCAGTTCTAATGAGGTGGATGAAACTGGAGCCGATTATATAGAGTGAAGTAAGCCAGAAAGAAAACCACCAATACAGTACACTAAGACATATATATGGAATTTAGAAAGATGTTAATGATAACCCTGTATGCGAGACAGAAAAAGAGACACAGATGTAAAGAACAGAGTTTTGGACTCTGTGGGAGAGGGAGAGGGTGGGATGATTTGGGAGAATGGCATTGAAACATGTATACTATCATGTAAGAAATGAATCACCAGTCTAGGTTTAATACAGGATACAGGATGCTTGGGGCTGGTGCACTGGGATGACCCAGAGAGATGATATGGGGAGGGAGGTGGGAGGGGTGTTCAGGACTGGGAACTCATGTACACCCATGGCAGATTCATGTCAATGTATGGCAAAACCAATACAGTATTGCAAAGTAAAGTAGAATTTTTAAAAAAATAAAAAAATTAAAAAAAGAGAAAAACATTAAAAAATAAAAGACACAATCAAAAAATGGGCAGAAGACCTAAATAGACATTTTTCCAAAAAGAAATACAGATGACTAAGAAGCACATGAAAAGATGCTCAACACTCTTAAATACTAGAGAAATGCAATGAAGTACTTCTTCCCATCAGTCAGAATGGACATCATCAAAATGTCTACAAATAATAAATTCTGGAGAGGATGTGGAGAAAAGGGAACTCTTCTACACTGTTGATGGGAATGTAAACTTGTGCAACCACTATGAAGAATACCATGGAGGCTCCCTAAAGAAACTAGGGTAAGCATTCCCACACCTGGGCACAGGTCCAGAAAAAATTCTAATTCAAAAAGATAAATGCACCCCAGTGTTCACAGAAGCACTGTTTACAGTAGCCAGGACATGAAAACAATCATGTCCATTAACAGATGAAAATAAAGAATATAGTATATGTTGTGGTTCAGATCATGAATTCCTTATTGCCAAATTCAGACTTAAATTGAAGAAAATAAGGAAAACCACTAGACCATTCAAGAAGAGAAGACAAAAGCAAAGGAGAAAAGGAAAGATATACCCATTTGAATGCAAAGTTCCAAAGAATAGCAAGGAGAGAGAGGAAAGCCTTCCTCTGTGATCAGTGCAAAGAAATAGAGGAAAACAATAGAATGGGAAAGACTAGAGATCTCTTCAAGAAAATTAGAGATACCAGGGGAACATTTCATACAAAGATGGGCACAATAAAGGACAGAAATGGTATGGACCTAACAGAAGCAGAAGATACTAAGAAGAGGTGGCAAGAATACATATAACTATACAAAAAGATCATGACCCAGATAATCACAATGGTATGATCACTCACCTAGAGCCAGACATCCTGGAGTGCTACATCAAGTGGGCCTTAGGAAGCATCAGTACAAACTAGTGGAGGTGACAGAATTCTAGTCGAGCTATTCCAAATCTTAAAAGATGATGCTGTGAAAGTGCTGCACTCAATATGCCAGCAAATTTGGAAACCTCAGCAGTGGCCACAGGGCTGGACAAGGTCAGTTTTCATTTCAATCCCAAAAAGAGGCAATGCCAAAGAATGCTCAAACTACAGCAAATTGCACTCATCTCACACGCTAGCAAAGTGATGTTCAAAATTCTCCAAGACAGGCTTCAACATTAGGTGAACCGTGAAATTCCAGATGTCAAACTGGATTTAGAAAAGGCAAAGGAACAAGATATCACATTGCCAGCATCTGTTGGATCATCAAAAAAGTGAGAGAGTTCTAGAAAAACATCTATTTCTGCTTTATTGACTATGCCAAACTCTTTGACTATGTGGATCACAGCAAACTCTGGAAAATTCTGAAAGAGATGGGAATACCAGACCACCTGACTTGCCTCTTGACAAATATGAATACAGGTCAGGAAGCAACAGTTAGAACTGGACATAGAACAACAGACTGGTTCCAAATAGGAAAAAGAGTACATCAAGGCTGTATATTGTCACTCTGCTTATTTAACTTCTATGCAGAGTACATCTTGAGAAACGCTGGGCTGAAGGAAACACGTGCTGGAATCAAGATTGCTGGGAGAAATATCAATAACCTCAGATATGCAGATGACACCACCCTTATGGCAGAAAGCAAAGAAGAACTAAAGAGCCTCTTGATGAAAGTGAAAGAGGAGAGTGAAAAAGTTGGCTTAAAACTCAACATTCAGAAAATGAAGATCATGGCATCTGGTCCCATCACTTCATGGCGAACAGATGGGGAAGCGGTAGAAACAGTGACAGACTATTTTTTGGGCTCCAAAATCACTGCAAATTGTGACTGCAGCCATGAAATTAAAAGACACTTACTCCTTGGAAGGAAAGTTATGACCAACCTGTACAGCATATTAAAAAGCAGAGACATTACTTTGCCAACAAAGATCTGTCTAGTCAAAGCTATAGTTTTTCCAGTAGTCATGTAAGGATGTAAAGTTGGACTATAAGGAAAGCTGAGCACTGAAGAACTGATGCTTTTGGACTGTGGGGTTGGAGAAGACTCTTGAGAGTCCCTTGGACAGCAAGGAGATACAACCAGTTCATCCTGAAGGAAATCATTCCCGAATATTCATTAGAAGAACCTGATGCTGAAGCTGGAACTCCAATAGTTTGGCCACCTGATGCAAAGAACTGACTCATTAGAAAAGACTCTGATGCTGAGAAAGATTGAAGGCAGGAGGAGAAGGGGACGCCAGAGGATGAGATGGTTGGATGGCATTACCAACTCAATGGACATGAGTTTGAATTGGTGTTGGATAGGGAGGCCTGGCATGATGCAGTCCATGGGGTTGCAAAGAATCGGACACGACTGATCGACTGAACTGAACTGAGCTGATGCTGGTAGCACAGTTGTAAAGAATCTGCCTGCCACTACAGAAGATGTGAGTTTGATCCCTGGGTCAAGAATATCTCCTGGAGAAGGAAATAGCAACCCACTCCAATAGTCTTGCATGGGAAGTCCCAGGTACAGAGAAGCCTGGTAGGTCACAGTCCATGGGATCACAAAAGAGTTGGACACAACTTAGCCACTAGATTACAACATATATGTATCTAGTGGAAGGTTACTTGGGCATTAAAAATAGTGAAATAATACCATGGAACAATAGGGATGGACCTAGAAATCACTGTTTTTAGTGAAGTAATTAAGAGAAATAGCACGTACATGTGAATCTGATTTTAAATGAATTATATGAATAGACTCATTTACAACACAGAAACAGGCTCGCTCACAGATTTCAAAAATAAACTTTTAGTTACCAAAAGGGAGATGTGGGCAGGGAGGGATAAATCAAGAGCTTTTGGATTAATAGACACACACTACCATATATAATACAGACAACCAACAGGGACCTACACATAGTACAGGGAACTCTACTCAGTATTCTGAAATAACCTATATGGACTAGAATCAGTAAAATAATATTGAATATATATGTATAATTGAATCACTCTGTTGTACACCTGAAACTAAAACAACATTGTAAATCAATAAAATTAAAGAGGCAATATATAGCAAGCCTGGTCACTTGACTCCCTAACAGTGTCTCAATGTCAGTTGAGATAAAATTTTGTTCACTTTCCCCCTCTTTTCCCAAAGAAATCATGGATACATTCTCATTAGAACAACCCAGAAACAGTAATCTCCTCTTATTAGTACTCAGTTTGAGAGAAGCAGTATTTTCCAGTTCTTGATACTGAGATTTGAGATTTATGCCAAAAAAAAGGAAGTGTCCACTTTACTGACAATTTCCTCACTCTTAAAAGTAGCATACCTAAAAAAATAATCTCTTCTACTTTTGACAGTGTTCAAAAGTAGAAGGGTTTGTCCATAATTATAACTATCTTTTTACAAAATGTGAAAATAAAGCCTGATGAAATGTAAATACTTAAGACAGGTAAAAGCTACAAAGAATCTGTAAGTTGGTACCGCCACTAAACACTAAAATAAGTAATGATTTATGGAATGCTAGACCTTCTTGCGGAGAAGGCAATGGCAACCCACTCTAGTACTCTTGCCTGGAAAATCCCACGGACAGAGGAGTCTGGTAGGCTGCAGTCCATGGGGTCACTAAGAGTCAGACACGGCTGAGCGACTTCACTTTCACTTTTTTACTTTCATGCATTGGAGAAGGAAATGGCAACCCACTCCAGTGTTCTTGCCTGGAGAATCCCAGGGGCGGGAGAGCCTGGTGGGCTGCCGTCTATGGGGTCGCACAGAGTCAGACACGACTGAAGCGACTTAGCAGCAGCAGCAGACCTTCTTGTGGAGAAGGCAATGGCAACCCACTCCAGTACTCTTGCTTAGAAAATCCGATGGACAGAGGAGCCTGGTAGGCTGCAGTCCATGGGGTCGCTAGGAGTCGGACACGACTGAGCAACTTCCCTTTCACTTTTCACTTTCATGCACTGGAGAAGGAAATGGCAACCCACTCCAGTGTTCTTGCCTGGAGAATCCCAGGGACAGGGGAGCCTGGTGGGCTGCCATCCCTGGGGTCGCACAGAGTCGGACACGACTGAAGCGACTTAGCAGCAGCAGCAGACCTTCTTGTCCATGAACTAATAAATTTGTTTTTTGCTTAAGTTTCATAATCATGCCTCTAAATTCATGATTATGTTTTTCTCATCAGAACTATGAAAGTGAAAGTGAAGTTGCTCAGTCATGTCCGACTCTTTGCAACCCCATGGACTGCAGCCTACCAGGCTCCTCCATCCAGGAGATTCTCCAGGCAAGAATACTGGAGTGGGTTGCCATTTCCTTCTCCAGGGAATCTTCCCGACCCAGGGATCGAACCCAGGTCTCCCACGTTGGAGGCAGACGCTTTAACCTCTGAGCCACCAGGGAAGCCAGAACTATACAGTTCAATAAATTATGCATGTAAATGAAAGAATAAATGAATGGAGCATATTTTAATTCCCTGAGATGTAACAGTAAGTGTTAGTCTCTCAGTCGTGTCTGACTCTTTGCGACCCCATGGACTGTAGCCCACCAGGCTCCTCTGTCCATGGGATTCTTCAGGCAAGAATACTAGAATGAGTTGTCAATTCCTCCTCCAAGGGATCTTCCCCAAGACTTAATAAACACTGTTAAATTGAGTAAGATGAGTCTGGAAATAAAGGCAGGTAGCAGGGCATGGAAATTTTAACACTCGTTATAAAGAAACTTAATCTCTATTATGTAAAACAATGTATCCAAAAGTTTTTATGAGAAATAGCCCCATGGATTGATAAAGGAATGGCACAAAAGAATCTTAAAGTAAATAAGCTTTAAGATTTCATTAAGGTTTCTTTTCGAGATTACATATATAGCCATATGAAATAGGCATTATATTCAAAAGAATATTATATAAAACATTCTCATTTTCTTATTTTAGGGCTGCTGCTGCTGCTAAGTCGCTTCAGTCGTGTCCAACTCTGTGCAACCCCATAGAAGCCAGCCTACCAGGCTCCACCGTCCCTCGGATTCTCCAGGCATGAACACTGGAGTGGGTTGCCATTTCCTTCTCCAATGCATGAAAGTGAAAAGTGAAAGTGACGTCGCTCAGTCCTGCCCGACTCTTAGCGACCCCATGGACTGCAGCCTACCAGGCTCCTCCATCCATGGGATTTCCCAGGCAAGAGTACTGGAGTGGGGTGATTTTAGGGCTAGTGCTTTTAAAATAAATTATGGAAAATACTAATCTAAACAAAGTAATCAACTGAAGAATTTTAAAACTAAAATGTACAATTTTTTTTATCATTGTGACAGTGGTATTAAAGATGGGTTTTAGAAAAATATGTCAGTGGCAGATCATTGAGAAGTCTACTGCAGTAATCCACCAGAAAGATCTAAAATCTTGAACAAAGGAAGTGACACTAGATATGAAGGAGCAAGAAGAGAGTTGAGACCTACTTACATATTAGGATTACTAGTAATCAGTGATTAATAAGAAGTGTTCAAGTCTGAATTCTTGGATGTGTTTAAGAAAAAATTAATAAATTGGGATGATATCAGTGCCTTCAAAGAAGCCATGGGAAAGTTATACAGGACTTGTCTCATCTTTAAACATCAAGGCAGCTTACAATGAATATCAATGTTTCTGTCTGAGGATTTTTTTCCAGCTGCAGGATCCAGATAGTTAATGCCCCAGAAGCAGCTCTCAGTCAGTAAAGGACATTCAGCTACTTTATAATATACACAATATTCCTTGTTTCTCAGATAGGATCATCCTGGCATAGATTGTATGCTGGATCCTGATGGCCCCAGCATGATATAACTACAGTCATTCATAGTGTTAACTCCCTCACTAATGCATCTACTATACTGGAAATCCTAGCTAATTCAGTAAGGCAAGAAAACAGTTTAAAGGTATATAGACTTTAAAGTAAGAATTAAGAATAACTCTAGATGTCCATCAGCAGATGAATAGATAAGGAAGTTGTGGTACATATACATGAGGAAATATTAGTCAGCTATAAAAAGGAATGCATTTGAGTCCGTTCTAATGAGGTGGATGAACCTGGAGCCTATTATAAGAGTGAAGTAACTCAGAAGGACAAATGAAGTATATTAATTCATATGTATGGAATTTAGAAAGATGGTACTGATAGTCCTATATGCAAAACAGCAAAGAAGACAGATATGAAGAACAGACTGTTTTATTCAGTGGGAGAAGGAGAGGTTGGGATGATTTGAGAGAATAGCATTGAAACATATACATTACCATATGTAAAATAGATGACCAGTGAAAGTTCAGTGCATGAAGCAGGGCACCCAAAGTCAGTGCTCTGGGACAACCCTGGGATAGGGTGGGAAGGGAGGTGGGGGTTCAGGATGTGGGAGACACATGTATACTTGTGGCCAATTCATACTGATGTATGGCAAAACCCATCACAATACTGTAAAGTATTTACCCTTCAATTAGTAACCAAAAAAAAAAAAACCCTCAAGTTACCTGGGGGGNAAAATAAAAGAGATGAGACAATTAAGATGCAGTTGAGAAAGACTGATGGAAAAGGATAGATTGAAATCTTCATTGAGGTGGTTGCCCTTGGTTAAGACCCTCATCCAGACTAGGAAGAAGAGAAATTTAAATATGGCTGTATAGATTACACATTCATAGGTAGGGCGGGAAGGTCAGAGAGATGTTGGTTTTCTCAACTTTCTCAGTAAACTAGGAAGCAAGGAAGTTTGGTTAGAGTGAAGTTCAAGAATGGTGACCTTGAGAATTAAAATTTTGTAGCCAGAAGGGAGGAAATCCATATGGTCAGTAGCTAATGAAGGTCAAGAAAAGGATTGAGCAGTGCTAATAGTGTTGATGAAATTTCAGACGATGAACTGAGAGTGGTTTATATTTACAAAGTTGAATGATACATTTAGAAATTACAGCCTTAGATAACTAAAAATATTGTAAAAATCCACAGTATATAAAAATATCAAGTCGTGCTGTACACTTGAAAATAATGTTATACGTCAATTAGACTTTTTTTGAAGTCGAGGTATAGTCTTACAAATTGTACTAAAAGCCAGAAAGTTTAATTTTAGCATTGGTCTCAGAGCTTTGCTTGGAAGCTGGGGCTAGAGGAAAGAGACACAAAGGTATCAAGAATTTTAGGCAGAGTATTGTTTCACATGATCGCTTGTGGGATCCAGTAGGAAAAGAGGGTTCAGAAAAGAACTATTAGGGTTACCTATCTCTTAGTAATACAATCCCTGCTTCCATAAAGCATGTATATACACATCTTTATGACAAGACACTTTCAAAGAAACACCTTTTTAAGTATATGCTGAAGAAGAAAAATCCATAAAGACAGAAAACAGACAAAATTGTTTTCAAAGGATGTCTATCATTGATAGTTTGGTGTTTTTTTTTTAAACTTAAATTATCTATTATATATATATATCAAAATGATAAATGTTTAAAAGTTTATATCTAATCTTTAGCCTGATTTCAACAAAAGATGTAAGTAAGAATTTGAAAATAATAGATCCCTTAGTCTTCTGATTCATGACTAACCCAGCATCTTATCTCTGTGACATAATGGTGAATACAATTCATTTAGTTTCATAATGATGCATAGTTCTTTCATGTTTGACATGAAGAGTATGAGAATGGGAAAATATTTTTATATTTTTCAGTGTTATTTGTACATATTAACAACTTAAAAAAACACATTCTGTCCAACCATGTCTTTACTGTTTCATGTTTATGCAAAATAAAATGGTATACCTCAGTTATTTTTTAATTATATAAGGTGATTTTATATTGTGTCTTTCAATATCTGTATCTCTTTTATATATAAGATGCTTAATCTTTAGGATAATCTTTTAAATTTAAGATACTTAAAATATAAAACTACTGATAAAGTTATAATTTTGAAGTTCTCACATAATAGACCAATAAAAGCCTCAAAGGACATATTTCTCATGTTTCAATCTTTAACCATTTCCACAGGCAATTCAAGCAACTCACAATTTACTTTGCACATGACATTATTAAGCCTGTGAGTGAGTTTATCTGGTGTCTGCATATGCATGTACCTGCCTCACACAAAGGAGCCACATGTAGCAATGATTCACCTTGCACACCTTGGAAGCTCAGGCAGTGATTTATGCGAGTATGACAGCATTTTTGTATGACGTGTTTGTGATCCATGATACTGCAACTTTCCAAATAAAGCTGAAGGTCATTTACAAGAAAGTATTGATCATTTTAGAAAATAAGTAGCTAGAAAAAGTCCTACATCTATACAAGCTAGGTTAAGCACCACTTTTGAAGGCAAGAGGGATTGCATTTGTCTGGACTGTAAAACCCAAGTTTAGATAGAGAATCTTGCAATAAAGCTGAAAGGCAGACAGGATAAAAGAACAGGGTATTATTAACGCTTATCACTCCTTAGGTCTATGCAGTTCAATGACAGATTCAAAGGGATGTGCTGATAAAGGATTTGCCTATAATTTGACACAGTGTGCAGTGGTTCCAATAAGCCTCTTGTGGAACAAAGAAAGCTAAGACACTTCTGAAGTTTGAATAGATGAATGACAGCTCTGAACCCAAGTGGCAGATAGTGTTTCCCTCAGGCTTTTGTTACACATATATGATATATAACAATTTATATATATATATAAACATCTCTAAGAGACTATATCAACTTGCTGTGTTAATAACAAAGTAGTAACTGCAATTCCTGCTTTAGTTTCAAGAATTTTTATGAGAGCATCAAACAGAACCCTAAATGTTCAAGAAAATATCATTGTTTTCACTTTACTGCAGATCTTAAATTTTCTGGATCTTTCTAAACTTTTTAAAACATATCACTGAAAATGCCACCACATTTCCAGCAATGAGAAAAATATGCCAGAAAATACAGACTGTAAGAATTTATTCTACCAAATCAAACACCTTAAAATTTTAAGGCAGTGAACTCCAGATAAATATTAGATTTTGACTATATGTTTCCTAGTAGTTTTCTAGTAGACAAAACATGCAAATAGTTTAAAATTGATCAATGTTTTACTCATGTGATTATCAGCTAATTTTACATAGAGAATATTAAATGTCATGTACACAGGCCTTAGCCTACATATGTCTGAATAAATGTTCTGAAAATAAGTCAGAATGAAAGTTCTATTTCTTTTATCTTTGTATAAACTGAGTATTTTTTTATAAAATATAAAAATTACATGGGTTTGCTTTATATAAAATGGACAACATTTAAATGATAAATCTTCCATAGTTAAAAATATCTCAACATTCAGTTCAGTTCAGTTCAGTCGCTCAGTCACGTCCGACTCTCTGCAACCCCATGAACTGCAGTGTGCCAGGCTTCCCTGTCCATCACCAATTCCCAGAGTTCACTCAAACTCATGTCCATCGAGTAGGTGATGCCATCCAGCCATCTCATCCTCTGTCGTCCCCTTTTCCTCCTGCCCCCAATCCCTCCCAGCATCAGTCTTTTTCAATGAGTCAACTCTTCGCATGAGGTGGCCAAAGTACTGGAGTTTCAGCTTTAGCATCATTCCTTCCAGAGAACACCCAGGACTGGTCTCCTTTAGAATGGACTGGTTGGATTTCCTTGCAGTCCAAGGGACTCTCAAGAGTCTTCTCCAACACCACAGTTCAAAAGCATCAATTCTTTGGCACTCAGCCTTCTTCACTGCCCAACTCTCACCTCCATACATGACCACAGGATAAACCATAGCCTTGGCTAGACGGACCTTTGTTGGCAAAGTAATGTCTCTGCTTTTCAATATGCTATCTAGGTTGGTCATGACTTTCCTTCCAAGGAGTAAGCGTTTTTTAATTTCATGGCTGCAATCACCATCTGCAGTGATTTTGGAGCCCCCCAAAATAAAGTCTGACACTGTTTCCACTGGTTCCCCATCTATTTCCCATGAAGTGATGGGACCAATCTCAACATTAATGGTCATTATATTTTTTATTCTTTTGTCCTAAAGAATTATAGTTGAAATTATTTATGTATTCTGAGACTTTGCTTTTCATTTATATTTTCACAAGCATGAGTCAAGTACTTTTAAGTAAATATGGTCAACTGCAAATACGTACTTTATCACAGAAAATTTGTCTTAAGTCATCTCAAAGCCAGGGAGAATTGAGGAGCTAGAGCACTTTCAAAATTCATTTTTCATTTAAAAACAGTAAAATTAAGCAGGTAGGTGACTCATATGTATTGAATACAAATGATAAAAATTAAAATGAGTTTTCTTCCTCTCCACAAATCTATAGTAAGTCCACCTACGAGGCTATTTTTTTTTTTTTTTTTTTTAGAGAAAATAACTCTTTCCATGCCCACTCCCTTCTCCCTTCTGCCCCTTTTCGCTGACTCCTCCTCCCTTCCACCTCTACTACTTTCTCTCTCTCTTCCTCCTCCTCTGTGTGCATTGTCTCTAAGATACACATATATGTTTGGTAACCCTTCCATATTTGTACATAAGTATCTAAACTCATTAAGCTAATAGTTTCAAAGGAATGTAGGATATTTATCCAAAATATACTAAGTGTCCCTCCTTGTGGGATCTGCCTAGATGTTCTGTATTGGTCTTACTGTATGTCCTTGTGTCAGTGTATGCACGCTGTTTACGTACTGTGTGTGTGTGTCTCTCATGTCAGTGTATCTGTATGTCAGTCGTGTCTGACTCTTTGTAACCCCCTGGACTGTAGCCCACCAGGCTCCTCTTTCCATGGAATTTTCCAGGCAAGAATATCAGAGTGGGTAACCATTCCCTTCTCCAAGGGATCTTCCCAAACCAGGGATCATACCCAGGTCTCCTGCACTGCAGGCAGATTCTTTACCATCTGAGTCAAAAAGCCTATACCACCTTAATAATTCTTGATACCTGTTAGAATAAGTCCATTTTGTTCTTCAGTATTGCATTTTCTCCATTTGCCTCTTAAATGTCTTTCACTCCTTGATTATATAGAATTATATTGCTTAATTTTCAAATATAGAGAGATATTTTAGTTAACTTTAGTTTCCAACTTCTACCTTAGTTTCCATGAGACCACTGGGGTCGCACAGAGTCAGACATGACTGAAGCAACTTAGCAGCATCAGCAGCAGAAATATAATGTTTGTTTATTTATAAAAATTTTTGAAATTGGTTGGGAATTTTCTTTTTGGCCTAGTTTGTTATATAAATACACTATGAAATATTCAAAATAATTGCTGTGTTTTCAGACTTTGCAGGAGCAACTAGAGTTAAGAGCATATTTGACATATATGACATATATAAGTATGGATATATATCAATAACCTCAGATATGCAGATGACACCACCCTTATGGCAGAAAGTGAAGAGGAGCTAAAAAGCCTCTTGATGAAAGTGAAAGAGGAGAGCGAAAAGTTGGCTTAAAACTCAACATTCAGAAAACGAAGATCATGGCATCCAGTCCCATCACTCCATGGGAAATAGAGGGGGAAACAGTGGAAACAGTGTCAGACTTTATTTTTTGGGGCTCCAAAATCACTGCAGATGGTGACTGCAGCCATGAAATTAAAAGATGCTTACTCCTTGGAAGAAAAGTTACGACCAACCTAGATAGTATATTCAAAAGCAGAGACATTACTTTGCCGACTAAGGTCCGTTTAGTCAAGGCTATGGTTTTCCCTGTGGTCATGTATGGATGTGAGAGTTGGACTGTGAAGAAGGTTGAGCACCGAAGAATTGATGCTTTTGAACTGTGGTGTTGGAGAAGACTCTTGCTAGTCCCTTGGACTGCAAGGAGATACAACCAGTCCATTCTGAAGGAGATTAGCCCTGGGATTTCTTTGGAAGGAATGATGCTAAAGCTGAAACTCCAGTACTTTGGCCACCTCATGAATAGAGTTGACTCATTGAAAAAGACTCTGATGCTGAGAGGGATTGGGGGCAGGAGGAGAAGGGGGCAACCGAGGATGAGATGGCTGGATGGCATCACCGACTCCACGGACATGAGTGTGAGTGAACTCCGGGAGATGGTGATGAACAGGGAGGCGGTGATGAACAGGGAGGCCTGTCGTGCTGCGATTCATGGGGTCGCAAAGAGTCAGACACGACTGAGCGACTGAACTGAACTGATGGATATATATATCCAATATGCTAAATTTATACATCTTTTTCAAAGTTCCTATCTCCTTGCTTACCTTTGGTTTCTTATTCTAACATTTATTTAAAGAGTTATGATAATTGGAGAAGAAGAAGAAAAAAATCACTGTTTACAGGTGACATAATACTATACATGCCGCTGCTGCTGCTGAGTCGCTTCAGTCGTGTCCGACTCTGTGCGACCCCATAGGCGGCAGCCCACCAGGCTGCCCCGTCCCTGGGATTCTCCAGGCAAGAACGCTGGAGTGAGTTGCCATTTCCTTCTCCAATGCATGAAAGGAAAAGTGAAAGTGAAGTCACTCAGTCGTGTCTGACTCTTAGCGACCCCATGGACTGCAGCCTACCAGGCTCCTCTGTCCATGGGATTTTCCAGGTGAGAGTAATGGAGTGGGTTGCCATTGCCTTCTCCAATACTATACATAGAAAATCCTAAAGATTTCTGGAAATTACTGGAAAACTACTAGAGCTCATCAATTAATTGAGTAAAGTTTCTGGATGCAAAATAAATATACATAAATCTGTTGACATTTCTATATACTAACAATGAAAGATCAGAAAGAGAATTTAAGGAAATAGCTCATGCACCTTAGTAGCCAAAAAAAAAAAAAATTCAAAAAATGAGCAAAAGACCTAAACAGACATTTCCTCAAAGATATACAGATGGCAAGAGGCACAAGAAAAGATGTTCAACATGCTAATTATTATAGTAATGCAGATCAACACTACAATGAGTTATCACCTCACACTGGTCAGAATGACCATCGTCAAAAAGTCTACAAACAAGAAATGATGGAGGAGGTGTACAGAAAAGGAAACCCTCCTACTCGGCTGGGGGGATATAATTTGATATAGCTGCTATGAAGAACAGTATGGAGGTCCCTTAAGAAACTAAAATAGAACTACCATATGAAACAGCAGCCTTACTCCTGGGCTTATATCTGGAGAAAACCATAATCAAAAGGATACATGAACCCCGCTGTTCACTGCAGCACTGTTTACAACAGCCAAGCCATAGCAGCAACCTAAATGTCAATCCACAGGGGAAGAGACAAAGAAGATGTGGTACATATATACAAGGGAATATTATATAACAAAGAATGAAATCATTTGCAGCAACATAGGTAGACCTAGAGATTATCATACGAAGTGAAGTAAGTCCAAGAAAGACAAATCTCATATGATATCATTTATAGGCAGGATCTCAAAAAATGATGCAAATGAACTTACTTCTAAAACAGAAACAGACTCACATACTTGAAAATTAACTTATGGTTACCAAGGTGGAAAAGAAGGGGTGAGGGATAGATGGGGATTTAGGACTGACATGTATAAACTTCTATATTTATAATAGATAACCAAAAAGGATCTAGTGAACTCTGCACAGCGAACTCTGCAATAACCTTCAAATAGGAAAAGAATTTGAAAAAGAGTACATAGGTGTATGTGTATAACTCTGATGAAACTAATAACATTGTTAATCAACTATATTCTAATAAAAAATAAAAATTAAAGTCCCTGATTTTGGATTTGTTGTTTTTTCCTTTTAATTCTATTAAAATCTTATCTTTTGAGAGCATATTATTTGGGTATATATGTACATTTTAAACTTTTATCATCCTGGGAATTAACCCATTTAATTACTATGAAAGAGTTATATTCATTTTTCTGTTTAATATACTATTCTAATCCTTTACTTTTATATTCCCTGAATTTTATATTTAAGTTGTAATTCCTGGAAGCTGCATATTTTTTTTTTGGATTGAGTCTGAAACTCTCCTTGTTCAATTGAATGTTAGGCATTATTTTAAGGGTCTCATGGTACCAAATGTATTTTGCCCATTTTCAAATGGAACAAAAGTATTTTTTTAAGAAAACGGTTTCTTATACCTGTACTCCAAAATACAAAGGAATTATTTTATATGGTGCTACTTCTTAATAGTTGCTTTTATATATCTTTACTTCCTTCCCCCTTCATTGATCCTTGCCTTGTCACGGCAAAGAGGCTTGCACAATTCAATAAAGCCATGCCATGTAGGACCACCAAGACAGACGGGTCACAGAGGAGAGTTCTGACAAAACGTGATCTATTGGAGGACAGAATGGCAAACCACTCCAGGATGCTAATCATGAGAACCCCATGAACTGTATAAAAAGGCAAAAAGATGTGACAGTAAAAAATAAGCCCCCCAGGTCGGAAGGTGTCCAACATGTTACTGCAGAAGAGCAGAGGACAAATACTAACAACTCCAGAAAGATGGGAAGCAGCTAGGCCAAAGCAGACATGACTCTCAGTTGTGGATGTGTCTGGTGATGAAAGCAAAATCCACCACTATAAAAAACAGTATTGCATAGGCACCTGGAATGTTAAGCACATGAATCAAGGTAAATTGGCCCCCTACTGCGAATAGCTGACTCACTGGGGGAAAATCCTGTTGCTGGGAAAGATTGAAAGCAGAGGGAGAAGAGGGTGACAGAGGATGAGATGGTTGGATGGCATTACCTAGTCAATGGATATGAGCTTGAGCAAACTCCGAGAGATGGTGAGGCACAGGGAAGCCTGGCATGCTGCAGTCTGTGGGGTCACAAAGAGTCAGACACGAGCTGCAGCTGAACAACAACAGTTTCTTTCTTCTGAACACTAGTCATTCATTCAAATTTGAAATGAATGAAAGAGTTGCATATGCCCAATTTAAGTCATTTGTTTTATTTAATATAAAGTTCCAAACTATTTTAACACCATTTTTAACACAATCTTTGCCAAAAGAATTTAATTATTTTCTGTTGATTTTTTCTTATTACATATTAGTAATAGTACTTAATGTTGAAAAGGTCTCTCCTCATTGTAGGCTCTTTTAAACCACTTTTATTAGTGATCTTTCTTGACCAAAGAGAATACACAATTAAATTTAATAAGCTGGATTTAAAAGTTGAAACAAACAGATAAAAGAGCTTTAACATAGAAAAATTAAAGCAAGACTGATGAGAGTGAGATGAAATAAAATGCAAAAAGGATCTGAAGGGAGTCTTTGAATGTGATATTAAAGCAATTGTTATGTAGTTCAAAGGCTGAAAGCTGATACCTAGTGATGATTCTTTAATAGACCCCTCCAAAATAAGAGAAGTTCACAAGCTCAACTGAAAACAGATACGTGATGTATTCTAGGCCCCCCAAAAAACTTCTATCACTTTGCAGAAAGAGACATAAAGATACAGATATAAATACAGATATAGGTATCTTACTATCAAATGCCTCTTGTGAGTAAATCATATGTCACAAATAAAGAGGTGTATTTCTTTTTCTAATTTTCTCCAGCTGGTGGTTTAACTATAGAGTAGTTAGGCTGATTTCCATAGACTACAGTCACAAATCAGTCTCATTGCTTTTCTGTAATTATGTCTTGTATAATGCAGAAATTAGAGGTTTACATAAACATGCAATCAAAAGACATTTCAGGAATCGACAAAAAAAAAAAAGACTCCTTTTCTTATGTTTTAAAATACTTAGAAATTATCTCTCCTCTCTGTCTCAATTCCTTTATGTGTAAAATCAGATGCTATTAATACCTACCTACCTAATGACTATAAAGATAATTTAAAATAGATTATGTGGAGTACTTAATTCAATGGCAGTCTCTTTGTTATTGCTCAGTATTATTTGAAACTGTTATATAAAATTGATCTAAATGTCCAGCCAAGTTACATGTTTTATTTTTTCTACCAGATAACATTTGAAGTAAAATGTCAAGTAGTACCACATATCTAAAATTGAGTTTTGTAAATTTCAAAAGTATAAACTTGAGTACACATCATATTGTTCTCATTGACTAGATAAACCGGAAGTAAAACTGGCAGCAAATGACATATCATAAAAGTAATAAACAGTGCCCAAAGAAGATGTCCAAGATGATCCACTAGACTGCAGAGGAAAATGCTACAAATTCTATTGATAATTATGATTAATACGTTGAGGTTTTCATTATGATGTAGATTAAAAGAACCAAAACTCAAATATTAGGGGTCCAACCACAATCCAGATACACCCACTGCTACTGCTCATGTCTGGGTTTTCACCAAGGAACCTCACTGCTTGGCTAGTTGCCATCATTTGCACAAAACATACAGGGACTCAGACATCAAAACAAATGTAATGGGGGGGGGTGGATCTAAATATTCAAATGAAGAGTAAATGTAAATAAATTATGTAATGCAGAGCATTTTTGTATTTTGGGTTTGTTTTTTGAAAACACAGTACAGCCTAGTTTCCCAATCCTTTGAACTTTCCAACTTAAAAATCTATAGGGCAAGAATGGAGACACGGATATAGAGACTGGACTTGTGGACACATTGGGGGAAGGAGAGGGTGGAAGAACTGAAAAAGTAGCATTGACATATATACACTACCATGTGTAAAACACACAGTTAGTGGGAAGCTGCTGTACAGCACAGGAAGCTAAAGATGACCTAGAGAGGTGGGGTAGGGATTCACTGGTGGCTCAGACTTTAGAGTCTGCCTGCAGTGGGGGAGACCCGGGTTCAGTCCCTGGGTTGGGAAGATTCCCTGGAGAAGAGAATGGCTACCCACCCCAGTATTCTTGCCTGGAAAATCCAATGGCCAGAGGAGCCTGGCAGGCTACAGTCCATGGAGTTGCAAAGTCAGACACAACTTTCAGAGGAGTGGGATGAGGGGTAGGAAGGAGGCTCAAGAGGGAAGGGATATACATATACATATATCT
The DNA here is from genome assembly GCA_006410935.1 of Redunca redunca. Taxonomy (NCBI): domain Eukaryota; kingdom Metazoa; phylum Chordata; class Mammalia; order Artiodactyla; family Bovidae; genus Redunca; species Redunca redunca. The sequence goes on along the minus strand of SJYQ01001108.1, from coordinate 419,063 downwards.
GACTTTGTTGTACAGCAAAAACTGACACAACATTGTAAAGCAATTATACACTAGTTTAAAAAGATAAGTAAATTTAAATATAACAAAAGCCACCCAAGGAGATCACAAGTAATTAAATTTATATCATTAAAAGACTTATCAAAAAGCTTGAACACTGTTATTTGGAAAATCATATTTAATTTTTAAATGAATCTGGGTTTTCCATAATTCAAGGGTTTTTGAGTGTGTTTTACCAATATAGACTTCATATATCTTTTGTTTAATATAGAAAAATTCACAAAGAGCCTATAATATGCATTGGGACATATTTGTTTTTGTTCTTTAGAACAAAATGTTGAACATTTAAAACAGTTATTCATTTATAGCCCCATTCTCTCTTTTAGTTAAC
>SJYQ01001108.1:389984-418396 GCA_006410935.1 Redunca redunca | reverse complement strand
GTTTTGTTTTTTTTTTTTCCAAAACTAAAATGTATTATTAGTACCAAAATTGGAATATATTTATTTTTATAATTTTGAAATACTTTAGAATATAGGAAGTTGGAAAGTTATCACAGAAAGTTTCTATATACTCTTCTTCCAGAATCCCTATTGGTTACCTTATTATATAAATAGAATCAAAGGGTCACATATTGTATGACTATTTGTATAATATTCTCAAAATGATGAAAGTATAGAGATGGAGAACATAGTAATGATTGTAAGAGACAGGAATGATAGGTATAATGATTACCGGGATCTAAACATATGATAGGCTATATGTATCACCAGTGGGAAAGAACCCGCCTGCCAATGCAGGAGACATAAGAGCTGTGGGTGCGATCCTTTGGTCAGGAAGGTTCCCTGGAGCAGGGCATGGCAACCCACTCCAGTGTTCTTGCCTGGAGAATCCCATAGACGAAGGAGCCTGGTGGGCTACAGTGCATGAGGTCACAAAGAGTCAGACATGACTGAAGTGCCTTGACACGCACGTGTACATATGATGAAGTTACTTGAAACCACGCAGACACCTTATACCAAAGTCAGGTCCTTGAGTTCGATATTACACTACAGACATCTAAGATGTAGCCAATAAAAGATAGCACTGCTCCTGTCTGCCTTGGCTGCTCCAGCTCTTGCTACTGATCAAAGTTCAACTTGCCAGGTACAGAGCTCCCAAAGGGTGATACTGTCCTTCCAGGGTGATGTTTGATTATGACATGTACCTTGTGTTTTAGTGGAAGGAGCCATGATTCTTCTTGAATCAAATATTCTGGGTATGGGTCTATGGGCAACATTCCTGAACCAAGAGCCTCTTAACCAGTGCCTGCCTCTAACACAGTGATTTTTGTCCATGAATCTGGCATACTGCATAAAACAAATATAAAGCACCCTATTTAAAGAAAAAGGAGCGTAGCAGATCATGGGATACACTGGTGTTATCACATATCATACCACCAGCGACTGCTGGTTTGAGAGAGAGATGGGACTGCCTTTTGAAGGTGCAGTTAAAAGAACAAGTTAGACATATTACCTATGATCTTTGCCCTCCTTCTTGATACACCATCCTCCAGCATGCAATCTATACTCTTAGATAAAAACCATCATTCTATATATATGGTTGTCATAATAAATAGAATGCATGATTCTGGGAACCAAAGTTTGGAAAAAGGACTGCCCTGCTTCTAATAATTTCCTGTGACTCATGAGGAATCTGTGGTTTCTGTCTCTTTTTCCCACAAGGGAAATCACTTTTATCAGAATTTTTATAAACGTTACATCAAATTTTAAGTTTTGCCTGCTGCTCAGTCACTTTGATTTATGCAGAGAAAAAATCCAAGGAAAAGGGTCACTATTTGGACAAGAATAAATGACCCTGAATATTAGGAGACAGAGCTCCTCTAACAGTTTTGGGCAGCCAGGTGATCAACTAGGCTCTCCTCTGTCTCTTAAATCTTCCCTAACAAATTTTTTGCTTTGCAGAAGAGGGAAGATAGTGTTGCTGGGGTTTTTTCTTTTTTTTTTAACTTATGAAGGAAAATATAATTTTTCCCCCTAGAATATTCATGACCTCATTCCTCTTTCTTGATGTTTAGAAAATTCAGGATATATTCCAATATGGATCATTCTCTAGTGATGGTGGGTCCTGACAGTCTGATAGGTGCTGGCAGCTTGTTCTAGTTTGCCTGCAGAGAGAATCCAACATCTCAAGTGATACTGAATAGAAGAAGAGTGATAAATGTGGACATGCAATTACATGGGGTTTATTACTAAAATCAACTTGAACAGAAACAGCAGAAAGAAGCCCTCTCCAACAGGCAAGCTCTCAATACTTAACTCATAATTATAAACTTGTCCTGGTGGGAGTCTCAGCACCCCTGTAGCCTCCACTGATACAACCCTTCACCCTGTCATTTCTTGGGCCATGATGTTCCTAGCTTGTCAGACATCATCTTTTCACTTTTCAGTCTTCTTAATGTTCATTTTACATAGAATGTCCAGGGTTTTAACTGTATTAGCTGGAAGAATAAGGGAACATCTCATCTTCCCAGAAGCAAAATACCATATTGATTTTTAATTGTTTTAACTACTATACAAGGCTCACTCCTCTAAGGGGAGGCGTATTTAGTCTTTGGAGTCATTGTGTGCCTTCATAATTAAACCCATTTGCTTCCCACGTGGCACTAATGGTAAAGAATCTGCCACAAGTTCAGGAGACGCAAGAGACGTGGGTTTGGTCCCTGGGTAGGGAAGATCCCCTGGAGAGAGAAATGGCAACACATTCCAGTACTCTTGCCTGGAAAATTCCGGGACAGATGAGGCTGGTGGGCTGAAATCCATGGGATCGGAGAATTGAATAGGACTGAGCATGCACATACACAAACACACACCTAATGCAAGATGAGTTTGAAACCAAACAGGACCCTGTGGACATCCTGAGCAAGGAAGCCCTTCTGTGTCCCCTATTTTTTATTTTCAGGAAATAGACTCTGGCCTCTATGACCTTCTCTGAGTTCTAAAGGACAGAATTGAATAGCTGTTAATCAAAGAAGGGAGGGGATGCAGAGACAGGGGAGGAACAGTGAAGGAACCAGAGTGGAGACTTGGATGAAGGTCCTGCCCCCCAACCCCCGGCAAGGGACACACTTAACAGTACCTCTGAGCAACCCCCAACAAAGGGAAGATGTTAGCATTCTTCATTCCAGAGGAGACCTCCTAAGGCCAGATCAAAGTAACCCAAGAAGCTTATCAAGAGATTCTGAGACCAGATTAAAGGACTGCAGGCCCTTCACACACCCTGGGTTATCAGCGGCCCCATCCTTGAACCATTGCTAGGAAACTCTTCACCCCATCCTCCCGGGTTGAGAACCCCAAATCTGCTGTGTCCCCTTTTACCTCACAAAGCAATAAAGATACTCTCCTACTTCAGACAAAACTCTGTCTCTGAGACTTGATGCAGCACCAGCACACAGAGGCCAAGTTTTCTGCATCAAGCCCACTGCTCCTGCTCTCTCAAGTCTCCGTTTCTTTCAGGAATATCAGTTCTATGACTCTCTTCATTTTATGGAATTCATCTACATTATCAAGGAAGTAGTATTGAGCTGGAGTGAGAGTAAAAAAAATTTAGGAATCTCTTCTACAACATAGACACCAGGCTACTGGAAAAATTCACATACATCTTGGTGATTCAATTTTGTACCATCAGATCAGCTACTTAGCCTCTTTCTGTATCTAGAGAAGCAGCAGAGACCTGAGGCATTCATGGGAAAGGAATATTGTTTCTATACATATTTGCTTTTAGCCCTTAAATCCATTTCTCAAATGCCATATTTCCATATCTGGTTGTGTATTATCTGTTCTGCACCTAGATGGCACAGATACTTCTAGACTTTCCTCTGCTGTTACTGCTTAATGCTTACTTGTGTTTGACTCTCTGCAGCCCGGTGGACTGTAGCCCATCAGGCTCTTCTGTTCATGGGATTCCCCAGGCAAGAATACTGGAATGGGTTGCCATTTCCTTCTCCAGGGGATCTTCCTGAGCCAGGGATCGAACTGTGTCTTCTGTGTCTCCTGCATTGCCACCTGGGATATTCAAGGTAGTAAATGGCCAAGATGAACGCGAGGTAAAAGGGAGTAAGGGGTCACCCTTGTTCCACTATTACATCCTAATGTGAGAGCTGTGTGATTCTTCAGATCAAGAAACTAGTTTGCTGGATTTTTGTTAAAATAAGCTATCACAGGCCATAGACCTTGTCCCATCTACATTAGACCATGTACTGTCTTTGACCATTCCCTTAAATCCTTTTGCTTTACACATTTAAGTCCTAACTCCATACACTCATAGGCATGAGGAAAAGCCAGCTATTCAAGTTCTTTGTTTGTTCTTTAAACCATAAATAAACACACATAACAAATCTTTCTCTTGCTTAAAAAAAAAAAAAAAAAGTATCCAGGAAACTAATGGAGAAAGATGAGGTGACAAAGCAAAAGGTATGTCATTTTATAAATGGCTTCTACTTTCTATTGAATCAATATTTTCATAGAAAGTTATCTAGAAAAAGGGGCCTCTGATTCTAAAAATTCAAATATCATGCTGTTTTATCTGCAGTTTTTTTTTCAGTGCATCTAGAGATATCTTCGAATGTGAAACTGTAGACTAAAAATGTTTCTTAGCAATGGACTCTGTTTTCCTGTGACCTGCTCTTACTCCCTTCTTCCCAACCCGCACTGCACACTGGGAATCAGGTCACACAGTGTTATCATAGCCCTGTACTTGTTTTTTTATATCCTTGCTGCTACATCTTTTAACTTTCAGCTCATACGTATTTAGTCGCTCAGTCATATCTGACTCTTTGCAACCCTCTTGTACTGTACTCCCACCAGGCTCCTGTATCCATGGCATTTCTTAGGCAAGAATGTTGGAGTGGGTTGCCATTTCCTCCTTCAGGGGATCTTCCCTACTCATGGTTCAAACTTGTGTCTCCTATGTCTCCTGCATCGCAGGCAGATTCTTTGCCCACTGAGCCATTGGGGAAGCCCTTGAACTTTCTACTCAGGAGCAATGAGACAGGCTCCCTCTGTGACAATCACCTTTCCCACTTCATCTTCACCTCTGGCCCTCAGGCTTTCACATCTGGGACTACTAGCATGGTCTTCTGGGATTTTAGTCTATTTCCTATTTTACTTTGCTTCTTTATAACTGTCCTTATGTCAATTTCAGTATCCTGCACACATCTTCAATCAAAGCTACAGGATTCATGACCCATATGATAAGGTTCTCTTAACTAATTTCTATTTGCTAGAATTATAGTCCTTCACTGAGAAGCCAAAAGTTGCCCCCACCTTTTCGGATTATATTTGAGATTAGGTTTTTCTTAAATTGTTTTCATACCAGTCTTCCTAGAAATCTCTTAATAAGTTATATTGACATATGTAAAATTAAAAAATATATCTTTTAAAGTATAAGTTTATATTTGCCCTCACAAAGCACATGATTGCGTATTTATAACTTGAGTTTAGACTTTTTATTTTTAATTCCACATTACAAGAGAACTAATACTGTGCTGGAAGTAATTCTACCATGATGAAGATCAGTGTTTTACCTACTTTAAGACAATGTGGGAACAAATGAAATGACGAATAGCAAATCTGGCTGAAACCCTGATAAGCCAAGCAACCAGTCAATTTTTCTTTAATGTATTTTTTTGACTATTCATAATTCAGCAGGATTCTGCTTAAACTACTTACTGCTGGACAATCTTTAAGTCAGGGAACAGACTGCAGGATGCCTGCTGCAAAAATATAATGCCTTCCTGAGCAGCACTTACAATTTTCATTTTGGATTTTCAAATCTCAAATGAAGCATCTGCTTAAAGAAGTTCATCATGTGTGTGATGAATAGTCTTAGTCACAAAGAATACCAGGAAATGTAGTTAGAAGAATCTAGCAAAAGGGAAAAAGATATGCAGAAGACATTTTTGTCACTTAAAGTGCCATTTTTTACTGTATTGTTTCCCACTGTCTGATAAGCTTAAACTTTTCCAGATAAGTTTGTACAGAGATTTAAAAAATTAATTTCTGTGAGATTCTTATGAGAAAATGCTTAAATATAATACCATTTAATCAGGCAAGCCATGAGTGGTAAAAAATTGAAGTGACCTTTCTCAGTTACTAGTAGGAAGGCACTTAGGTTGGAGACAAAGTGCCCTCCTGTATCTGACTGAATCTGTAGAGTATTCAGATCATGATCTTTCTTGTTCTGCAACAACAGAAAGCAATTGCACAGCTCTGAACATTTTAATTTGACCGCCATCAAATTTGTGTAAGGTGTTCAGCTTGTGTAGAGGTCTGTGTTTAGAGAACCGATTACAATCTGATGAAAATGTACCATGAGACCAACCCAATCTCTATTAGGCATCTGCTTTAAGAGGTTTTGCTTTATTTTTTACAGCGTCATTGTTTTCCACCATACATCAGTGGAAATCAGTCACAATTACGCATATGTCCCCTCCCTGTTTGGCATGCCTTCCCTCATTCCACCCCTCTAGGTCCTCCAAAAATGCCCATGCTGGGTTCCCTGTGTTACATACCAACTTCCTACCAGCTATCTGTTCTAAACTTGGTAGTGTATATATGTTAATGCTACTTTCTCCATTTGTCCCACTCTCTCTTTCCCCAACTGTGTCCACAAGTCCATTCTCTACAGCTCTATTCCTTCCCTGCAAATAGGTTCATCAATGACATTTTTCTAGATTCTATATATATGTGTTAATATACATCTATAGTAGGCATGAAATCAAAGTGAAATAAAGAAAAAATATACTGAACAAGTTTCAAGTTTATCTCCTATTCATCAGAGAAGGAATGAAAAATATTTAATAGATCAGCCTGCTTAAAATAAGGACACAAATAGGAAACCTTCACTATGAGAATTAGCTATGGAAGTAGAATTTAAAGTCAACTCTGATAAAGACAGACCAATTATCCTTTAAATTAAATTAGGATTTCAGCTCTAATGAACAACAGGCAGACACTAATTTAGATGTTTTTAAATCTCAGATTTTTAAGGAGATATAGAAGAATGCTGGGAACCTTCAAATCAATAGAATCAATTCCCCTGCCATATTCTTCGCTATCAGTGATAGAGATATAGATAACAAGATAATCCCAATTTTATTAGTTTCTACAGACACTATAAAAATAATATGAATATAGAGTATATTTTTCTCAAAAACCACTCACACGTTTCTATAAGATTGTTCCGATGCTTGCCTGGTCAGTTGGATTCATACCTTTAGGATGAGGTTTGGCACATGTGTTGCACTATAATACTTTGTCATGGTTTATAACTTCTGCCACAACTGACCACATACCTGAAGTACATTCTCCCAGTGCTGAGTCAATGGACTTATTATTTGGAAAATTAACTATGATTAACTATAGTCAACAAAAAAGTACTTGTGTGCAATCTCAAAACACAACACAACAGAATTATGTGTTCATTCAACATCACAGTAATCCAAGTCTATGCCCCAACCCCTAATGCTGAAGAAGATGAAGGTGACTATCCAAGAAGACCTACAACACCTTCTAGAACTAACACACACACACAAAAACAGATGTCCTTTTCTTCATAGGGGATTGAAATGCAAAAGTAGGAAGTCAAGAGAGACTTGGAGTAACAGGCAAGTTTGGCCTTAGAGTACAAAATGAAGCAGGGCAAAAGCTAACAGAGTTTTGCTAAAAGAACACCCTGGTCATAGCAAACACCTACTTCCAGCAACACAAGACAAGATTTTACACATGGACATCACCAGGTGGTCAAAACCAAAATCAGATTGATTATACACTTTGCAGCCTAAGATGGAGAAGATCTATACAGTAAGCAAAAGAATAAAAAAACAAGACCCAGAGCTGACTATGGCTCAGATCATCAGCTCCTTATTGTGAAATTCAGGCTTAAGTTTAAGAAAGTAGGGAGAACCACAGGCAACTCAGGTATAACCTAAATCAAATCCCTTACGATTATACAGTGGAGGTGACGAACAGATTCAAAGGACTAGATCTGGTAGACAGAGTGCCTGAAGAACTATGGAAGGAAGTCTTAACATTGTATAAGAGGTGGTGACCAAAACCACCCCCCAAGGAAAAGAAATGCAAGAAAACAAAGTGGTTGTCTGAGGAGGCCTTATAAATAGCTGAGAAAAGAAGAGATGCAAAAGGCAAAGGAGAAATGGAAAGATATGCCCATCTGAATGCAGAGTTCCACAGAACAGAAAAGAGAGATAAGAAAGCCTTCTTAAGTGAACAACGCAAAGAAATAGAGGAAAATAATAGAATTGGAAAGACTAGAGATCTCTTCAAGAAAACTGGAGATACCAAGGGAACAGTTCATGTAAACATGAGCACAATACTGGACAGATATGGCAAGGACATAACAGAAGCAGAAGAGATTAAGAAGAGGTGGCAAGAATACACAGAAGAACTGTACAAAAAGATCTTAATGATCCAGATAACCATGATAGTGTAGACACTCACCTAGAGCCAGACATCCAGGAGTGTGGAGTCAAGTAAGCCTTAGGAAGTATTAGTACAAATAAAGTTAGTGGAGATGATGGAATTCTAGGTGAGCTATTTCAAATCCTAAAAGATGAGGCTGTGAAAGTGCTATACTCAATATGCCAACAAAATTTAGAAAATTCAGCAGTGGCCACAGGACTGGAAAAGGCCAGTTTTCATTCTAATCTCAAAGAAAGGTAATGCCAAAGAATGTTTAATCTACCACACAATTGCTCTCATTTCACATGTTAGCAAATAATGCTCAAAATTCTCCAAGCTGGGCTCAGCAGTACATGAACCGAGAACTTCCAGATGTTCAAGCTGGATTTAGAAAAGGTGGAGAAACCAGAGATCAAATTGCCAACATCCACTGGACCATAGAAAAAACAAGGGAATTCCAGAAAAACATCTATCTCTGTTTCATTGATGACACTAAAGACTTTGACTATGTGGATCATAACAAACTGTGGAAAACTCTTAAAGAGATGGGAATACCAGACCATCTTACTGGTCTCCTGAGAAACCTATATGCCAGTCAAGAAGCAACAGTTAGAACCTTATATGGAACAACTGACTGTTTCGGGATTGAGAAAGGAGTATGACAGGGCTGTTTATTGTCACCGTGTTTATTTACCTTATATACAGAGCACATCATGAGAAATGCCAGGCTGGATGGGTTACAAGCTAGAATGAAGATTGACAGGAGAAATAGCAACAACCTCAGATATGTGAATGATACCACTCTAATGGCAGAAAGCGAAGAGGAACTATAAAGCCTCTTGATGAGAGTGAAGGAGAGTGAAAAACTCGGCTTAAAACTGCATATTAAAAAAAATTAAGAGCATGGTATCTGGTCCCATCACTTCATGGCAAATAGAAGGGGGAAAGGTGGAAGCAGTGACAGATTTTCTCTTCTTGAGCTCTAAATTCACTGCAGATGGTGACTGCAGCCATGAAATCAGAAGATGATTGCCTCTTAGCAGAAAAGCTATGACAAGCCTAGGTAAATGAGTTAAAAAGCAAAGACATCACTTTGCCAACAAAGGTCCGTATAGTCAAGGCTATGGTCTTTCCAGTAGTCATGTATGGTTGTGAGAGCTGGGACATAAAGAAAGCAGAGTGCTGCACTATTTATCTGTTTTAACTGTGGTGCTGGAGAAGACTCTCAAGAGTCCCATGGACAGCAAGGTGATCAAATCAGTCAGTCTTAAAGGAAATCAACCCTGAAAATTCATTGGAAGAACAGATGCTGAAGCTGAAGCTCCAGACCTTTGGCCACCTGATGTGAAGAGCTGACTCAATATTTCCCTGATGCTGGGAAAGACTGAAGGCAGAAGGAAATGAGGGCATGACAGAGGATGATGTTTGGATGGCATCACCAATGCAATGGACATGAACTTGGGCATACTCTGGGAGATGGTGGTAGACAGGGAGACCTGGCATGCCGTAGTCCCTGAGGTCACAAAGAGCCGGACACAACTTGGCAACTGAACAACAAAAAAATCATAGAACATAATCCATCCTCTCTGCTATTACAGTTTTCTTATTCTCGTTTGACAACTGTTACGAGTTGGTTTTTTGTTTGTTTATGTTTCTTTTATGGTTTACTGTGTATGTGTGTGTGCTCAGTCACATCTGACTCTTTGCAACCCCATGGACTGTAGCCAGCTAGGCTCCTCTGTCCGTGGAATTTTCCTGGCAAGAATACTGGAGAGGGTTACATTTCATATTCCAGGGGATCTTCCCAACTCAGATATCGAAACTGCATGTCTTGTGTCTCCTGCGTTGGCAGAGGGATTCCTTACCACTGTGCCACCTGAGAAAGCCTTGTGGCTTACAGACTATTCACCAAATAGAAACCTACACATCCAAAGAAACATTTTAACTTATAGTTTTCAAAACAATTTTCAAAACTTAACCCTATACTGATATAAAAGATCTTGTGAAGCACTACAACGAAGTGTTCAGGAAAAAATATAAATTTAATACAATACAACTGTTTACTATAGATATTTTTATTTCAGTTGCATATTTTCCTTAGCAAAGAGCACTGGTACATCATAAATCAAGACAAGGTCAGCTTCCCAGCAGAAAATTAATCCTAGCTTACAAAGAAGTCAATAGGAATTGAGGGGATATAATTAATATAATGCTAATTCCTCAGTTTTCTCTGCCTGGCTCTGGATTAATTAAAACTCTGGGATCCCTGCAACTCTGATAGGGCTCCAGTAATCTTACAGTCTCTAAAGGGTAGAGTAAAGGATGAGCTAGACCATCAAACAGTTACAGCTTAAAGATGCTTTCTCCTTGAAACGATCCTCAAATCTCAGCATTTAAGGATCCACAATGCATGAGTTCACTGCCAGGACAAAGAGAAGCATTTGAACTATATAAAATCACCAATATTCTACCAGTTTACCCTTAGAAAGTTTTGTGATTTGACCTGGTATTAAACAAAACAAAAATACAACCCACAGAATGGAAGAAAATACTTGCAAATAAAGTGACTGACAAAGGATTAGTCTCCAAAATATGCAAATAGCTCATATAGCCCAATATCAAAAAACAAACAACCCAAATAAAGGGCAGAAGATCTAAATAGACATGTCTTCCAAAAAGACATACAGATGGCCAAGAGACACACGAAAACATGCTCAACATCACTAATTATTAGAGAAATGCACATCAAAACAATAACGAAGTATTACCTCACACCTGTCAGAATGGCCATCATCAAAAAATCTACAAACAATAAATGCTGAAGAGGCTGTGAGGAAAGGTAACACTCCTGTACTGTTGGTGGGACTGTAAATTGGGTCAGCCACTGTGGAGAACTGTATGGAGAGTCCTTACACTAAAAATAGAACTACTATTTGAACCAACAATCTCACTCCTGGTTATACACCCAGAGAACACCATAATTTGAAAAGACACATGTACCCCAATATTCATATAAAACATTCAGTGACATGGAAGCAACCTGAATGCTCATTGACAGAGGACTGGATAAAGCAGATGTGGTACATATATAAATAGACTAAGACTCAGCCATAATAAAAAATGAAACGATGCCAATTACAGTGACATGGACGGACCTAGAAACTGTCCTACTGAGTGAAGCAAGTCATACAGAGAAAGACACATATCATATGATATAATTATATGTGGAATCTAAAAAAAATTATATAATGAGCTTATTTACAAAACAAATAGAATCACAGATGTAGAAAGCAAACTTTTGATTACTAAGGGGGAGAATAAATTAGGAGATTGGGATTGACATATGTACATTATTATATATGAAATAGGTAACTAATAAGGACCTATGGTATAGCACAGGGATCTCTACATAGTACTCTGTAATGACTTACATAGGAACAGAATCTAAAAAGAGTGTATTTCTGTATATGTTAACTGATTCACTTTGCTGCACAGCAGAAACTAATACAACATTGTAAAGCAACTATAACAAAATTTAATTAAAAAATAAAACATTTAAAAGGGATATGGAATCAATGCAAAGTATAATCTAACTAATAATCAGGAACCTCAGCAGTGATAAGACTCATGTAAATTAATAAATTCAACAGATACAAAAAGTAAAACATTTCCCAGCATTGAAACTGCTAAAGAGTGAAAGGGACAAATTTGGGGGGGTGGGTACGTAACTATGTTTAAAGAGCAGTTTATTTTCATTACATAAGTCTTTTAAATGAGTCGTCATTGTTATCACTAGTTTTTGCTTATTGATTTCTACTCTGTCTTGTTTCTAGAACTATTTCAATGGATTGGATGAGTTTTATGTGAGCCAATACAAAAAACAAAACCCTGCATACAACTCATATTAGTGTCCTTGCAGTAGCGTCCCCTCCAAAGATATACTATTTTGCTTATAAGATCTAGTAAGGGTGGTAAGCAATGATTCAAAACTCAGTAAGGCTTATGCCTCTTACTTCTTTATCAAAGGGCATTGTAACATTTAATTATGGAGATCACAGTCAAGACAGCAAAAGGAAATGCAGAGTTGAAAAATGGAAATAAATGTTTTAGTCATGTTACACAGAGCTGGCCACGATATGACCGTAATATAACTTGTTGCAACAAGTATAAAATATGTGCTATTCACAAATTCACTCTTTTAGTCATTCATTTATTCATTCATTCCACAGGTGTTTACTGAAGAATTCACATATAACAGGAAATATTCTCGGTGCTGGGATGTCTTCTCTTGTGGAAATGACAGCCTGTTGGTACTACAGGATTACCTATGAACTCTGTGTTTTTAGAATAATATAGATATACTTTAGGTGCAGAAAATGCTCTTTCACTCCACTTATGGAGGTACCTAGAATAGTCCAATTCAGAAAGTCAGAATGTACACTGGAAGATGCCAGGGGCCCAGGAGTGAGGGTGGATGGGAAGGGCCTCTTAGTGTTTAATGGAGACAGAGTTTCAGTTTAAGCAGTGATCAATGATGCTGCAAGATGAGAGCAACTGTGAATGTACTCAGTATCACTGAGCTGTACAGTTAAACATGGTTAGAATAGTAGGTTTTATATTATATGATTTCTAGCACAATAAAGAAACATTAAAGAAATGTGACTACATCTTAGTTACCTCTATAATCAACTTCTGAATAATTTTTAAAAAACAGTATTACCATACACAGCTTAAATATAACACAACACAGAAGACTCTAACTTTCGTCCTCCTTCAGTACAGAAGACACTTGTGTGTGTGTCAGTTGCTCAGTCGTGTCCGACTCTTCGCAGCCCCATGGACCATAGCCCACCAGGCTCCTCTGACCATGGAATTCTCCAGGCAAAGATACCAGATTGTGTTGGCATTTCCTTATCCGAGTAGAAGACACTACCATATTTTATATCAACTATTGCAATAATATCCTAACACCCTTCTATAGTCTTCACAGAACCGCTCAAATATGTTTCCAAAATATAAGCCAAATATTTTCCCTGCTCTGCTCAAAACCCTGTAATGTTTTCAAATTTTCTATCTCGTTAAAAAGTTATTTTTTTGTCATAGCTTTAAGGGATAACCCCTGGTATGCCTCTGACCCAGATAATTATCATCCTCTCCTTAGTTACTGCATCCATTATTCTGGATTCCCTGCTGTTCCTCAAACATAACAGACATGTTCCTGTCTCAGGACCTCTGCACTTATTCTTTCCTCTGCTGGAATACTCCACTTCCTGGTACCCACAAGCCTTCGTTCCTATTAAACTGAAACTCAAAAGTTCTTTTTATCAGAAAAGCTCTTCCTGATCACTTTATATAAAATACCTCTGATCTCAATTATATACCATCACCCACATTATTAAATGTTCCTCTATGCATAACACACGCCAACCTGAAAAACAATTTTATTTTTCAACTTGAAGTTGTATAAAGATGACAATTAAGTTAAATTTTAATATATGCAACAAATCCTGAATGCACTCAGATGCTGATATTTAGTTACTCTCTAGGGGTTAGTGAGATTCTTTATTCCGCATGAATAAGAAGCCATCACTTTTTGTTTTGTTTCTGGATGCCTGTTTGTCCAGGTCCATCTAATTCCCTTCTGTTTCTCATGGCCATCATGTTTCTTACACTGTACATTTATATATAGATTGTTGTTTCTGGTTATCTATTACTGTTTACAGAATTGTCTTAGTTTTGCATCTGCAATTATTTGAAGCTCACTTTGAGTACAGTATTTATCAAGTTGCTTGGCAGTATGCTTTTCCAATAAATTATGCAAAATTCTGCTGTTTCCTATTCAACAACAAGAAACATCTGCTACATATCAGACACTGTCCAAATATTGGAGACACCTAGAATAATACACACAGGCAACAAACAGATAGATGGGAATTAAACTCCATTTTTTAAAAGAAAAAGTACCAAAGAATTTGTGGACATATTTTAAATCACTACCACAAGCATTTAAAGATATGGCTGATTCTCAGCACAAACAATGGGAACTTCTATGGGGCCATAAATTAAAAACTGCAAACAAGAGAGGTAAAGGAGCTGTCCTGGATATCTGCCTACTAAAGAAACCTAGAGAATTAATATGAAAATACCTGCAAACTCATATTCCAGCTTCTCTTGCAATAAGGTTAAACATAGGACTATGCTAACCAGTAAAATATGAATAAAAGCAATGGGTATATTTTCCATGCCAATGTGAGCAATCATCCATCATGTCTTCTTCCCTTTTCTCTCTCCCCTGTGTGGATGGTAGTAAAAAAAAAAAAACTCCAAAATATCAGTGCCCCATGATCAAAGAACTTTGGATACCCAAGTCAACTTTTGGATTAGGACAGCCCAGGGCAGGAATACACCACTGGACTTCATGTTAGTTACTTTTATGATGTCAAGCCCCTGAGATTTCAGAGTTAGAGAAGAATGACTCATTCACTCGTGATCACCTAGAAATTTGAAGAGGTGTTCTTCTGTAACAAAACCATAATATATGTGGCAGCGATCAGCAAATATTGCAAAGGGCCAGCTTATAAATATTTTAGGCTTTGAAGCCACTATGCTCTCTATTATAACTGCTCAATAATCCTATACTCAGCCACAGACAGTACATAAATGAATGAACATAGCTGTGTTCCAGTACCATTTTACTTACAACAGGCCAAAGGCTGGATTTGGCCCATAGGTAGTTATTTGCTGAACCATGGCTTACAATGTGAAAAGGAAATTGATAATGAAGGATAGAGATGTGATGATCCATGTTATACCACAGCAAAACTTCCAGCAAAACTGTTGCTGCCATGATATCAGAGGTCAACCATGTGCCTAGTGGGTTTGGAGATCTAGCAGAAGTGATTTTAAAATCCTAGCACTAAGGATATGCTTGCCAATACTAAAAAGAGCTCAACAACAGCACCACAAAGGGAGTCACTGAGCAAATCAACAGGAAAAGTATCACACTTTAGAAGAAGTGGAACAGTTGAATATTTTCAGACCCTAACCAAAGAGATTCAATGCCAAAGGCTCCAAGCGAAAAAAAAAAAAAAAGAGAGCTATAAAAGACCCTCACTTGCATAAAGTGAATAAGGGAACACAAAACCAGAGTAGAAGAGTGGCCTGCACAGGCCACTTCTGGGCTAAGGGGCAACAAGGGCACCAAAAAGCACAGCTGAACGGACCGGAAGCACAGGTTTCCTGAATGTAAGAGATCTGTATTGCCAAGGAGAAGAAAGCTTTGGGGTGGGTACAGACAAAGAAGACTGTGTAGGAAAAATCGCCCTGAATCTTTTTCTAGAGGATTAAATTCTCTGTCCATCTATGAAAAGACTATGGGCAAAATCGCACCTTTAAGGTTACTTGAAGATGGAGGATGTAAACTTACTGTTAATAAGAAGAGAAAGAGCATGGGATGATCAGCGCTGCAGCACCAAATGGTCTCAGTCATCATCCCCACGTACCTCAGTGCTCCATGACAAGGAAAGGAAGAAAAAAAAAAAAAAAAAACAGAAGAAACACAAAGAAAGGACACTTGCTAAGGAGCCTGAGGGTGAGTTGAAGCAACCAGAGAAAAAAGGGAATCTCTGAAGTGGGACAAATGGATCACACAACAATCCTCCAGGAAGGGACTGCAAAGCATTTGCTCTTAAAGAGCCAAACAGTATAAAAAGAGAGAGGTTCAGGATATAAAGAGATACACTCCATTTAAGGCATTCAATTTAAAGAGGCAAATTGCTTCATGGGGCAAGTTTCTTAATCAGGAAACGCGACTTTCTAAATTTCATGGAATAATCAAGGGAATAAGATGTTAATGTCTGTTCATTAGTGAGGTATTCCCAAAACTAGTTCACTACTTCAGCAACCACGGTTTTTAATTGAGCATTAATGTCTTTGGGGAAGACAGAACATTTTTTCGTTATTTAGATGTGTTTCCTTACCTAAGACTTGTGTGTGGAAGGGAGGTGGGGAGAGCATGATTCTAAAAATGTCCTCCAAACACAGAGCTTCTGAAGAGGTACAGGAACCAAAGAAAGGAGTGAGGTCTGTTAATTGGGTGACAAAAGGGAAAACAGCAAGAGAAAGTGGAAAATATAAAGTGACGAGAATCTATTAACCTCACCTCCATCATCAAAACCAAACAACGACAACAACAAAACACTGCTAAGTTATTGTCTTTGCTAGGTTAACAGAAAATGGTGCCATTAAAATAAGAATCATATAAAATATCTAGATGTCATTCAAAATGAAAACAACAAAGTCCACAGAGATCTGCTGCATAAAAATCAGGTTTAAAAAAAATGCAATTTTTTAAGGCATCTTTTTTTGAGGCATCTTCCCCACTCCCACATATATGAAAACATCAACCCAAAGAAAAAGTCCTAATCTACACACTGAACAGAATTAAAGAGCATTTGAACACATGAAAAGCTACTTTGGATCCGAAATCAAAAATCAAAATGAATTTCCTAAAAAAGCCCAAGCTTCACCCAACTTACTTATGACTGTGAAGTTTTCAGAAAAGGATAGATAGCAAGCATTTCTTGAAAATATATGAATAATATATGAATATACTCATAAAGGGAGAGATATGTGGGAGATTACCATATATATTTTAATTGAAATAATATTTACATCTAACATTTTATTATTTTCAGGTTTAAAATATAATAATTCAACATATACATATATTGTGAAATGATCCCCACTATTAGCCTAGCAAACATTGACCACCTAACATAGTCACAACTTTTTTCCACTGTGATGAGAATTTCTAAGATTTACTCTCTTAGCAACTTTCAAATATGGAATATAGTATTATTAACTATAGTCGGCATGCTGTATTTTACATCCCTAGAACTTATTTTCTAACTAGAAGCTTGTACCTTTCACTACCTTCATGTTGTATATTTTGATAACAAATAATGCAATTAAAAATTGAGAGAAGGGAGAGGAAAAAGAAAACCACAAAAATGTCATTGTTTGTAGACCAAAAGTAGATATTTAAGGCCACCTCCACCAAAAAAGGCAATGGCACCCCACTCCAGTACTCTTGCCTGGAAAATCCCATGGACTGAGGAGCCTGGTGGGGTACAGTCCATGGGGTCGCTAAGAATCGAACACGACTAAGAAACTTCACTTTCACTTTTCACTTTCATGCATTGGAGAAGGAAATGGCAACCCACTCCAGTGTTCTTGCCTAGAGAATCCCAGGGACGGGGGAGCATGGTAGGCTGCTGTCTCTGGGGTCGCACAGAGTCGGACACAACTGAAGCAACTTAGCAGCAGCAGCAGCAGGAATAATTTAGGAGAAGGCAGTGGCACCCCGTTCCAGTACTCTTGCCTGGAAAATCCCATGGACAGAGGAGCCTGGTGGGCTGCAATTCATGGGATCGCTACGGGTCTGACATGACTGAGCAACTTCACTTTCACTTTTCACTTTCATGCCTTGGAGAAGGAAATGGCAACCCATTCCAGTGTTCTTGCCTGGAGAATCCCAGGGATGGGGGAGCGTGGTGGCTACCGTCTATGGGGTCGCATAGAGTCGGACACGACTGAAGAGACTTAGCAGCAGCAGCAGCCACCAAAAAAATAAAAAATGGTAAAGCGGAGAGTAAAAGGTTAAATAAGAGGGAATTAAAGTTGCTAGAGGAGATCTAAGTACCAAAATAGCACTTGACAAACCATTCAACCTTCTCCAATACCCAGTCTTGTATAAAAGAGATAGTGTACGTCCTATAGATAAAGAAACAGCAAATAAAACAAAAGGCCCATAATTAGAAATTATGATGCAGTTGAAAACTAACCCAGTCAGTCCTACAAATGAATGTGAATGAGTTTAATTAACCCTCCAGCATAAAAGAAAAAAATATTTTCAACTTAGAACAAAAAAATATGATCATACATGATCCAATTATCCCACTCTGGGGCATATATCCAGACAAAAGTATAATTCAAAAAGATACATACACCCCTATGTTCATTGCAGCACTATTCACAATAGCCAAGACATGGAAGCTGCCTCAATGTCCATCAACAGATGAATGGATTAAAAAGATGTGCTACATATATACAATGGAATACTAGTCAGTCATAAAAAGAACAAAATAGTGTCATTTGCAGCAGCGTGGATACAGCTAGAAATTATCATACTAAGTGATGGAAGTCAGAAAGAGAAAGATAAATACCATATGATATAACTTACATGTGAATCTAAAATATGACAAAATGAACATTTCCACAAAACAGAAACAAACTCACAGAGAGAGAACAGGCTTGTGGTTGCCAAGGGGAAGAGGGTGGGAAGGGATGGAGTGGGAGTTTGGAATTAGCAGATGTAAACTATTATATGAAATGGATAAACAACAAAGTTCTACTGTATAACATAGGGAACTCTATTCACTATCCTGTGATAAACCATAATGGAAAAGAATATGAATATATATATGTATCATAACTGAATCATTTTGCCAATCAGCAAAAATTAACACATTGTAAATCAACTATAGGTCAATAACATAAATTTTAAAAATTAAACCCATGATCATAATAGTCCCAGTATT
Source organism: Redunca redunca (assembly GCA_006410935.1). Lineage (NCBI taxonomy): Eukaryota > Metazoa > Chordata > Mammalia > Artiodactyla > Bovidae > Redunca > Redunca redunca. Next base: position 399,758 of record SJYQ01001108.1, on the reverse strand, counting down.
AAAAAGGAAACTTGCTAGTAAGATCTGACAGAATGAACTTTATAATATATGATCAAAAATTCCCCTTTTGTCTTCCCACAGAGCATTTTAGTGCAATTTCTTTCTCAGGAAATGTCATCTCACTGAATTTCACAGAATCATCAAGGGAACAATAAGATATTGCATGCTCATCAGTGGGTATTCCCAAGCTAGTCCAGCAGCCACTATTTTCAACTGAATATTGGTGTCGCTGGGGTGGGGGTGGGGGGACAACACAGTTTTGATTTATTTAGACACATTTGCCTGTCTTATCCAAGACTTGTGAGATTCAGTCTCCATATGTGCCTTCACCTCTCCTTCTGCACCAAGCCCAATCACAAATGCTCTGTTTCTGTTATTTATCTTCCTAATCGAGTTATATATGTCCTCCCATCTGTCATGAAAATAACACAGTCACTTAGCCTTCTTTTTCAGCTGTGCCTTGGTCACACTGGCGTTGGTGTTATAATCATCCTGGTTTTCTTTACTTTATCTGAACTCTTAGAAAATATGCTCACACTATTTGCCACGTTAAAAGGTCAACCAGCTCTATCTTCCTATAAATGACAACAGTTAATCCACAGACAAAGACAAAGAACTCTGCTATTAATACCATTCCCAACTCCAGCACTGAAGGTGCACTTTTACATCATGTCATACGGAAGGATGCAACAATGGATAATGACCATGAGCTGTAAACCATGGTTGCCAACGTCCGTCATAAGAGATAATGACTACATGGGTGGACCATCTCAACCCTATCCACTGACTAAGAAGCTTCTCAGAAAGACCATATAAAGATGAAAAAAAATAAATTTGAAAGTATGTTAGGACTCATGCAATAGATACTCTTGGGCTTAGGTATACTTTATTTCCTTTTAGAATTAGGACTCCAAGAAAGAAAAAAAAATCTACAATTTCCTTTTCATTAGTAACTCTGGGAGAGTTTGATCATAAAGACACATGGGCATATACCTGTTAACGTAGGGCAACACCAAAAGAGGGTGAGGCATTCTCCTTTTGCATGGAACACAGTGGAGCACAGAAAGGATGCCACATCACACAACTCCAGGGCAACTGAGCAGCTGTGTTTTGTGGCCTTCCCGAGTCCTAGGCACTGATGATTTAGCAGGAATGTAAAAAGGTCCAGTGGCAGCCAGACCCATCAAAAGAGGAGAGCAAGGTTAATGGTGGTGCTGCCTGACAGGGCCCCAAGGTACCTATCTAAAACTGGAGTGCCAAACAGATGCCTTGGCTCCAGATTAACCTGTGCACCTACAATATGGACATTTATACAGATACTTCTGATTTTTAGATGCTCATGAAATATAACTGGCAGCATCTATCACCCCCACCCCAACCCCCCACTTCTTGGGCTTAAATTATTAACTCACCCTGGCAAAATGTTTCAAGTCAGTTCTAATTAGCATGTCAATGGCAGCATACAGGTTAGAAGCAGCATGTGGAAAGCTGGGCAGAAGATCAAGTTCCTTCTGATGAAAGCCTAATGGTACCCTCCAACCCCAGAGGAAATCAGTTCCAAGTCAGCGGTGTGAACTGGTGTGTTTAATGAAGCTGTCACTGATGTTGTCGGAAGGACGTGTCAGTCATTAAGATGCTGCCACCTTTCCTAGATGCCGCAGATGATTCCTCTAAATATTTCCTGGACTTAAAGGGGAATAGTTTTCCAAATGTTAACTGTTACTTGCAGTTAACCTTGGATACCTAAGATTTTTGAATAAAATTAATTCAATGAGATTATTTTATGTAAAGCATCCAAGAGACCTGAAAAATGCAGGTAGTTGACCACAAAAGTCTCTTCTATTTTCTTCATTTAATGCTGAATTCTTTAAGTATGCCCAAATAATTCACTTGCATGGCAGAGATCTTTCACTTTATTAACTAGTCTTTATATTTTTATTTGGGCTCCCCTGGTGGCTCAGTAGTAAAGAATTTGCCTGCCAATACAGGAGACGCAGGTTTGATCCCTGGGTTGGGAAGATCCCCTGGAGAAGGAAATGGCAACCCACTCCAGTATTCTTGCCTGGGAAATCCCATGGACAGAGGAGCCTGGCTACAGTCCATGGGGTCACGAAAGAGTTGGACACAACTTAGCAAAAAACAACAACAATAACAATATTTTTATTTTAAAAGCCTTGGTAAAATTCCTCATATTTCTCTGAATACTCTCAAGTCTTAGATTGTCCCATTCATCTTCCTGATATTTCACACCCAAATTTAGTATAATTTATATAGCCCTTTTTGAAGGTGTTCATTTCATGAGTATGTATATTCTAAGAAAAACTAACAACTCTTAACTATTCATTAAATGGCACTTTTTAAAGCATCCAAATTTATACTGAGTGAAGATATTTTTTCCCAAGCACTTTAGGAAGTAGTGAAAGAATTTATAGGAAAAACAAAAAGGCTGAATAAAGGAGGAATCAGGGTAGGATCAGGGCTTCTCTGGAGACTATTAAAACCTTTATGGACTTGTATTGCACCAGCAGCATCTTGTGTTACTGCATAAGGCATGTCATCCTCAAGAATTCTAAAGCAAAATATTTAGTTTGCAGGTATCTGAATAGATCTTGATGTCATAACAGTGAAGCACTCATGATACCATTTAGTGTTCAAAGTGTCTGTAATTCACTTGGGCTGGTAATACTAATATATATGCCACTTCTTGTAAGCAGAAATGAATGCTCATTAGCTCTCCAGATTCAAGCCGTCCTGCCTAGGTCTGAATTTTGACTCTGCTGATTAATGGAAAAATATATTAGCCTCTATTTTCCTTTGCTTTCTCAATTTTAAATTGTAATAATTATAGTGCTTACAAAATCAGATTGTAAACATTGTTGCTATACCTAAGATACTGCAAACATTACTTGGCACAGAATAAGCTTTGTAAAGCACTATCTTTCTATGCTGTGCTTAGTCACTCAGTGGTGTCTGACTCTTTGTAACTCCATGGACTGCAGCCAGCCAGGCTCCTCTATCCACGGGGATTCTCCAGGCAAGAACACTGGAGTGGTTTCCATGCCCTCCTTCAGGGGATCTTCCCAACTCAGAGATCAAACCCAGGTCTCCTGCATTGCAGATGGATTCTGTACCACCTGAGACACCAGGGAAGCCCAAGAATATTGGAGTACTGCTTCTCTAGGGATTCTTCCCAACCCAAGTATCATACCCAGGTCTCTTACAGTGCAGGTGGATTTTTTACCAGCTGAGCTACCAGGGAAGCCCGGCTTTCTATTATTAAGACACAATTAAAATACAATAAAATATCATATATCATCCCACAACCTAAGGAGGAGAACCAAAAATAAAGGTAATTCCAAAAATAATAGCTACTGATCTATGATAATAATAATCCCTGAGATTTTTTTTGTTTGTTTTGTTTCAGTAAATAAGTGTACAAACAATAAGTGCTTCAGAGGGTGTGGAGAAAAGGGAATCCTCCTGTGCTGTCAATGGGAATGTAAACTGGTATAAACCCTATGGAGAACAGTATAGAGGTTCCTTAAAAAACTAAAAGTAAAACTACCATACAGTCCAGCAATCCTACTCCTGGGCATATAGCTGGAGAATACCATAATCCAAAGGATAAATGCACCTCAGTAACTGCAGCACTGTTTACAATAGCCAAGACATGAAATCCACCTAAATATCCATCAACAGATGAATGGATAAGATAAACAAGATTTGGTACATTTATACAATGGTATAATACTTAGATATTAAAAAGAATGAAATAATGCCATTTGCACCAACATGGATGGACCTGGAAATTACCATACCAAGTGAAGTCAGTCAGCAAGAGAAAGACAAACACCATACGATATGATTTACATGTGGACTATGAAAAAAAAGATACTAATGAACTTATTTACCAAACAGAAACAAACTCACAGACTTAGAAAATAAGCTTATGGTTACCAGAAAAGAAATGTGGGCTGGGGGGAGGGGGGGGATGGTGCAGTGGGGAGGTGTGATAAATTAGGAGTCTGAGATTGACATATACACACTACTATATAAAAAATAGATCATCACAAGGACCTACTGCCTAGTACAGGGAACTGTACTCAATAATCTGTAAGAACCTATATGGGGAAAAAATATCTGAAAAAGAACAGATATATGTATATGTATAATTAAATCACTTTGCTCTATACCTAAAACTAACACAATGATATAAATCAACTGTACTCCATTGTAAAATTTTTTAAAATAATTTAAAAATTAAAATATTAAAAGTTGCAAAGTGTTGATGAAAAACTCAATGGTCTAAATAAATGGAAAGCTATTTCCTGTTTAAAACTAGGAAGAATCAGTATGTTTAATATGTTTGCTCTTCCCATTTGATCTAAGGATTCAATACAATCTCACTCAAAATCTCAGCAAATGATTCTAGGTTTCAACAAACTCATTCTAAAATTTATATGGAGAGGCAAAAGACCCAGAATAGTCAAAATAATACAGACGAAGAATATAATTGGAAGACTGATGCTACCCACTTTAAGATTTCACTACAAAGCTACAGTTATCAAGACTAGTAATGGTAACTGCTGTTGCTGCTGCTAAGTTGCTTCAGTTGTGTCCAGCTCCGTGAGACCCCACAGATGGGAGCCCACCAGGCTCCCCCGTCCCTGGGATTCTCCAGGCAAGAATACTGGATTGGGTTGCCATTTCCTTCTCCAATGCGTGCACACATGCTAAGTCACTTCAGTTGTGTCCAACTCTGTGCAACCCCATGAACAGCAGCCCGCAGAGCTCCTCGGTCCACAGGACTCTCCAGGCAAGAATACTAGCATGGCTTGCCATTTCCTTCTCCAAGTAATGGTGAAAGAACATACAAATGGCCCAGCAGTCCCAATCCTGGGCATATACCCAGAGAAAACCATAGTTCAAAAAGATACATGCACCTAGCTTTTTATAGCAGCACTATTTACAATAGCCTGGACATAGAAGCAACCTAAATGTCCATCACAGAGGAATGGATAAAGAAGATGTGATACAATGAAATATTACTCATCCATAAAAAGGAATGAAATTGGATCATTCGTAGAGAAAAAGATGAACCTATAGTATCATACAGTGAAGTAAGTCTGAAGGAGAAAAGCAAATATCATATATTAATGTATATATGTGTAATCTAGAAAAATTGTATTGATAATCTTATTTGCAAAGCAGAAATAGAGACACTGACATAGAGAACAAATATATGGATATCAAGGGGGAAGGAGGGGTAAGAGGAATTGGGACACTGGGATTGACACATGTACACTACTGATGCTATGTATAAAATAGATAACTAATGAGAACACACTGTACAGGACAAGAAACACTACTCAATGCACTGTGATGACCTGAATGGGAAGGAAGTCCAAAAGGGAGTGGATATGTGGATCTGTATGGCAGCACAGTAGAAACTAACACAACACTGTCAAGCAGCTATACTCCAAAAAAAAGGAATTTCAAAAAAAGAAGAGATAAATAGTAACCCTTCTACACTGTTGGTGGGAACGTAAATTGGAATAGCAACCTTAAAAAACTAAAAGTAGAGCTACCATGTAATCCACCAATCGCACGCCTGGGTATGCATGCAGAGAGAAACATGATTTGAAAGGATACATGCACCTCAATGTTCATGGTAGAGCTGTATAAAACAGCTAAGTCATGGAAGCAACCAAATGTTCATCAACAGATGAAATGATAAAGATGTGGTCCAGGGTACTCTTTCTACCCCCTTCTGATGTCTATGTCAGAAGCTTTCTCTATCTCCTGTATACTTTAATAAAACTTTATTACACAAGAGCTCTGAGAGATCAAGCCTTGTCTCTGGCACCCGATTGAATTCTTCTCCTCCGGAGGCTAAGAATCCCGGTGTCTGTGTGTGATTCAGTAACAACTTTTCATCTTGGGGGCTCATCTGGAATTCTTCAGGACAAGATGGGAGGTACCAATTCCAGCCTCACTCCTTTGAACTATATCTTGAAAAACTGGAATAGATTTGATCCCCAGGGCTTAAAGAAGACACACCTGGTCTTCCTATGTGATACTGTGTGGCCACAGTATCCATTGGAGGATGGCGAATGGTGGCCAGTTGGAGGGTCTCTTAAGTATAATACTGTTTTACAATTAGACCAGTTCTGTAAAGAACAAGGGAAATGGGTAGAAGTAGCATATGTGTTGCCCTTTTTCCCCCTGTGAAATATGCCAGACTTATGTCCTAAGGGTATAGATTTGGGCGTGAAACCTTCAGCTCCCTCCTGTCCTCCTACTTTGCTAGATGAGATGGAGGACAGGAGACAAAGAGACAAAGAAAAGCAGGTTTATCCAATCTATCCCTGGGATCATATGTGCAGAGCGGCCAGAGAGACTGAGGAACAGCCACACAAGCTGTGGCCTCTGCGTGAAGCACCCACCAGGAGAAATAATTAGTCTATGAAAGTTAATAAGCCTTTTTCTAATCAAGAAATACAAAGAATCAAGGAGGATCTGGAAGACTATTTAGAGGACCCAGAAAAAAATATATGAGAGCTTTTAAAGGTGTTACTCTGCTTTATGACCTTACTTGGAAAGATGTTATGTATACCTTGGGACAAACGCTGACTCCCAACTCAAAGAGTCAAGTTTTGGGGAAAGCAGTTGCTTATAGAGATGAATGGCTTGGTAATCAATCAGTAGGGAAGAGGGAGAACGAGATAGCCCCCCTCCCCACTGGAACTCAGGCCATCCCAATTACAGAACCAGACTGGGACTACAACACAGCTAAAGGAAGATGGGATCCGAGTTGTTTTGTCAGATGTATTCTTGAAGGACTCAGGCAGGCGAGTGCTAAGCCTTTAAACTATGGCAAATTGGCAAACATAGAACAGGAGGAGAAGGAAGCTCCTGGTAAATTCCTAGATAGACTGAGAGAAGCCCTTCACAGGTTCACTGAGATTGATCCCAAAAGTGAAGAGGGAAAAGGGATCTTAAAAGATAGATTTCTCACTCAGTTGGCTCCAGATATCAGCCATAAGCTATTAAAACGGGCATTTGGACCAAATCAGTCTTTAGATAATATGTTACAACTGGCTCAGACAGTCTATTATGGTAGGGAATATGAGGAAAAGAAAGAAAGGCAGAAAGACAAAGGAAGAGGCAGAAGCCCTCTCAATGGCTATGAGAACCTTTCTTAAACAGCCTGAGGGGGGGAAAAAATGCCCAGAGGGACCCAGGTGAAAAGAAATGGGCATGCTATTACTGTGGAAAGGAGGGGCACCTCAAGCGGAATTGCCCTCAGGCATCTAAGCCACACCCAGCTCCATGTCCTATCTGCAAAGGACCACACTGGAAGAGAGACTGCCCCAGAGACATAGGTTTCAGGGGTCAGACTCTCAAGACATTCAGGACTGAAGGTGCCTGGGGGTCCCCACACAAGCTCCCGTCCTAATTACACCTGAGGAACCCCAAGTATTAATAACTGTGGGGGGCCAATCCATCGATTTCCTTTTAGATACTGGGACAACTTCCTCTGTGCTTACTGAAGCCCCTGGCCCACTTTCTTCCTGATCGGCTTCCATAATGGGACTGTCTGGACGAGCCAAAAGATGGGCCTGATAATCTATGTGAGCCTGCTTCTGCTGACTACAAAATTTCTGAGTCTGCCCTTTGGCCTTCCTGTCCTGGGCTCACTCCTATGCTGCATTTCATGATCAGTCTAACTGCTGGGTCTGTGGAGCACTCCCCTCTTCATCAGTGGAAGGCTTCCCATGGTGGACATCTCCACTTCAAGAAAAAGACTTTCTCCAAGTCTGCAAATACCTTCAACAACAATCGCATGTGATGCCTCTTCTTAAATTGATGACATCTAACAATGTGACTACCTTGGACGTGGAGCAACCCCACGTCCAAGAAGCAGTGGCTGCATGGGCGCAGGAGGGCCTAGAGGAGCCACCCCATGTTGAAGGTCAGGAAGAGCGGTGGTGGGGAGATACCCTTCGTCCAAGGTAAGGAGCAGTGGCTGCACTTTGCTGGAGCAGCCGTGAAGAGATACCCCAGGCCCAAGGTAAGAGAAACCCAAGTAACATGGTAGGTGTTGCAAGAGGGCATCAGAGGGCAGACACACTGAAACCATACTCACAGAAAACCAGTCAATCGAATCACACTAGGACCACAGCCTTGTCTAACTCAATGAAATTAAGACATGCCCGTGGGGCAACCCAAGACAGGCGGGTCATGGTGGAGAGGTCTGACAGAATGTGGTCCACTGGAGAAGGGAATGGCAAACCACTTCAGTATTCTTGCCTTGAGAACCCCAGAACACTATGAAAAGGCAAAATGATCGGACACTGAAAGAGGAACTCCGCAGGGCAGTAGGTGCCCAACAGGCTGCTGGAGATCAGTGGAGAAATAACTCCAGAAAGAATGAAGGGATGGAGCCAAAGCAAAAACAATGCCCAGCTGTGGATGTGACTGGTGATAGAAGCAAGATCCAATGCTGTAAAGAGCAATATTGCATAGGAACCTGGAATGTCAGGTCCATGAATCAAGGCAAATTGGAAATGGTCAAACAAGAGATGGCAAGAGTGAACGTTGACATTCTAGGAATCAGTGAACTAAAATGGACTGGAATGGGTGAATTTAACTCAGATGACCATTATATCTACTACTGTGGGCAGGAATCCCTCAGAAGAAATGGAGTAGCCATCATGGTCAACAAAAGAGTCTGAAATGCAGTACTTGGATGCAATCTCAAAAACGACAGAATGATCTCTGTTCGTTTCCAAGGCAAACCATTCAATAGCACAGTAATTCAAGTCTGTGCCCTGACCAGTACTCTGAAGAAGCTGAAGTTGAACAGTTATATGAAGACGTACAAGACCTTCTAACTAACACCCAAAAAAAGATGTCCTTTTCATTATAGGGGACTGGAATGCAAAAGTAGGAAGTCAAGAAACACCTGGAGTAACAGGCAAATTTGGCCTTGGAATGGGAAATGAAGCAGTGAAAAGGCTAATAGAGTTTTGCAAAGAGAACAGCCCAGTCATAGCAAACACCCTCTTCCAACAACACAAGAGAAGACTCGACACATGGATATCACCAGATGGTCAACACCAAAACCAGATTGATTATATTCTTTGCAGCCAAAGATGGAGAAGCTCTATACAGTCAGCAAAAACAAGATTGGAAGCTGACTGTGGCTCAGATCATGAACTCCTTATTGCCAAATTCAGACTTAAATTGAAGAAAGTAGGGAAAACGGCTAGACCATTCAGGTATGACCTAAATCAAATCCCTTATGATTAAACAGTGGAAGTGAGAAATAGATTTAAGGGCCTAGATCTGATAGGTAGAGTGCCTGATGAACTATGGAATGAGGTTCATGACACTGTACAGGAGACAGGGATCAAGACCATCCCCATGGAAAAGAAATTCAAAAAAAAACAAAATGGCTGTCTGGGGAGGCCTTACAAATAGCTGTGAAAAGAAGAGAAGTGAAAAGCAAAGGAGAAAAGGAAAGATATAAGCATCTGAATGCAGAATTCCAAAGAATAGCAAGAAGAGATAAGAAAGCCTTCTTCAGCAATCAATGCAGAGAAATAGAGGAAAACAACAGATTGGGAAAGGCTAGAAATCTCTTCAAGAAAAGTAGAGATACCAAGGGAACATTTCACGCAAGGATGGGCTCGATAAAGGACAGAAATGGTATGGACGTAACAGAAGCAGAAGATATTAAGAAGAGATGGCAAGAATACACAGAAGAAC
>SJYQ01001108.1:369497-388350 GCA_006410935.1 Redunca redunca | reverse complement strand
TTTTCAATATTGTATTGAAATACAATATTTTCAATATTGTATTGAAATACAATATTTTCAATATTGTATTGAAATACAATATTTTCAATATTGTATTGAAATACAATATTTTCAAGGAGAAAATACTTGAGAAGTATGTATCTGATGGACTTGTATTCAGAATGTAAAAAGAACTATCAATGTTCACTAACAAGGAAACAAACCATTTTTTAAAATGGGCAAACATTTGAAAATGGACTGCACTATGAAAATAAAACTCTATGACAAATAAGCTCACGAAAACATGACCCACATAATTCATGAAAAAATGTAAGCTATCCACACAATGTATTAGAAAATGTAAGTTAAAACCACTTGAAATGACACTGCACAGCTATTAGAATATCTAAAACTGACTGTATCAAGGGTCACTGAGTATACAGAGGACAGGGAACTCAACACACTCGCTGAAAAATGAATGGTACAATCACTTTGGAAAACAATCTGCCAGTTTCAGAGGACAGGGAACTCAACACACTCGCTGAAAAATGAATGGTACAATCACTTTGGAAAACAATCTGCCAGTTTCTGACAGTTCCCTTAAAAGTTAAATATGCGGGTATCATACCATCCATCCATCTAGAGGTAAACCCAAGAGAAAAAGCAGATATCCATTTAATCCTGGGTACAGTGATGTTCATAGCAGCGTGATGTATAATAGTCAATAGGAGAAACAGCCCACATGTTCTTGAGACTTGATGACTCTTTAGTACTATGTTTAGGTTCCTTTTCTTTTTTGTGTGTATATTTATTATAGATTTTTGGTTTGCAGTTATCATAAAGTTTCTGTATAAGAGTGTAGCAGTGAAATTATCTATATCTGCAGTAAGCAGTTAAGTGGTACATGAAACAGATATAAAATGTAATATCAAAAATAGTATCAGGGAGGAAAGTACAAATGCAGAGCTTTTAAAACACTTTGAAATTAAGAGATAAGCAACTTAAAATATATTTTAAATTATATAAATGATTTTACTACTTTTGTTTTTTACCCTCTCTACTAGCTTTGTATGTGGATGACTGCCTGCCCTACTCGATGCTTGCCTTTACCACTGAGCCTTTCCATTTCATAATTTTCTTGTTTCTAGTTGTAGCCATGTGTTTATCAACAGGTAAGCTGATAAAGAAATTGTGGTATATCCAAACAATGAAATACTACTCAACAATAAAAAGTACACCTGTCCATATATGTAGCCACAAGGATGCATCTCCAACTGACTGTGATGAGCAAAATAATCCAGACTAAAAAGAATACATGTTATATTATACAGTTTACCTTATATTCCAGATATGCAAACTAATCTATAGTAACAAACAAGATCAGTGGTTGTCTGGGGTGGAGAGGGGGTGGAATAGAGGAATTATAAATTAATCAAGATAAACTTTCCAATGGATGGAATTATTCACTTTTTGAAATAAGTTTGATGAGTGTATTCATGTTTATCAAATAAGTCACAGTTTTATGAGTGTATACATATTTATCAAATGATGCTATTTAATATGTTAAATTTATTGTATGTCAAACTCAATAAAAATTAGGAAAATAAAACATTTAAAAAAAACAGGTTAAGAGGGAAGTAGAAGAAAAGTTCTCCAAAACAGGTTCAGGTAGCCAAATAATTCTTTTCATAGAATACGTTACATACAGTCACAGCCTTTCCCCATAACTAAGATTCCATTTAATTCTATGGGAATTTATTTTCTACATTGTTTAGTCTTCCCTAAGTGCCAGATGCCATGCTAATGGCTGAGAGTTTAAAGATGCAGGAGAGATACTGTGGAATATTTTAGCACAGAGGTTGTTAGGGCTGGATTTATTGCATAATGACCTGGGTTCACCCTTCCCTCCTAAAGGCTGCTGCTGCTGCTGCTAAGTCATGTCAGTCGTGTCTGACTCTGTGCTACCCCATAGACAGCAGCCCAATAGGTTCCTCTGTCCCTGGGAGTCTCCAGGCAAGAACACTGGAGTGGGTTGCCATTTCCTTCTCCAATGCATAAAAGTGAAAAGTGAAAGTGAAGTCGCTCAGTCGTGTCTGACTCTTAGCGACCCCGTGGACTGTAGGCTACCAGGCTCCTCCATCCATGGGATTCTCCAGGCAAGAGTACTGGAGTGGGGTGCCATTGCCTTCTCCATCCCTCCTAAATGATCATGTGCCAAATACTCAAATTATTTAAGCTTCTGTTTCCTCTAATGAAAATAAGATTACATGGGATAATGTATATCACATTCTAACTAATGCATAGGGAATGGTAGCATTCAATCAATTATCACTATTGCCATATAACTATTAAAATAAAACCAGTGCTTTTGAGCATATCTTCAAGACTCTAGAGAAATAAAAGAACAAACTGATTTGCAGAACATTGAAAAGCTTTTAAGAAGCTTATTTCTTCTCACAGAAGGTGTACTAATTCGTCAGTCTAAAAATACACTATCTGGAAACCTTCTGCCTTTAGTATACTATTTTTCAGTGGCTAAAGAAACCCAAGATTCCCTTAAAATGTCAGAATGGTACACATGACACCAACTAGTGTTGTCTCAGTTAGCAAACTGCAATTCATTTATCCACATGCAAGATGAAGAAAATAAAATTCCAGAACCCATTTTAAAGGCCTTCTGTCAGCTGCAGCAAAGATCACCTGCTGTTTGAAAGTTGTGTTCAGCCAAAACAGCTAATATACTTTCAACTGCTTTGTTTTTTTTTTTTTTTTCCATTTCAGTTGGGACATAGAATGTCACTCCTGGCAGTCTTCAGAGCTTCTTAACAATCGAAACTCTGAAACATGAAGAGATTGTATTTCTGATCATCACCTTTGAGACAGGAGGTGGGCAGGGTAAAGGAACAAAGGGAGCAATAAAATCCCTCTATAAAGCATGATGTTCCTTCTAGAACATCAGCAGGAGGGACAGATACTGAGCAGGACTCAGGCATGGCTGCCATGCAGAGCCCATTACTGCCTTCTTCATATTTTCCAGGCTGAGTATGTATTTCCATGGCTGAAAAGAGGCCAATAAGTTTTGTAGAAGTAAATGAATCCTGAAAATGTCTGTGCCAGAGGAAACTCTTCTCAAGCACCTAAGCTCCTTGAAGCCAAGGTCTAGAGGTGCTTCAAAATGGCAGATAATAATTTGATATTTTGAGGCTAGATCACTCCCTGCCTCTCCCACCTGCCCAAGTCACTGTGTGCATCACAGTTGAGTCTGACTCCTTGTGACCCCACTGATTGTAACCCGCCAGGCTCCTCTGTTCACGAGATTTTCCAGGCAAGAATACTGGAGTGAGCTGCCATTTCCTCCTCCAGGAGATCTAGTCACTGGTCGAACACAAACAGCTCCTGGAATTCTACTTGTTAAACTTTTAAAACCAGTGAATTGGGCTAGTAAACTGGTCAAGGGAATGCATTAGCTGACATTTGAAACTTACAGAGGGAACAGTTACAAGTGTGGAGGGTCTGGATGGTTACTGCTCAACTGCACTGATGCTGCAGAGAAAGAGAATGAAATGCTGAAGCCAGTTATAAAACATTTTAAAGTCAAGTATGAAAGCCAGAGGACCCTTTTTGTAGCATACAGAGCCCTCATCTCCTATATCAGGAGTACAGACATTGTATCCTGGGCAGAAAACCAAGCCCAGGATATAATGGTCTCAGTGGGTGAGCTTCAGAAGGTTAAATGCTCCAGCCAGCTAAGTCTTTTAAGCCAAGATCAGAGTCCTGACTAGGAAATCCTAGGAGTTTGACATACAGAATAGAGACATCTGGGAGAAATTCTGAGATTTTAGGTTCCCTAGACTCCACTGAACCTTCTGAGCCGACAGGGTGACTGACCTCTCTTCAGAGTTGGCACTCCCCTTATGGCTGCAGGAACACAGAGGTCTCTCCCCATCAAGGTGACCACTTTCCCCTGAGGGTCTGTCCCATCTTCCTTCCTGACAAACGAGGCACCTAGCTAGGCTTAAGTCATGACATAGACTAGCTGGGGACATACCTGGCCTGTTAAGGAAGAAAATATCATATATCCCTAAGGAACTACAAGGCCTGTTTAGCATGGACCTACAGAAGCTGGAGGAATACTCATAGAAATAGATTCTAAGAGTGCGTTTTCAAAGGATCCAAACAGCAGTAACAAAAATGGACAGGAAAGCATTTATACGTTTGCAAGCACTCTCCTAAGATACAGGATTTTAAACCAACAAAGATTTCAGGAGACAGTTCCTCATAACATGGAAAAGAAGTTTAGAACTGGTCTGTATTAAGCAACGTTGAATTGCCCTGACAGATGGTGAAAGAAAAAATTAGAAGGCTCAGATAACTGGGCATTCTTGAATAAATATACTCTATGTATTTGGAACACTCACCAGATGATTTTCTTCCATAGGAAGACACAAAGTCAAGTGCTGCTGGAAAGAAGCATAAAAAGTGAACTAAAGAGTTAACTGGCAGTTCTTTTCTAACTATAGAAGCTGAAGGTAAGAGAGGTGTTTCCAGAACTTGGCTTGCTAATATTAAGTGGGATCACAGACTAATGGTAGAAGCCAAGTAGCTGATTCGAAGACTGTAAGCAAGTCTCTTATTGATCGATAATGGTGCAGCTGCGCCCAAAGAGACCTGACATCTAGAATGTTATCAAACAGGTTAATAGAACCACAGCAATCTCAGGGGGAAAATGGATGGGCATCCACCAGGAGTGCCACTCAGCTGTACAGGGATGATGGAGAGGCCGAGACCAGTCACTCCTGTAAGAAGCCTTGACACCTAACCCGGTATACAGACTAGTCAGGTTTTACACCTAGAACTCTTCTAGAATCAAAACGCTTTCACATCTAGTAACCTTCGCATCCTTCCCAAAAGAAGGATCCTGCAATACCACCACCAAAAGTGATCATGTTTCTTCAGCCCTTCCCCCAACTACACATGGCCATTTAGTTATTCTTCTACTGTATTTCAGGAAGAACAAAACACCCATATATTTCAAGGAGTATTAGAAACAGAATGTGAGTTCATTTTAATATCCAGATAAGCCTAGTGTTACCTGGGCTCTGCTGCTGCAGTGGAAAGTACATGGGAATAAATAGAATGGTAAAAATAGAATCCTGGCCAAGAGTTGATTTATGATGGGTGTTCTGAGCCTGGGGACTCACTCACGCTTTCTGCAGTCCCTCAATGTGTAACAGGGACTGACATACTTGGCAGTTGCTGCAGTTTCCACATTGAGTCCTTGGCATGTGAAGTAAGAGCTACTGTAGTGGAAAACAAAAGTGGAAGCCTCTGAAATTTCCCTCAGATTGCTAAAACAGTAAATCACAAGCAACATTACATTCTGGACTGGGATGGCAGCGATCAGTGCCACACTTAAAGATCTTGAGGATTTTTATCATATTAACCCATTTCCATTGCTTTTGATTGCTGCTATATTTAGATCTTCTTTCAAGATGTTATTTTGTTTTCCATCTTCTTCCCTGTTTCTGTTTCTCCCCTTTTCTTCCTTTTGAGGAAAAAAATACTATTTTCTAAAGTACCTGATGTTCTGGAAATATAAATTTAATTTCTAATATTTTAATGCATGTCTCTTGATTTTGAACCTGCAACTTATTTTTTGAAGTCTAAAACCACTCAAACTATTTCTCAAGATAAAGCTGTTAGCTTCTTTTTGTCACCTGCTAAATATGCTATTTTATTTTTTTGCTTAGTTTTACCTTTATCTTTTTACAAAGTAAGTATTTTTATAGTTAAGAATAAATTAAACTCACCAAAAGATTGTTAATTATCATGTTGCTCTGATATTCTGTAATTTTGTATATCCTACATCCTCCATCTTCATTTTCCTTTTCACTGTAGTATATTTTTAAAGAATTCTTTAACAGGTTTCTTGGTTATTCAGATATCACAGTATATCTTTAATTTATTCTTATACTCGGTAATTTAACTGGGCATGCACCTCAAGGTTATTTTCCCTCAAAACTTTGAAAATATAATTTTATTGCTTTCCAGCATCTGTTGTTGCTAAAGAGAATTTTATTGCCGGTTTAATTTTCACTTATTTTGTCAATCATCTGGCAGCTTTTGAAATGGTCTCTTTAATCTTGATAGTCTGCAGTTCAACTATGCTATGTTTAAGTCAAGTTTGTTTCTGTGTTTTTAATTTTTTATCTTACCCAGGACTCCAGGAGATATGTTAAACTGAAGATCTAACTTTTTTTAATATTTGAACATTCTTAGCTCTTGTTTGTTCAAATACTGCTTTTTCTCTTTTTCAGTTCCTATTTTGAGATCTCTTAGATTCTTGATATATCTTCTGTGACTCTCATTTACCGTCTGTCCCTTTTTATCAGTGATATGTAGTAGGATGAATGCATTAGTAACATTCTCCTATTTCCTGTTTTCTGTTTTACATCCAGTCCAGGGCTTTCCCTTCCTCTTGCTTTTTTTAAATTTTGTTTTAATATCTACATTTTTATTTTAATGAATATATATCAGCATTAATGATTACTTTGCCAACAAAGGTCCGTCTAGTCAAGGCTATGGTTTTTCCAGTAGTCACATATGGATATGAGAGTTGGACTGTGAAGAAAGCTGAGCACCGAAGAATTGATGCTTTTGAACTGTGGTGTTGGAGAAGACTCTTGAGGGTCCCTTGGACTGCAAGGAGATCCAACCAGTCCAATCTAAAGGAGATCAACCCTGGGTGTTCTTTGGAAGGACTGATGCTAAAGCTGAAACTCCAGTACTTTGGCCACCTAATGCGAAGAGTTGACTCATTGGAAAAGACTCTGATGCTAGGAGGGATAGGGGGCAGGAGGAAAAGGGGATGACAGAGGATGAGATGGCTGGATGGCATCACCAACGCAATGGACATGAGTCTGAGTGAACTCCGTGTGTTGGTGATGGACAGGGAGGCCTGGCGTGTTGCAATTCATGGGGTCGCAGAGTTGGACACAACTGAGCGACTGAACTGAAATGAACTGAACTGATACTTATTTTGTGATCCCTTCTACCTACCTTTTCTTGTTTCATTTCTATTTTGCTTCACATTTTTTCTATATATGGATTTGTAATGTGTTTTGAACACTCTAAGCATGCTCCTTTTAAATGTTATTAGACTGTTTTATAAAATCAGTTTTGTTTCGAGTAAAATTATCTTTCAATTGTTGAATCTGCTTTATTTAGTATGCTTTTTCTTCATCTTTCCCCCATGTTTTGTTGTTGTTGTTGTTGTTTTTTAACTTTACAATACTGTATTGGTTTTGCCATATATCAACATGAATCGGCCACGGATGTACATAAGTTCCCACTCCTGAACCCTGCTCCCACTCCTTCCCCATACTATCCCTCTGGGTTATCCCAGTGCACCAGCCCCAAGCATCCTGTATCCTGCATCAAACCTAGACTGGCAATTCATTTCTTACATGATATTATACATGTTTCAATGCCGTTCTCCCAATCATCCTGCCCTCTCCCTCTCCCACAAAGTCAAAAAGTCTGTTCTGTACATCTGTGTCTCTTTTGCTATCTCACATACAGGGTCATCATTAACATCTTTCTAAATTCCATATACATGTGTTAGTATACTGTATTGGTGTTTTTCTTTCTGGCTTACTTCACTCTGTATAATCGGCTCCAGTTTCATCCACCTCATTAGAACTGATTCAAATGTATTATTTTTAATGGCTGAGTAATACTCCATTGTGTATATGTACCACAGCTTTCTTATCCATTCATCTGCTGATGGACATCTAGGTTGCTTCCATGTCCTGGCTATTATAAACAGTGCTGAGATGAACATTGGGGTACACATGTCTTTTTCAATTCTAGTTTCCTTGGTGTGTATGCCCAGCAGTGGGATTGCTGGGTCATAAGGCAGTTCTATTTCCAGTTTTTTAAGGAATCTCCACACTGTTCTCCATAGTGGCTGTACTAGTTGGCATTCCCACCAACAGTGTAAGAGGGTTCCCTTTTATCCACACCCTCTCCAGCATTTATTGCTTGTAGACATTTGGATAGCAGCCATTCTGAGTGGCGTGAAATGGTACCTCATTGTAGTCTTGATTTGCATTTCTCTGATAATGAGTGATATTGAGCATCTTTTCATGTGTTTGTTAGCCATTTGTATGTCTTCTTTGGAGAAATGTCTCTTTAGTTCTTTGGCCCATTTTTTGATTAGGTAGTTTATTTTTCTGGAATTGAGCTGCAGGTGTTGCTTGTATATTTTTGAAATTAGTTGTTTGTCAGTTGCTTCATTTGCTATTATTTTCTCCCATTCTGAAGGCTGTCTTTTCACCTTACTTATAGTTTCCTTTGTTGTGCAGAAGCTTTTAATTTTAATTAGGTCCCATTTGTTTATTTTTGCTTTTATCTCCAATATTCTGGGAGGTGGGTCATAGAGGACCCTGCTGTGATTTATGTTGGAGAGTGTTTTGCCTATGTTCTCCTCTAGGAGTTTTATAGTTTCTGGTCTTACGTTTAGATCTTTAATCCATTTTGAGTTTATTTTTTGTGTATGGTGTTAGAAAGTGTTCTAGTTTCATTCTTTTACAAGTGGTTGACCAGTTTTCCCAGCACCACTTGTTAAAGAGACTGTCTTTAATCCATTGTATATTCTTGCCTCCTTTGTAGAAGATAAGGTGTCCATAGGTGTGTGGATTTATCTCTGGGCTTTCTATTTTGTTCCCTTGATCTATATTTCTGTCTTTGTGCCAGTACCATCCTGTCTTGATGACTGTGGCTTTGTAGTAGAGCCTGAAGTCAGGCAGGTTGATTCCTCCAGTTCCATTCTTCTTCCTCAAGATTGCTTTGGCAATTTGAGGTTTTTTGTATTTCCATACAAATTGTGAAATTACTGGTTCTAGCTCTGTGAAAAATACCGTTGGTAGCTTGATAGGGGTTGCATTGAATCTGTAGATTGCTTTGGGTAGTATAACCACGTTAATTTACCAAGTTAAGATATCGATGTTAGCAGCACAAGACCCTCTGTCTTCGTGAGGGTTTGTAGGGATTTACTCTAAAAAGGAAGGGCTTTTCCCCTCCCTCCTTTCTTGCTCTTTCCCCTCATTTCCTGACATCCTTCTCTGTCGGGTACTTTTAAATTATCTCCAGCACCTCTACCTCCCCAGATTCTAACTTAAGAAACAGATCATAAAATAAGGATTTAGAGTGACTTTTACAAAGTTCGAGTCTACAGCACATCCAGTAGGGAACCAATGTCTGCTTTAAAAGTAGTGTATCTGGACCCCCGAATGTCACTAGTCCCACACTTCGATGTAAAACCTAAATCTTGGCAGTGTTTATAGGGCATTAGTTTGCCTTCTTTTTCTTTGAAGGGGAGGGGTGGTGGTCCTCACTAAGGCACTGGTTTCATGAGTGACTCAGGTCTATTTCCGCATCTTAAGGGCTGTTTTTCATCCCAGTTACCACCTGGAGATGAATTCCAGACACCATTGTCCACCTGCAGACCTGGGGCCAAGTAGCTCTATAGTTTCACATTTACTCATAAACTTCCTTTATCTTTTCCATTTTTAGTACCAAGTGCAATTCATAAAATTAAAAAATTACTAAAAATTTGTTTTCTTCTCAATAATATCCGTTCATAGGGAAAATAAATTTGTATGTATCAAAGTGATATTTTGATTAATTTAAAATAGAAATGACTTTTCTCCCCTCCCTTCTTTTATTTGTATCACAACCTACCCAACTTTTTATAATATCAGGGACTTAGAATTATAATGAAATAGGAAAAATGAACAATGTTTAAAGAGATTAGCTAAGATGGGACGGTGAAAAACTGAAGGAAAAAATAATGTTTCATATGTTATTGGGATTTTCCAGTATATATTCTGACTTTAATGTTTAGCATTTAGTAGTATGCATTTTTTTTGCAGAAGTAATAAGTATTCATGTTATGCTTTTTCTTCTGTACACTTACAAACATAATTCATTTTTGAAGTATAGTTGATTTACAATATTAAATTAGTTCTAGGTGTATAACATAGCATTTCAAAATTTATAGATCATACTCCATTTAAAGTTACTATAAAATATTAGCTTTATTCCCTGTGCTGTATACTATATCTTTTTAGTATATTTATTTTACACATAGAAATCCAAATTCTAATAGAGTGATAGTTTACAAAGAAAGAGCAGACGGAAGACTTAACTCTGTGAACATTAAGAGAATCTGTCTAGGTTTAGTGTGTCAAACTAGATGATCCACCCCCCAACACCCCTGCCAAAAAAAAGGGCAAACAGAAATTAGGATATTGACCCTATGAGCAAAACCTAAGGAATGAGAAAAACAAATTCCTTAGACTAAAGATGACCTAATAAAAGGAGGATTGGTTAAAGACAATTAGATGTATGGAGTCAAATATCTATTTCTCTATAAACTACAATCAGAATGAGGGAGGGAGGGAGGGAAGGAAGGAAAGGGAAGAAAGAAAGAGAGGGATAGACAGGGAGAGGTGGGGGAAGAAAAGGAAAAAAGAGAGGAGAAAGAGAGAGAGAGACAAGGCATGAAAGATAGGATGGGAATTCAGTGAATACACAAAACTCCTTGATTCTAAAGATTGTAAGCTATGAATGCAAAATCTTGGTCACTGGGCACTATTCAGCAAAGTGTAAACAGCTCTCTTTCTGAGCCAGTTTAAATATACTTAAATGGCAGCTTTAGCTGAGAACTTGACTTCCTGAAGTTCTTTCTAGCTTAGTCATTCTCTCTCACGTCTTGGAGCTAGACGGAGTGCCTCATAAAAGTTCTTTCAACTTCTGCATATTCTTGGCCTGAAAGTTGAAGTGAGTTCTGCTGAGATTTGCATTTCCGTATTACTGATCTAAGAGGTTTGTAAGCACACATAAACCTTTGGATACTGATTGGAATTGCACTCAAGAGCTTCTTGGGTTGTCTGCTACTTAATTAGACCTTCCACACAGGGAAAGAGCAATGAGCTGGTGTCCCATCTCCAGCAGATGCTTGTGCCAGATGTGCAGAGAAACACACACTCCATTTCCTATAATATTCTCTGTTGTTCATTTTTATACTGTAGCAAAGAAGCCTTTCTGAGAATACTCCTAGAATTTATGATGGAAACAAAAAATGTAAACACTAAAAGAGCTAATCTCTATTTCAATATTTTTGCTGTGTATGCTTTTAATGTATGTTCTCTCTTCTCTATTGTTTAGTGCTTATACTTTAACTTCTACATAGTCATTTTTGATGATTCTAAATTGAACTTCCTGTCACCAAAAAGAGGCCTGATTATCCCCTATATCCCAGAGCACTGGATAATGATGCCTGAAATTCCACAGTCAGAAAATCTAGCCAACTTAGGGCAGGCTTTGATAAAATGTGATGCTGAGAGCATTGATACTGATGTAGTGGAGGAATAGAGAAGAAAAGAACATTCCTGAGGAGATGTAAAGATTTTAAAGAAAAAATAAACTAATAATAAATTATATCCATTGTGGTATTTTGCTAAAGGCAGTCTCTTTAAAGCTTCTCATAAAGGCATTAGAGGGAGGAACTCAACCAGGACATCCAGTCAGGCAGCAAGTTTCACTTACTTAGAATTACTACAGATTTTGCCAGTAAAAATACCAATAATATCATTATTTGTTATCTGATACCTTGCTACATTGATGAAAGAATACATTTGAGAATGCTTTTCTAGAATTAGCTGGAATTGCAGTCATATTCCTACTTCATATAGAATGAGGTATAAGAAAGGGAGTATAAGTTTTAAAGGTAAATAATATAATAGTTACTATTCTGTGTCACAGTCTCTGAGCTCCTGTGTGACACACGGAGTTTACAATTACTAACATACAGAGTCATTAAGTTCACATGATAAAAATATGCAAAGCATTGCATAGAGCTTAGTGCCTGTTTGGTGTCCAATGAATATTAGCTTCCAACATTCTCTGACATAACTGCAGAAATCTATTTTGATCCACTTCTGAGAGGAATGAAAATGGGAAAAAAATCAACAAATGGGACCAAATTTAACTTAAAAGCTTTTGCACAGCAAAGGAAACCATCAGCAGAACAGAAAGAAAACCCACAGAATGAGAGAAAATATTTGCAAATGAAGTGACTGACAAGGGATTAATCTGCAAAATATGCAGACAGTGCCTGCAGCTCAATATCAAAAAAAAAAAACCCTGATAAAAAAAGTGGGTCTAAACAGACATTTCTCTGAAGAAGACATACAGATGGCCAAGAGACACATGAAAAGATGTTCAAAATCATTAATTATTAGAGAAATGCAAATCAAAATTACAAAGAGATAGCTCTTCATATTGGTTAAAACAGCCATCATCAAAAATTCTACAAACAATGGGACTTGCCTGGTGGTCAAGAGAAAACCCTAATTCAAAAAGATAGATGCACCTCAATGTTCACTGCAGTGCTATTTACAATAGCCAGGACATGGAAGCAACTTAAATGCCCATCAACAGAGGAATGGATAAAGAAGATGTGGTACATACATACAATGGAATATTACTCAGCCATAAGAGAATGAAATAATGCATTTGTAGCAACATGGATGGACCTAGAGATTGTCATACGGAGTGAAATAAGTCAGACAAAGATAAATATCACATATCACATATATTGCTTATATGTGAAATCTAAAAAAAAATAGTAAAAACTTAGTTACAACTTACTTAAAAAAACAGAAATAGAGTGACATATAGAAAACAAACTTATGGTTACTAAGTGGGAAAGATGGGGGTTAAATTGGGAGATTCAGATATGATATACACATACTACTATAGAGAAAAGATAACTATAAAGAACCTAACCATAGCACAGGGAACTCTATTCCATGCTCTGTAACAACCTATATGGGAATGGAGTCTAGAAGACAATGATATATCAACATGCATGTGTATAGCAGATTCACTTTGATGTACACCTAAAACTAACACAACATTGTAAATCAACTATATTCTAATTTTAAAAAAAACCAAGGTGGCAAACAAAATATAAAAGTATGAATCATAATTTTTAAACTTTTTATGGACATATATCTGTATATTCACTGGGATAGGAAAGGAAATGCAAGAAGGGTGACAGGAAGGGAGATAAATTCCAGTTCTTGATACCCAGTTGTAATGTCTGAATTTGTTCAAATAAATATTTATAGCTCATGGAATTTAAAACTATTAATAAATCAGATGACGAATGAAAAAATAAATTAAAAACAGATGAATATTAGTTTCCTGCCCACTACTCTCACCCCAGTTGCCTAAATTTTCTCTAAAGGATAATTTTTCCATAGTGAAATTGAACATATTAGTCACTCAATCATGTCTGTCTCTTTGTGACCTCATGGACTGTAGCCCCCCTAGGCTCCTCTGTCCATGGGATTCTCCAGGCAAGAATATTGCCGTGTGTTGCCATTCCCTTCTCCAGGGGATCTTCCCGACCCAGGATCAAAACCAGCTCTCCTGCAATGCAGGTGGATTCTCTACTGATAGGACCCATCCTTTAAGTCCCCTCATGGGCTTCCCTGGTAGCTCACCTGGTAAAGAATCTGCCTACAATGCAGGAGACCTGGGTTCAATCCCTGGGTTGGCAAGAGCCCCTGGAGGAGGGCATGGCAACCCACCCCAGTATTCTTGCCTGGAGAATTCCCATGGACAGAGGAGCCCGGCGGCCTACAGTCCATGGGGTCACAGAGTCGGACATGACTGAGTGACTAAGCACATTTGTTGTATGATAAATATCAGTTAATGATATCTTGCCTTTGGATTCTTAGATAAAACTATCTCACTCTTTTCTATCACAGTTTATGTAAAATCCAATGCCTTGTCAAAAATTTCAGCAAATTTCCCCAGACTTCTATTCATGGTTATATTTGGACACTAGTTTCTGCCCCAGGGAACTCTCATATTCCCTTACATTCCACCTTCGGCAGCTGTGTGTTTCTCCCAACTTGATGTGGATCCCTATATGAAAAAAATTCTCCTTGATTCCTACCAAAAGTTTACATAAGCAGCAGAGGTAACACTACAGAGATGGAAGAACTCAGAACAATACATACCACTGTCCCTACACTTTCATTGCCTCTCTAGCAAGGGAAATTTCTCACTGGACATCCTTTTCCCCAGGTTCAGCCCCTAATCAAATTGTTTTGCCTTTTCTTCCAACTGTTTCCCTTCATTGTTTTCATATTTACCCCCACCACTAATTTCCATTCATCTCTTAGGTATCCATCCTGTATTTTCCCCTGCTTGCTTCTTCAGAAGCTTTTTCTGTCTCTATTAAGTTAGTAGAGCACATTCAGTTTCTTCACCAAGAAGAGCCTAGATTCCCCACTATTAAACTATATTTTTTATATCACTGTAAGAGTGCTGGATATGCTTACTGAAAGTGAGTACTTTGAATGACAATTCTTTTGTACCTTCTTTTTGTAAATGACTGAAATATAAAGGTGAACTGCCCTTCCACAGGATATCAACACAACCTTCATTTATTTTTTTCCTGTTTTTGTTGTTCTATAGTGAACCACTTTTAGCATTCACATATCATCACTTTTAAATTGTACACTGAACCTCTGCAAGAATAAACATATTATTATAGTCAAAACAAGTCTTCTAAAGAGGAGGAAGAAAGGTGGGAGAAGGGTCAAAGGCAAAGTCAAGGCCAAGGGCAAGTCCAAACAGCTAGTGTGAGGCCAAGTTCAAAGTCAACCTCAAGTACAATCCAAGGTCAAAGTCAAGGTCAATTCCTTTTCCTTGTTTTAATTATTGCTGCAAGTGATTCTGTTGCATGCTGAAGTTAGCAAAGCACTACTATAATGAACAAACTTTCACTGTATCCTCTTCTTTTTTAAAAAAAATTGGAGTTTAGTTGCTTTACAATGTTGTGTTAAGCTTCTACTGTACAACATGGATCAGGTATAAGTTTACATATATTCCTTCCTTCTTGACTCTCACTCCCATTCCACTCCTCTATAATACCACTTTTGTAGAAAATTCTATTAAAAATCATTCTAAAGCATTTTCTTTTTCTAATTTATTTTTTAAAAAAAGACTAGGGCTATCCTATGATCCAGCAATCCCACTCCTGGGATTGAGAAAATCATGGTTTTAAAGGATACATACACCCCAGTGTTCACTGCAGCACTGTTTACAATAGCCAAGATATGGAAGTGGACAGAGGAATAGATAAAAAAAACAAAAAAAAAAAAAGAAAGAAAATGTGGTACATATATACAAAGGAATACTACTCAGCCATAAAAAAGAATGAAATAATGCCATTGGCAGCAGCATGGATGGACCTGGAAATTCTCATACTGACTGAAATAAGTCAGACAAAGAGAAATATATGATACGGCTTATGTGCAAAATCTAAAAAAAAAAAAATGATGCAAATGAACTTATTTATAAAACAGAAACACAGAGAATGAATTTATGGTTACCAGGAAGAAAGGGCAGGGGAAGGATAGTTTGGGAGTTTGGGATTGGCACACTATTATATTTAAAATATATAACCAACAAGGACCTGCTGTATAGCACAGGGAACTCAGCTCAATATTCTGTAATAACCAAAAAGGGAGAAAAATTGAAAAAGGATACTAGTATTGGTATAACCAAATCACTTTACTGTACATCTGTAAGTAACATATCATTGTTAGTCAACTCTTCTCCAATATAAAATAAAAATTTAAAAAATTAAAATCCGATTAAAATTTTTTCTAAATAAAAAGTCTTCTATACTTGTTCATTTTTCCTAACACTTGAACATTCAATACTAGAGCTCTCCAGTGCTGCTCTGACCCAACTAGACTGCAATCCTCACGAGGGGAGCAATGTTTTTTTTTTTACCTACTGCTAAGTCCCTGACATAGCACAACAGTGTTTGGAGGTCTCTAATGCAAATGTGAGATAAAGCTTCAAGCTGGAGTTATCTGAAGACTCGACTGAGATGTGTGTGTAATATGACCTCTTCATTCCATGACTGGCCTTTCAGTGCCCCTTTCTGTGGTCTCTATTAGAAGGTACTTGAATTTCTCTTTTGGTAGGTCAGGGCTCCAAGAGATAAAGGAAATAGATACCAATCCTCTAACAGTCTGGGTATGAAGTTAGCAGAATGCTATAGACTGAGTGTTCCTGTTCCCCTAGAATTCATGGTAAATCCTAATGTTCAATGTATTTGGAGGCAAAGCCTTTGGGAATTGATTAGGTCATGAATGCATAGCCTTTATGACTGTAACAGTGCCCTTATAAAACAGACTCTAGAGAGTTCCCTGGAACCTCCTACCATGTGAGGATACAATGAGCAAAGGGAATTCTAGGACATAGGCTCTCACCAGAACCCAGCCTCGCTGGCTCCCTGATCTTGGACTTCCTAGCATCCAGACCTGTGAGTAATAAATGATGTCTGTAAGCCTGTCTAGGGCTTTTTTGTTATAGCAGCCCAAATGGACTCAGACATGTAGTATCACTTCTGCCATAACTCACTGGTCAGATGTCCCTGGTAGATCAGCCCAGATTCAAGGGAGGGAACCACCTCCCACTTTTTGATTGGATGAACATCTTTACCAGCAGCACATACATTAAGCCCTATTTCATCGATCTGTGTAGTGATCAGGCTCCATACAATACTGGAAATATACATTCTCGTTTAATGGCCACAGCAACTCACTGAGGTTATTATGAGTCAGTATGGGCAGCCAACAGCCATGGTTACAGTGAGTTGTAAAGTGTGCTACTGGTCCTTGTGGTCTGACTTTGATGCCCAGACATTTTATTATCATGACATATAGGCTCTGATTTAGCTCACCAGAAGATTCTGCTAGTAAGATTTATTGTCATCCATCTTCCAGGGTGTGTCCAGCAACACTGATATATTCATATATTTCTGAAAACTCCAGACAGCTGCTTTTGCAAACATCAGATTGCAGTTCAACTTGCAATTTTTTTTAGTCCACTGCCAACTGACTACAGGAACCTATGACAATAGATTGGACATTTATATAATACTAGATCATGGTTGCTTTTGAGGAGACACAACTACCTATGTTTATTTTCTATTTGTTTTTAAAATTTACAAACATATATTGGCTTGATATTGGTTGACAAGCTTGGGCAGAGCCTGGAATATTTGCTTGCTCAGGAGGGCATGTCATAATTTTTGGAAGTTCCTCTTATTCTTTTAATAGCAAACAAATTGACACAATAATCCTGTCTTCTAGCCGAATCTCTCTAGTCCTTAATCTATTAAAAGATCTGGCACATGAACACTGAAGTAAATTTATATAATGGAGAAATACTATAGGTTGCTTTCTTTCATGAGAAATAGTCATAATAGTCTAGAATATCCTGTATACCAAGTCTATAAAACAGAAAGCATTATTCATTTTTAGCAGGAAGTTTCTTTTTGATATTAAACTAATTTCTTCTTTCTAGTTGAACTTTTCTTTTTTCTCATGATTTCTTACTAAAAGATTTCCACACTTGTAAAAGTAAATATTTTAAAAAGAAGAAACTAAAATTTATTTAGTAAAGTGCTTTACACCTTAGGATTGTGTATGTGGGGATTCTCCGTTCAAAACTGTCACTAAAATATACAAATAAAAAGACAACATGGTATAGATCTTAAGACAGTATTTCAGATCATAAAGTTGTTTAATCCATCCTTCTTGTCTCAAAACTACTCTAAGAAGCTGACAGTCTCAAAATCTATTAAAAATGAAAACAAAAAACTTCACATTCTGAATGTCACATACTCAGTGATATATTTTCCTTTCATTCTATAGTTAATCATTCTGTTAGAAACCCACCATGATTGAATATTATTATAGGTTAGACTTAGCTTCATTTTTAAAATTTATCTTATTATTAAAGTACAGTTGTGCTAGGTTCAGGTGTACAACCAAATAATTCTGTTGCATATGTGTATATATAGATATACACAGCACACATATACATCTATAGGTATATATATTCTTTTTTCAGTTTCTTTTCCCATATAGGTTATCACAAAATACTGAGTGCAATAATAAATGAAAGTGAAAGTCGCTCAGTGGTGTCCAACTCTTTGCAACCCCATGGACTATCAGTCCAGTTCAATTCAGTTGATAGTCATGTCTGACTCTTTGCAACCCCATGGACAGCCTCGCTGTCCATCACCAACTCCCAGAGCTTTCTCAGACTCATGTTCATTGAGTCAGTGATACCATCCAACCATCTCATCCTCTGCTGTCACCTTCTCCCACCTTCAGTATCTCCCACCATCAGGGTCTTTTCAAATGAGTCAGTTTTTCGCAACAGGTGCTCAAAGCATTGGAGCTTCAACTTCGGCATCAATCCTTCCAATGAATATTCAGGACCGATTTCCTTTAGGATGGACTGGTTGGATCTCCTTGCCATCCAAAGGACTCTCAAGAGTCTTCTCCAACACCACAGTTCAAAAGCATCAATTCTTTACCACTCAGCTTTCTTTATAGTTCAACTCTCTCATCCATACATGACTACTGGGAAAACCATAGCTTTGACTAGTAGGACTTTTGTTGGCAAAGTAATGTCTCTGCTTTTTAATATGCTGTCTAGGTTGGTCATAATGAATTCTCCAGGCAAGAATACTGGAGTTGGTAGCCATTCCCTTCTACAGGGAATCTTCCCAAAACAGGGATCGAAGCCAGGCCTCCCACATTGCAGGTGGATTCTTTACCAACTGAGCAACCAGGGAAGCCCAAGAATACTGGAGTGGGTAGCCTATCGGTTCTCCAGTGGATCTTCCTGACCCAGGAATTGAACCAGGGTCTCCTGCATTGCAAGCGAATCTTTACCAGCTGAGCAACTAGGGAAGCCC
>SJYQ01001108.1:333167-368856 GCA_006410935.1 Redunca redunca | reverse complement strand
ATTTAGTAATCAAGATACATTTTGAATGATAATTATTATTTTAGATTATTTAATTATTTTAGATTCCTAAAATACAGTCTAAAACATAAGAGTTTGGACTCCATTCTATCGCTTGTGACTTGACTAGGTCAATTTCTAAGACATGTACAAGCCATTCCTGAGTCATTTCATGAGTTAATGTGAAAAACAGTCACCAAAGTTGTTAAACATGTGACTTGATAAAAACAAATTCCTTCTATGAGGAAAAAACAGACATGGAGAAGGTGCTTCTTAATGAAATAGTTTACTGAAATGCAATAAAGAGATAACAGTATACATTTAAATGCTGTCACTTCTATTGTAAAAAAAATACAAATCTTTTATCCTGGAAGACTAAGAGAAATTGTAATTCAGTAGAGGAGAAACATGCAGACTGCTCTATCGATCAATACAAAGTAAAAGATAATTCATAATAGCCCACTTCAGAACAATTAATGTCTTTCATTATAAGCTGAATGAAAAGGAGAAAATGAGGGCACAGACAAGATAGCAATAAAGAGAAAGAGAAGACATCTTTAAACCATGGTCCTTCAATTACTTTCCAGCACAAAACATTGTCAAGAGTGGAGACCAGGGCAGTCAGGATGTGATTTATTTGCCTGTAGCTGGGATTGACTGATCTATCCTATCAAGAATATTCTGAAGTAATTAGATTAAAATTTGATTTAAAGGTGTTTATTCATATTCACAGTATATTTAGTACATTGGAATGATGAGTTGGTTCTCTGGGGAAAAAATCTTTTAAGAGAAAAGACTATTTACTTTCATTCTATTGAGCCATTATCAACCACAGTACAGTTAGGCTGTCTCTTCAGTGTGAGGGCAAAACAACAGTATTTATTCAAGAACATTAAAAGACAATATGCTAGAGTTCCTAAACCCTTGGTAAGCCTTCAAGTGGAACAGAAAATGTTTTTAAATATATTTAGTGAGAAGTTCTCATACAATAATTGTGTTTACCTCTAAGGGGATTCAAGTTTTTCTAATCGCAAAATCAAGCCCAACAGAGTCAAATATTTGGATAAAAAAATTTGACAAAACTATTTAAGCCCTGAAAAACCGGCACTGTGTAATACAATTTCTTGATGATCCTTCAATACTCCATATAGCTATGACATGTAATACAGTGTCATTCCATGCTTTCATGGTCTTCATGTAAAGTCACAAATTTGTATTTGTTAAAATTTAGATTAAATAAAAATAGTGGTTCAAGCCATTTCAAGATTCAGAAATGCTAAATACTTATTTTATCCTAAGTCTTCGGAATACCTAGACTATGCTAAAGTTTGGCATTAATGTTATAAAGCCTTTAGACATTGAAGAAGGTGAAAGCATAGCTAAATGAAAGACAAAATACATGACCAAAGATGCAGTATATGATTTTAGAACTGGACTTTTAAATTAACTGGCATCATACATTTTTCCAATGATTCAACTTGGATAACAATTATAATGTTTCTTGAGATATATTAAGTTAATATGTGGGGCATAATTGGAACTATACAGTCAGATTGCAGTATTAAAAAGGAATCAAGTAGTTTGAGTCTGCAAAGAATGACCATTTAGAAATGTTTAAACCACACTTATGATTAAATATTTTGTGCTACTGAATAAATGTAAGGGATTTTTATAAATGGAAGTCTAAACTATCTGATCATGAATGTGTCAAGGGGAATAAATACAGAGTAACACAATGGAAGAGTTCTTCACAGTGGTGACCCAAACTGGGTCTTACAGCTTGAACAAGGAACATTTATTTAAACCATGAAGAGAAATAAAATATGAATTCCAAATATTAAAAAAAAGAAATTTGGTTAATTTAGATTAAAAAGGCAAGTGCCTAGAAACCTGCAGGCTAAAAATTTAAAGGGAACTTTTATGTTAACCCATCTACCCCTTTGTAAGTCTCCAGCTTCTGGAAGAATGCAGACATCTAAGCGGATGACAAAAGCACATGTAGCATGATGGCAATCCATTCTCCTCTAGGGAAGTTTTGCCCAGAAGTAGAAACACAAGTTTTTCTCAACAAGATATTTCATGTGCTGTAATAGGGCAATTCAAAGAGAAACAGAGTCTCAAGAAATTATCAAGGTATTTTCTTGGGCTCCAAAAGCACTGCAAATGGTGAGTGCAGCTAAAAGACGCTTGCTCCTGGGAAGCAAAGTTATGACCAACCTAGACAGCATATTAAAAAAGCAGAGACATTACTTTGCCAGCAAAAGTCCGTCTAGTCAAAGCTATGGCTTTTCCTATGGTAAAACTATGGTAGTCATGTATGGATGTGAAAGTTGGACCATAAACAAAACTGAGTGCTGAAGAATTGACTCTTTTGAACTGTAGTGTTGGAGGAGACTCTTGTGAGTCCCTTGGACTGCAAGGAGATCAAACCAGTCAATCCTAAAGAAAATCAGTCCTGAAGATTCATTGGAAGTATTAAAGCTCCAATACTTTGGCCACCTGATGCAAAGAACCAACTCCCTGGATAAGATCCTGATGCTGGGAAAGATAGAAGGCAGGAGGAAAAGGTGATGACAGAGGACAAGATGGTTAGATGGCATCACCGAATCAATGGATATGAGTCTGAGCAAGCTCCAGGAGATAATGAAGGACAGGGAAGCCTGGCATGCTGCGGTCCACGGGGTCGTAAAGAGTTGGACACGACTGAATGACTGAACAGCAACAACAAAATTTAGGTAACAAGATGGCCTCATCTGGAAATCACAGAACTTTTGCTTTAATTGAAAAGATGTTATTGCCAGTCAGAACAGTCTTGGTGGTACAGTTTGGAACTCTGAGCTGTGTAACAGAGTTTATTTTATGTCTACCCAAGTGGCTAGCAAAACCATGATTGTCAAAAGCAAGGTATTATCTGAAATATTTATATCCAGTGTAATGAAAATGGTACTAGGTAAAAATAGTTAAGTAAATGAAAATTCTAGAAGGCATCCAGTACTCCTTGCCACACTGGTTGGCATAAAAATCCTTCTCAGTTAGTAATAACTTTATTACTTTTCTGAATTACTTTATCCAAATGTTCAAGAAATACTGCTGCGGTAATATATCTCTTGAGGTACATTTACTACTGCTTTCATATTTTCTATACTTTCATTCTTTTTGGTTTGCTATATTTTACTGGCCTAAAACTTCATCATTTTTGCACATATATCCTATTTTGTCCAGTTTTTGTAAGTCTTCAGAAAAAATGCTCTTGTGAAGGACTGCTCATATCACAGATAAAAATTAAAGTTCTATTTTTGTTCAGGACCTAGAATTTCATGTACAAATTAAGATAAAACAAAAATTTCCACCTGCTTACATTATGACCCAGACACAAGATCAGAAAGAGAAAGCAAAAGCTATTGTTATCTTCTTTAGTTTTAAATAATCACTGATATTTTATTTTGGTATGCAAGTGAAAACTTGCATTTTTAGCAAGAAGAAAGAAAAAAAAATACCTCTGTTGGGGCAAGTTGAGATTCCCACCTGTGTTTTAAAGTGCATCTATTATAATCATGCAAACTTACATTTTACAGTAATTTATAAAGAAGGCAATGGCACCCCACTCCAGTACTCTTGCTTGCAAATCCCATGGACGGAGGAGCCTGGTAGGCTGCAGTCCGTGGGGTCTCTAGGAGTCAGACAGGACTAAGCGACTTCACTTTCACTTTTCACTTTCATGCACTGGAGAAGAAAATGGCAACCCACTCCAGTGTTCTTGCCTAGAGAATCCCAGGGACGGGGGAGCATGGTGGGCTGCCGTCGCTGGGGTCCCAGAGTTGGACACAACTGAAGCGACTTAGCAGCAGCAGCAGCAACAACATACAGACACTAATATTGTTTCTTATCTAAGTGATGACTATCTAAATGTCTAAACCAGAATTTGTTATTGAATTACACAGACCTTCCATTAAGTGTCATTGAGATTGATGCCTTTTGATTTCAACTATAATTTTAAGACCAAAAGTAAGATACTTGAAACTAGCGCTATTAAACCAGAATTTGAGGTAACACTTTCAGATTTTTTTATTACTGGTTAGGAACATAAATTCAGCCTTGAACTCTCCTTTTAAGTCACATGACATTTATCTGATAGTGGCCACAATGTCCTCTCTATAGGAATCTAAAGACCTGTATCTGCTAGTTCTGATCAGATAGCAAAGTTCAAGGCGATGGAGGTCAAAAGTGAAATTAAACCATGAATACTGCTCACAGTAGGGAAAAGGGAAAATGCTTAAAGAAACAAAGGTGGACTCACAGGGACAAAATATCAAAAGTGAATCTACAGAAAATGTGCAGAGGTGTACATGCCCAGAAATAGGTACGAACAAAGGGGACAGCCCCTAAATATACTCTAGGAAACCAGTGTTGGAGTCAAAGAGACCTTTATTTCACTCTAGGGTTCTCCTTTACTCTAAGCTTTCAGACCTAGATTCCAGGATGACAAAGAAAAGGCATTATATCTTCTAAGTGAAAGCGCTTCTGCTATTGGAAGATAGAAGTACCAACTCTTCAGTAGTCTTATTAGTTCTAATCACATATCATGTTATTTGTTCAAAATTCGAATAGTAGAAGTTGAGCCTTCATTTAACCCTTCACAAGTCCAGGCATCTATCTTTGTCATGTGAATCTTTTGCCTCTTCATTTTAATAAAACAAACCCACAACAAAACCAATACTATAGATCATGACAGAGCAGTACATAATAAACTAGTCCTATCTTAATTTATCAGTTTTTAAAATTACTTTATTTTAGGTAATATTACTTTACTTCTTTGGCTATAGGATTGTATTTAGGTCTGAATCAATAGAGCACATTACTATCTTAACTAGGTATATAGTTATTTTCTCTGTATCAGTTCAGTTCAGTTCAGTTGCTCAGTCATGTCTGACCCTTTGCGACCCCATGAATCGCAGCACACCAGGCCTCCCTGCCCATCATCAACTCCCGGAGTTCACTCAGACTCACGTCCATCAAGTCAGTGATGCCATCCAGCCACCTCGTCCTCAGTCGTCCCCTTCCCCTCCTGCCCCCAGTCCCTCCCAGCATCAGGATCTTTTCCAATGAGTCAACTCTTCGCATGAGGTGGCCAAAGTACTGGAGTTTCAGCTTCAGCATCATTCCCTCCAAAGAAATCCCAGGGATGATCTCCTTCAGAATGGACTGGTTGGATCTCCTTGCAGTCCAAGGGACTCTCAAGAGTCTTCTCCAACACCACAGTTCAAAAGCATCAATTCTTTGGCACTCAGCTTTCTTCACAGTCCAACTCTCACATCCATACATGACCACTGGAAAAACCATAGCCTTGATCAGACGGACCTTAGTCGGCAGAGTAATGTCTCTGCTCTTGAATATGCTGTCTAGGTTGCTCATAACTTTTCTTCCAAGGAGTAAGCGTCTTTTAATTTCATGGCTGCAGTCACCATCTGCAGTGATTTTGGAGCCCCCCAAAATAAAGTCTGACACTGTTTCCCCATCTATTTCCATGAAGTGATGGGACCAGATGCCATGATCTTCGTTTTCTGAATGTTGAGCTTTAAGCCAACTTTTTCACTCTCCTCTTTCACTTTCATCGAGCAGCTTTTGAGTTCCTCTTCACTTTCTGCCATAAGGGTGGTGTCATTTCTCTGTATAGTTTTGTATATTTAGATAGTTGGCAAATTCTTTGAGGACATATTCAATATATCCTACTACCAGGGGCTTCCCTGGTGGCTCAGAGTTTAAAGCGTCTGACTGCAATGTGGGAGACCTGGGTTCGATCCGTGGGTCGGGAAGATCCCCTGGAGAAGGAAATGGCAACCCACTCCAGTATTCTTGCCTGGAGAATCCCATGGACAGAGGAGCCTGGAGGGCTACAGTCCATGGGGTCGCAAAGAGTCGGACACGACTGAGCGACTTCACTTTCACCAGGTATGATATTTTTCTGTGCCCAGTATAGAGTTTTGAATAAATGACCCAGTGGTCACTGAAAAAATTAAAGCTAAATTAAAACACACACATACATCATTACCTTAATGTATCACTCTCTCCAATAAATATAGAAAGCAAGTAGATAAGAAGTATCTTTTATCTTTCTCAACCCATATGTTCACTCTACTCCATGATCCTCTCAAACTTTAATAAAATAGCCATAAAATCAAACAACTTAGTAATAAGCATTTTACTACCAGCACACAAGGAGCATTTCTGTCCTCAGAATTTACATGTATTTTTAACTGCATCTTCCCATTATGTTACTGATTATTTAAAATAAATATGACCATTGTGATTCAACTACTTATTTATATTTTTTAAAAAACTGAAATAAACAAGATATTTTATCTTTTCAAGGTCATCCAAATGACTGCAATGAGTTGAAAAAAAGCAAGAATGCCACTCAGCTTGAAATAAAAATTATGGCTCTGAATTCAGAACAAAGGTTAGAACATTAAAGTTTCCTTTACTTCTCATGTCTGACTTCTGGAAAATTAAATGTAAGATAAAAAAAATTATTTTCTCTCCAAAAATATTCTAGTTAAAAGTAATTTTACTTGAACTTCTTGTGATTCTGGTATGCAGATGGCTACATAGGAGAGACCGCAGATGTTGGCAGCACCAAGTCTTATATTTGAACTTCACTTTCACGGTTACTAGCCATATGACCTGTGACAGGGTCCTTTACTCCCTGACAAAATGCTATTGGCATTCTTGACGGTAAATGTTTAACTAAGATTGAGAATTTCTATCTTTGCCTTAAAATTTTATTCTCTTTGTTCAGCCTGAGTGATCTCATTGACTTCCATTGTTTTAACTTCTATTTGTAAGTTGGTAACAAAACTCTTGCTTGAGATTTTCATCTTTTGTAGCATAGACGACTCCAGTCAACCTGCTCGACAGCCCCCGTCTTACCTTTTTCTCCTCCTGTATCTTCCCTCAGTAGGTACCGAACTGATTGCCATGTGATCTACTAATACACTCATTTTTTCTCCTCTGCTTCAGGTACAAGAGCAGCTGTTCATGAGATTTTAGCCTTTGCATTCTCTTGCTTAAATACTTTAGTGAATCCCAACAACTTACAAAAGTTAGTGTTATGAGATTTAAATCCTATCTTTCAGGACCTCTATGTACTAAACCTTGTGTACCTCTCCAATTTCTGCTCTCACCATTTCTTCCCTCACTTTTTTTTGCTCACACTGAGTTATTCTCAGTTCTCCACAAATATCAGGATATTTCCAATTACTTTCTTCATGTTTCTCTATTCATTTATACCTTCCTCAACCCTCCAACTAAATAACATCATCTCTTCAGACACAGATCATGTGTCATCTCCTGCAGAAAACAAAACTCTAATTCCCTTTCCTCACTTGCTCTGATTAATATGCAATAAAAATCCAGTAATAATTATATGGCAGCACACCCCATTTATTTTTGAAATTGTCTCTGCCTATGTTTCTTTATTTCTCTATGGTTCTAAGCATGTAAGAGGTATTCAGTGAGGATCTGAAGGATGAGTGAATAAATATATACTATCTGAGCTAGGCTTTAAGAAGATAAGCAAGATAGTGACATGTGCAAGTGGCAGAAAGGTTGTTCCAGGCACTGCCATGCCCTGAGCCCACAAGTGAGGAGGCAACCAGAGCACAAACGAGTCAATGTAAAGTCAGTCAAAGGGGAAATGGTTCAGACAGCATGAGCCATTCAGTAGCAAAGGCTGCGGCCACCTGGCTGTGTCCTCTCCGGGTACTTTAAAGTGTCCAGAGACCCTTCTCCAACCCAGGTAGCCTTCTATACCTCAGCACTTAACATGGATAATGAGAAGATTTGTTAAGAATTGCTGACTTCATACTTCACAATAAATATTATATAAAAATCAACCAAAGTATCATTTCATAATCATATACCAGGAAGAATAGAGCCCTGTCTATGTCCAATTCCCACTTGATCAGGAGTTGAGAAAAGTCTCGTTCATGGATCATGACTATGAATGATCTGTTCCTCTTGTCAGGGAGCGTCTTGGTCTGGATTTCAGCACTCTCTCATTGTCTTCATGCCACACCATTCTGTGCGGAGTGCTTTCATCCTTGCACTGCAGAATGTTTTCAGTCTTTGCTTTAAGGTCACCTTAAGTATTCTTCTTTTTTTTTTTTTAAAATCAAAGTGATGGTTAAGCTAGTTTTGTTCCTCTCTGTTATGCTCTACAAACTGTCTGGACCGCATCACTTGGTACTGTGGACTGATTTCTTTCTATTTGAGGGGACCTGAATTTCTCTGTCTCTAATCTTAGGACATTGTGTTCTCTAGCCATCTGTTCCAGGGTTCTGCCTACACAGCAGAGATGGGGGAAATGTTTTATATCCTGCTTCTTCTGTTGGGAAGAGTAGCTTCCAGACTGAGTGTGAACTAACAGCAGAACCCCTACTGCACGGGAATGTGGAGGTCGTGACATTTCAGGTACAACACAGTGATACCCACTCCTAAGTCCCTCAACTCTGTTCATCTCCAACAGACAACCTCATACTCAATGTCATGAAACTGAACAGGGAACATTTATGGTAGCAAAACAGAATTTATGAAGCTATTAAACCTGCAAAGTCAGATGAAGTCAAAAATCATGGAGAGTTTTAAATGAAGAGCTGCATAAAGACTGGATAACCAAATAAAGGTAATTCCATGAAAACTGTAACATCAAGACTTACTCTTATAATAGTGAGATATATTTATTTTTACTTTCACATCGAGACTCTTAGTGGGTGCAAATGTTGTCAGTATGTAAATTAGCTTGGTCAAAAACAGATCATGTGCTTGAAAATTCTAAACACACTTTTCCTAAACATTAGCTGGAATTTTCCATTAAAAGGCATGACTTTTTTTTTTATAACCAACAACAAAAACTTTACTTTTCCAGGTTGTTTTAATACTAAAAATAAATAGCTCCTGGTCACCCATGCATTTATACAAGAGTAGTATCCACAGCAGTTATTGCTGAAGGACAGCTATACCTTCTGAAAGCATAAAAATAGGCTTGAATTCACCCTTGGAAAATTGAAAACTCATAGTGGCATGTGTTATGTTTGATAACAGTGTTACTTGGCAGAACAAATTAGTGATGTCCAATCAACATCAAAAAGGCACACTGGAACATATCAGACAGAAAGTTATTTTGACACATTGGAAATGTAGTATGTATATTAAAAAAAGACTCAGTTGAGCTTAATTTAATTTTATACAAATTTGATCTTCTGTAGATAAATGTGACATCTCTAATTTTAATGAGGTATCCTCAGCATTTAATTATCAGTTATTCATTGAAATGTTTTGGCTATCATGACACTTGATTGTTTTTCTTTTTGTTATTACTGGGTTCTCTGTGTAGTGTAGTAAACATATCTCTATTTCAGAGATGAAGGAAAATATCCAGTAGGGTCTTAATACTGTAAAACATTAAATAAAATATATGTAAAGTACATTTCTCTGATATTATAAAATGTTCACCTATCTTGTTCACATTGGTTATTTTGTCATTAGTATGCCTCCCCTTTAAACAATGTTAATAGATACTTTCTTACAAGTGTTCAAACAACTATGTAGAAATGACTAGCTCATAATACTTTCTTTTTATACATATAAAATTGTTACTTCAGTATTTCAGTGTTCTAGATAGAAAAACCTCAAGACAGTTTGCATACATATAGAAGAATGACTTCTATAGATATTTCCCTTTGAAAAATATCCACATATTGAAATATAATACCAATTTCAAATTTTTGCCTTGAAATATTAAAGGCTCAATATTAGAGAAGTTGCTCTCGTTTATGATTTGGAAAACAAAATGCTACCAAATGTACCATGATGCCAATATGAATGAATTTTTCTGGCAGTGCAGAAGATAATGTGGCATGCCACCCACATCTTCTCTTTAGTAATGAAGCCTCCATCGCCCACATGCAAGGACTTCTGACTGAATCAAGGAGATTCATCTCCTTGCCACCCTTGAAAGACTACAACTTCAGACCTCCACTGGGATCTGGTGAGGCCTGTGCTGAAAATACAGCCCTTTTCAAATTACCCCTCTGGCCACCCCCACTACCCTGACATTCTCACAGGAATTAAGTGTATTTCCTAGTGTATCTACTGCATGTAAATGTCTACCTTAGAATCTATTTCCTGGAGAAAATGATCTATGAAAACTAGCACTGGGAAACAGATACTAAAATGAGGTTTTGGGACCATACCTACCATCCACTGCCCAGATACCATCCATCACTGGTGTTCGATAAAATGAAGAGCCTCTGGCCTGTGATCTTCTCCACTGGTGAACTGGATAGGTTGGGGAAGGGGAAGCTCTGGTGAGTGTACACTAACTTAGACACTCCCAGAGTTTCAGGGAAGTGGCAGTCATAATTGCAAGAGGCAGATGGTTCTTGCTAGATGCTACTGATGTGTTAGAGAAAAAATTTAAAAAAGAAAAGTAGAGGATGATTAATTACCAATTCAAGGAAAAGTGTGACAGCTTGATGACCTCCCTGGTAACAGAAAAGTAGCTTGTCTCCCTCATCCTGGAAGCAGTAAAGGCTAAGGATCAGACCCAGAACCTTAAGAGTAGTAAAGCCCTCAGGAAGAATCAGTCCTCACCTCCAGCAAGTCTATTATGCCAAGGTCGGATTCACTGTTGGGAAGGAATGGGAATCTAAGATTAAGTTTGT
Source organism: Redunca redunca (assembly GCA_006410935.1). NCBI lineage: Eukaryota > Metazoa > Chordata > Mammalia > Artiodactyla > Bovidae > Redunca > Redunca redunca. The sequence goes on along the minus strand of SJYQ01001108.1, from coordinate 358,138 downwards.
AAACTCTGAATTTCCAGACCAATAGCCCCATGCGAGCCACAGCCCTCTGGTCCTTCACAAGTGGCTCTCTGCTCTCAAGTTAAAGGTTGGTGCTCCTTTTACTCACCAGCACATCAAATTAGAATTTATTTACATGAGGGCATTATACATGATGCAAACAATAGATTCCAAGCAAGGACATTGGAGACAGATGTTGACACTGTATTAGGATGGCTCTTAGAATCACAGAAGAAGCAATGACCCATATTCAGTGAAAAAATATGGCAGAAATGTCATGGAAAATTGTGGAAGAGTTCAAAAGGCTCAGAGATTAGACATGCTAGAGTAGGTATACTCTACAAAGTCAGAACAGAAGTCCACCAGATAACTATATTTCACAGAGAAAACACAGAGGAGCCTCTGTTTAGCAAAGTGCTAAAAAATGTGTTTGTGAGAAGGGTACCAACCAGCATTATTAGGAAGCTCGGTGGTGGCTGTCATCTGTAGGATAAGGGGATCAGTGGGAGATGCTGTTACAGAAACAGCTCCCCTGACAGCAGGGGATGGTATCATCTCCCAACCAGGAAGGCCAGATGGTGTCACTTAACCATCAGAGACAAAGTTGGAGCCACGATCCTAATGAGCAGCGAGGCTGAACAAGCAGTCAGCATGGCCTGACTCATAAAACCTTAGAAACGGTTAATGGGACACAGTGTCCTTGGGGAAAGACAGAGTTTTGCTCCATCATCACAAAGAAATGAAGGATGGATGGTCATGAGACTAAGAGTGGCTACCCTTATAAAACTCACCATCTCTAGCAGAGGATCCAGACCTGAGCCAGTTTGCAGATCCAGAACCCCTTGATTAAAGGGCAGCTCAGGTCGAATGTAAGTTGGCTCAGTCAGTAAAGAATATGCCTACAATGCAAGAGACTGCCTGCAGCATGGGAGACCTGGGTTCGATCCCTGGGTCAGGAAGATCCCTTGGAGAAGGGAACAACAACCCACTCCAGTATTTTGGCCTGGGAAATCCCATGGGCAGAGGAGCCTGGAGGGCACAGTTCACGGAGTCATAAAAGTCCCTGTTTTACTACAGAAAGGGTATGTAGTAAAATTTCCTCCAGCATTTTCCCAAAGGAACCTTTGGCCATCTACTAAAGTAACTCCACTTTGAGGAAAAAAGAGATTAGGTGGATTTGATTTATGACTCTTGGACAGAGTGTTTGAGCTGACAATTATGGTTACATCCAGGTAACTGAAGTGTCAACATATCCACTCCCGATCTCCACCTCTGTTACCCGAGAGGATGTGGAGGCCAGGCAGTAACTGTCCTGGCCTGGATCTGGCTTCAGTCTAGGTCTACCAATGTATTTTACGGAAATTTCCTTGATCCCTGAATGTATAATTGAAATGGATGTCTAGTGCAGTTGTCAGAATTCCCACACTGGTTCCATGGTTGGTGAGGTAGGAGCTATTAAAGAAGGGACAGCCAGACGGGAGCCTCTGAAACTCAACCTTCTCCCAGCCAAGATATTAAGAAGCTAGATTGTATCTCAGGAAGAATTATCTAAATATTCAAAAGGTAAAGAGCTGTTGGTCCCTTCATATCATCATTTATTCTCCACACTGGCTCTCACACAAACCGAACAGATCCTGAAGGATGAGAATGGACTACTGCAAATTCAGTCAAGTAATTGTCCCAGCTGCAGCTTCTGAAACTGATGTTCTATTTTTGCTCTATCAATAGACCCGGGGTAAACTACCATTAATATGAAGAATGCACTCTTTCCTTGCACCTATTAAGGAGCAGTTCACATTGACATGAGATTGACTACAGTATATATTTTCGAGTTTTCCCCCAGGGTTAGGCTTACTCTCCTGCACTTTGTTATACTGTCTGAAGTTCTCTGCTAATGTTAGATCAACCTCAGAATATTACATGAGTCCCTACATCAATGACAACATGTTTGTCAAACAAGGTTACTTGTTCATCAATTTGGTTAATTAAATGAACTGAAAGCATGTTAATCAAACCAAAATATACTTTGTACTAAATATGTCGGGGGCCTCCACGAAGTACATACACTGTACAAGGTTTTTAATCAGTGAACTTTTTCTATGTCCTGTGGTCTGGGGCATTCGTGGACATGTCCTTTGTAAAGCACGGATTATCGCCTCTCCTACCGCTAAGGAAACAAAACCTGGCTGGACTCCGGGATTTGCTCCAAATCCAGCAAAGACATGTCCCATGTCCTGGATTACATAGAAGGCTGCCAGGGACCCAGAAGAGAACAGACCTCCACAGCAGGCCCAGCTTTCAGTACAAGCGTGTCTGCCTCTTGGGCTACCTGACCCAGCAGACCCCATGGCTTCAGAGGTATACATTATAAGAAAAGATGCCATGTAGAGAATTCTCCAGCAGTAAAATTACAGCACAGACTGCTAGAGTCCTTGATAAAGGCCATGCCATCCGTGGCAGAGAGTTAAACAGCATTTGAAATGTAATCTGTATTGGCCTTCTGGGCCTTGGTGGAGATAAGGCAAATGACCATGCAGCCAGAGGACCTCCTAGTGGGTTGCATTCTGTCCTGTTGTAAGGGGGCACCCAACCATAATCCCTTGTAAGATCAGATGGAACCGGTGGGATGGGGCAGGAGCAGGTACAGAAGGCACAAGGGTCTGTCTGCAAATAGTTGAAACAGATTTTGGCCTCTCTCTCTCAGCTCACTATAACTATGTCAGGAGGACCCCTTAAAACTAGATGATGAAGGGGAGAAAAAAGTCACTCCGCGATCATAGATAATATCAGCTCAGTATGAATTTGAAAGAAAATCTGCTAATGCAGGTTATCATCACCCAGGGATGGCTATGAAAGTCAGTCATAGGGAAGTCTTTGCAATGACCAGAGCTTCAGACAGGATAGACCATCTACTTTGTGTGGGGAAAATGGCCTGGATTAAGAAGATTTATAACCTGCTAGAAAGCAGAGACTGACTTGGCTATTGGGTCATGGATGTGAAAAGATAAATGCTGGAAGACTGGGAGGTTTGGAGAAAATGTTGATATATAGATCAAATGAACTTGTTTATATTGTATGTTAAAGGCTATCCAAGAGCATCTACCATAGAAATGGCACCAATAACACAGACACAATGGCTCAGCCACTTGGTATCCGCCAGCTCCTGTCACTGACTATCACAGTGCTCTGGATTCATGAATAGTAGCATGGGGTCTCATTCACTAAGGCTGATTTCACTACTACCAGTGTTGAATGTCTGAGTTTCAGCAACAGAGACCAAATCCCAGGTCTCAAAATACAGTAGACATTAGTAACTATTTAATAATTGGCTGTCAGGGGGAAAAAGTCATTGTCTCTGTGATGTTACTATTTTCTGCATGGTGAATTTGAAGTTACCAAGAGGTCACTACTGAACTTAGAGGCATAAAGAGAAGGGCACAGCCACCAGTTGAGATAAAACTAAAAGCAAACACTGCCACGGTGGCAAGCTGATTACTCGGGAAACTTTTCATCTTGGAACTGACAGTGAATCATCCTAACTGAGATCATTAATTATGTATATATTCCATCATTGGCTGCTTCTCATATCCACAAGGCTTAAATGAGCATTAGTATCTATGTGAAGGTCAACAGAATGTTTAAACCCTTGACATGAGATGCCATATATCATCATACTCAATGTTAAAGAAACTCTTCCCAGCATAGGAAAAGTTGCAAAGGGAACATGCTCATGGAATAGAGTGATTCATCACACCAATCCTAAAGGAAATCAACCCCTGAATATTCTTTAGAAGGACTGATGCTGAAGCTCCAATACTTTGGCCACCTGATGCAAAGAGCCGACTCACTGGAAAAGACCCTGGTGCTGAGAAAGATTGAGAGCAGGAGGAGAAGTAGGTGACAGAGGATGAGACAGTTGGATGGCATCACTGCCTCAATGGACATGAGTTTGAGCAAACTCCAGGAGATGAGGAAGGACAGGGAACCGTGGTGTGCTGCAGTCCAGGGGGTCACAGGGAGTCAGACACAACTGAGCAACTGAACCACAACAACAAATCGCATACCATAGAGAAGCTGCTGGCCTGTCGGAACAATAAGATGGACTTCTGAGTGCAGCTACCTGCTTAGAAATTATCATCTTTCGAGTATGAGGCATCATCCTCCAGGACTTAGAACATACCATACGCCTCAGTTACAGTTTTATTTCTTTAATAGGTCGAATACATGGAATCAAGAAGATAGATGTAGAAGAGATGGCCGTTTTTAAGAGTCCTCATTTTCTTTTTCGGGAAATTGGTGCTTCTAGTGCCTGAAAGTCTATGTTCTGCAGTTCTGGATGCCTTATTCTCCCAGAAAGTAAATGTTTCTACAATGGGACTCAGCAAGAGCCCCACTGAATTGCAGATTCTCATTCTCCAGCTACAGAGATGACTGTCTGCTGAGCTCATAGCTGGACTGCCGCTGCCCCCCGCCCCTTCCCCAAGAAAGGTTTCTGCCTCACCAAGGTTACACTTTCTTCTTAATGTCAGGATGTCAAACATCCTGACAACCTGACCTCAGTTTGGGACATCTCAGATCCAGAGTTTCACTTGTGCCTGATTAAGCCTCTGCTGCAACTGTCCAACAGTTCACCTTCTCCCGTGCCCGAGCCTGCTCACCTCTCTCTGTCACAGATATTGGTTGCTTATTCAACCACTTGCTTGAGAATCTCCATTTTAGCACCTGCTGCTGCTGCTGCTGCTAAGTCGCTTCAGTCATTTCCGACTCTGTGCGACCCCATAGACGGCACCTACTTCCAGCCAAAACCAAACTCTGATGATACCATTGATCTCAATCTCATTTTCAAAAACTTGTCCCAAATTATCTACATTTTTCTGGCCACTTCATACCAAAGTTCAAAGTTTGTTTTTTCTTTTTTGTATTATTCTTTCTTATTCTTACTCTTAAAAAAATACTTGAAGCAGTGCTCATGCAATCTGGCATTCAATTTTCAGAATACATTTATATTTTCTAAAAATGATCATTTCATCAGAAGCAAATATCTCCTCTGACTAAAATTACCCTATTCCCCTACCACCTCATTGCAGAACACAGTCTGATTTCTCAGTAGATCTGAGTGTTACAAAGGGAAAACAACCAAAACACTACTGTTCAATTTAAAACAAAATCATCTACCTTTTAGCCAAGTTCCACATGTCATCTCTTGGTCTATAATTGCATCACTATAAATAGCAGTTTCCTGATTTCTCTCAAATTGCTCCAAAGATTAATGTACAGATTTTCTTATAATTTTAACAAAAAAAGAGGCGGTGAGGCCTTCTTCCCTTTTCAACTGTGAAAAAGTCTTTTGTGAATTATAAAGACTATTTGACTGTTTAACACATCATTAAATCTTTATGTACTTTTAGAACTTCCTGAAAAAAAAAGATCCACTCACTTTTCAAATCCATTCAGGATATAAGTACTGCTAAAATAAATAGGGTGTTAAAATAAAACTCTATCTAGGCCATTATATTGGTGAGATAAACAGTACTGCCAGGTAAAATTTCTCTTGTTAAATTGGTCTTTATTTCTTTCTTAAAGTTGTCCAGCACCATGAAAATTCACAGATTCTAGGTACTGGTTTTGTTTTTTCTTTCATTTTCTCCCTCTAGTTTCAAAAGGATTGCTTCCATAGCAAAGAAGCAATATTCCAGCTGGCTCCTAAACCATGTATTTTAAAGCAGTTTGGAAAACTAGAAATGGGTCACAAGACAATTTTTTCACTGTATCCATTACAGTGTCCAGATAAGAAATTAGTTATAGAATTCAAGGTGCTTCTTGACACATCAATATGTGGCTATGAACAAGATATACTTGAGCAAGGAATCAATTTCACTGCAAATGGTACATTATAGTATCAATATCTCAAATCAGTCACTATCTCCATAACAACTTTCTTCCAAATTTGTCCTTAATGTCTCTAGATTCTAATGATCAGCAAATTCCAAAGTCAATTACAGAATTCATCTCCCACTTTTTTCTCCAATCTTGCATACATTATTGCCACCACAGATGTAACTGCTATGTCATTTTTAAAACACATTAGAGTAACTTGAGTTTAGAGTAAATTAATCAAATTATAATTGGCCTTAACATAAAATCAACATCCAACACATGCAGGGTTGAAAAGAGGAAACATTGTTTACATTTTAAGACCAACAAGTTCACAATTTGTAATAAGACATGCACTGAAATATATCATTTAATGTGTATTTAGGGAAATTAATCACTGCAGATGGTGATTGCAGCCATGAAATTAAATTTTCCTTGGAAGGAAAATTATGACCAACCTAGACAGCATATTAAAAAGCAGAGAAATTACTTTGCCAACAAAGGTCCATCTAGTCAAGGGGATGGTTTTTCCAGTGGTCACGTATGGATGTGAGAGATGGACTGTGAAGAAGGCTGAGCACCAAAGAACTGATGCTTTTGAACTGTGGTGTTGGAGAGGACTCTTGAGAGTCCCTTGGACTGCAAGGAGATCCAACCAGTCCATTCTAGGGGAGATCAGTCCTGGGTATTCATTGGAAGGACTGATGTTGAAGCTGCAAGTCCAATACTCTGGCCACCTGATGCAAAGAGCTGAGTCATTTGAAAAGACCCTGATGCTGGGAAAGATTGGGGGCAGAAGGAGAAGGGAATGACAGAGGATGAGATGGTTGGATGGCATCACCGACTCGACGGACATGGGTTTGGGTAGGCTCCGGGAGTTGGTGATAGACAGGGAGGCCTGGCCTGCTGCGGTTCATGGGGTCGCAAAGAGTCTAACACAACTGAGTGACTGAACAGAACTAAACTGAGGGAAATTACATTTAGCAAAACAAATTCTTTATTTCCTTGAATGCCTTTCTGTTTCTCCTCTCTCTCTATCTCTTTCTGCCTGCCTGCCTGTAGGTGTAATGTTTCTTTTAGGACCTCAAACGTAGCACTACGTGAGACCTGTAAAAAGCCTTCGATAGGAAATCAATGAGTAATTGAATTCAAAATTGATTGAACTTAAAATAAGCTACAGCAATAAACCTGTATCAGCAGAAAGGCAAATCTATTTCCCAAACAAGATCTAAGCAGCACAGCAACTCCATTATGTGGCCTCACTGAGAATTAAAACATGTAAGGGCTCACGGAGTAAGACATAAAAATACATCTTGCAACTCTGGTAGAATTCTTTGGAAACTAAAAGAACTTTGAACAAGATGAGGTAAATCTGAAGAAAACTTTTATACTTTTTCTCTTATTATAAATTCTAAATAATCTCACACTAGATAAATAGTAAATAATCTTCATATTTTAAAAAAAACAGACTGATACTGCAACAGTGTAATTCAAAATATATAGTAGTTGATACGAAGCCTGGCTAACTCACAAGATTTGCAGAATATCTATTCACTCAGAAGTCACTATTCAACAGTCTGCGGAATCTATGGCAGATTGAGGAGAGCTAGTAAAGAGAGAAATGAACAGGCCTGAAGCATTTAAAGATGGAAGTGGCAAGTTACACCAAACTGAGCACTATAATAGCTTTCTTATAGTGCATGACAGTGGGAAGTATCTTTTACTCAAGATTCACTATGGTTGACTAGGAATTTCAAACCCTGGTATGGGTTCACGAGATTAAGAAATTCCACCTGACTTTCAGTTCCCTAAGTGAACACTACTCCTCTGCTTCCTCTGTTTACCACCTTTATAAACTCATGACAACCTCCTCTTCCTCTGCATTTCAACAGATGATGTGAGGTTTCAGAATTTAGGGGGAAAATATCTATCAATAATGATAAAATGTTGTCATCGTCCTGGAGTGAATTTGGTCTTAAAGACATCATTAAGGTATCTGTAGCTCTCTTTGGAATCTACCACAAGCTCATCATAAGCTGATGCTTTGTTATTGCTGTTTATTTTGCCTGTCTTTCCCTTATTTTATACCTGATGAGGATTCTCAATAATGTGAGAGACTTCTAACTGAAGACTTAGTCCTCTGCTTCACAATTTATATTCTCCATCCACACTGTACAAGGGGGGGCGGGGGGGAAGACACCGGGAAACTACTCATAACTACAAGAACTATTGACTGGTGGCTCTGAGGGTAAAGCGTCTGCCTGCAATGCAGGAGACCTGGGTTCGATCCCTGGGTCAGGAAGATCCCCTAGAGAAGGAAATGGCAACCCACTCCAGTACTCTTGCCTGGAAAATCCCATGGGAAGAGAAACCTGGTAGACTAGTCAGTGGGATCGCAAAGAGTCGGACATGACTGAGTGACTTTACAATGATGAGACACCTAATATCTGTTCATTCATGAAGCCTTCTTTCAGACATTGTTAATACACAAATGAATACGGTAGTTTCCTCATGCTGAGTTCTCACAACTGGTAGCCTAGAGATCTCTAAAGGATTATACTCTTCTCGACTCCTGGGGAATAATCATCACCAACCTCTCACTCAGGGCCACTCAGTCTGGGAAACATCAGCTTTAATAACAGACCTAGGACTACACTTTACGAGGCATTTCAGGGTTTTTATGACAAAAGCAGTCTTCTCCTTCCTGACACTTAGCACTGATGTAATTCTATTATTATTTGTACATTTTATTCGTAGGAGTCCCACCTTGTCTGTGAGGGACAGGTTCCAAGACCACCAGCGGATACCTGAAACCATGGATAGTTATCAAACCCTGTACATACTATTTCCTACACATACACACCTATGATTAACTTAAAAATTAGGTACAGCATGAGATTATCCAAATTGCCAGCCAGCATCACCCTCCTTGCTGCTACTGTTAAGTCACTTCAGTCGTGTCCGATTCTGTGCGACCCCATAGACGCCAGCCCACCAGGCTCCCTCGTCCCTGGGATTCTCCAGGCAAGAGCACTGGAGTGGGTTGCCGTTTCCTTCTCCAATGCAGGAAAGTGAAAAGTGAAAGTGAAGTTGCTCAGTTGTGTCCAACTCCTAGCGACCCCATGGACTGCAGCCTACCAGGCTCCTCCATCCATGGGATTCTCCAGGCAAGAGTACTGGAGTAGGGTGCCATTGCCTTCTCCATCACCCACCTTGGGGGCCATCATTATTAAGTAAAATACAGATTACTTGAAACATAAGTACTGTGGTACCCTGGACAGTTGATGTGGTAACTAAGAAAGCTGCTAAGTGACTGATGGGAAGAACATGCTGAACAGAGGGGTGACTGACATCCCAGGCAGGATGAAATGAGATGTTGAGAGATTTCATCACACTACTTAGAACAGCACACAATTTCAAGTTTATGAATTATTTATGGAATTTCCCATTTTCAGACCATAGTTGACTACAGATAACTGAAACTATGGAAAGAGAAACTGGAGAAGGGAGAACTACTGAATTAACATGTTTCCAAAGTTTAATATAATTTCCATGTTGGAGAGGGGCCTTGTGTCTTCTATTCACAGTTGAATCCCACAGAGACTCAATACTGTGTATGATCTACATAAAGTTAATTCATGAGTTAATTATGACTCCACAGAGTTACTTGAGACCAATTATCATTTCAGAGAGCTTTGATTTACTAAAATCTAAATTTTTAATTCAGCATTTAATTTCAGAATATAATGGAACCACCCCCAGTACCTAATGTTTCACTGTCCTTTTATTAAAAGTAGATTCAGGGCTCAGTTCTGGAAGTTTGCCCAACTCTTCACAATAGAACAATGATTAGTACCTTACTCACATGTTAAAGAAATGAACATCATACTTCATAAAATCAAAGATATAAAAAGTTACTCCATCTTTGGGAGCTTCTATTTTGCCTGAAAAGGTAGGGACCAAAAAAAAAAAAAAAAACAATTTCAAGGTCTTCACAGTACGGAGCATAAGAAATTTAAACCTATCCTTATATTTTTCTAGGAAAACACGTGTTTTACTTATGAAGAAATACTGGGAACGCATTTCTGCCTTTATATGAGTGTCTCCAAACCCTATCTTAAAGCATTCTCTATCCACTTTACATTTGCCTGTGGCAATACATCTTACAGGATAACTTTTCTGCAAGAAATCTTGATGATAATAACCAAATTTACCCCCATACCCTTCCAATTATAAACTATTAAAAGCAAATATACCCTTGGTATATAAATTTCAAAAGCATTAATGAATTAGACTAAATAATTTTTTCTTTTTTATTTCAGAAAAGATACTTCATCTGTGTCTTCTAATTATATTTTTGGTCACCATTTTTCAGCTTTTCTTCAAAGATACTCCTTTTCTCCAAGACCAACTTAATGTTTATGTTCCCTTCCATCCTGACTTGGCAATCCTGTTAAATTTCATTTTTATTTACCAAATATCCACTTTCTCTTCTGGCAGAGAATTGTACTTCTTGGCCCCTCATAAGTCAGAACCTGTGACTTGCTTTGACCATGGAAATGTGAGAAATTTGATGTGTTATAGGCAAAAGAGATAAGGGTCCCTCCATGCTTCACCCCATTCTCTTTTCCCTCTGCATAAGAAAAAATTAAGTTCCAAATATAAGCTGTTCAAAAGGGCTGTATCCCAAAGATTTTATAAAAAGTCAAATCCTACCCACCATAGATACATAACAAAACAGAGAAGCAAACCTTTGTTACTGGGAATCACTGAGATTTGAGGGCATTGCTACGATGGCATAACGACATATACAAGGACTGACAGAGCTTCCCACTCTATCCTGCTCTCTAGCTCTGTATCATACCTTTAGCTGCCACCTATACGTTCATTATTTCCACCTCAAAATCTTCACCTCCACCAGAACAATCACCTAATCACTAAATGCATTTTCTACATGCCTCCTGGACAGTTACACCTGTGTGCTCTTCAGGCAATTGATAATCATGACTCAAACTAAATTGTCATTTTTCTTTCCAAAATGTCATCTCCTTTCCCTTCCTCTAATGTTACTCATCTATGAGAGTCATCCTCAACTGCTCCCTCAAGTCCACTCCACATCCAACTGATTGCCAAGTTTTGTCAGTTCTGCAACCCAAACAGAATTTATCCCACTGTCTTCATCTCAATGCCAACATTCTGATTTAGAATCTCATCGTTCATTTCCTATGATTTAAAACAACCCAGATTGTCTCTGCTTCCAATATTGCACAATCTCGATTTATTCTCCAAATTTTCACTAGCACGGTCTTTCTAAAATTCAAATGTTATTCTATCATTTCACTGCACAGAATCCACCAAAGGTAACCCAAGCATTCTTTATAATGTTCAAACCATTTGCACAGCATTTGAGATTCCTAAGGATCTGACTCCAACGCACCTTTTATTTTTACCCACAGATATATGCCCTCATTCATCTTTCTAATTTGCCAAGCCTCTTTCTGAGGCATCATATTCTTTAAAACTTCCATTACTTTTCACGTTTTTGACTATTAGTGTTGCTTTGCTCCCAACACTTGAGTGGCTAACTCTCCTCATTTCACTGAGCCAAAATCACAATTCCAGACATCACCAAAAGCAGGAAGCAGATAGAAATGAGCCTTTGTGGATCCTACTCATGTACATCTTAAAATAAAAATAGACAAAGGGATACAAATAAAACCAAAGGCTAATAGGTCATGAAAAAAGATCAAGTTCAGGATCTTTAAGGAACAACTAATTAAAAGTACTTGGAAATCCAACTGGGTAAAAATGCAAACTTTTCTATTGGATTTTGCTATTAACTGGGATGGTGGTGCAAAAGCCAGTTTGTAGTAGGTTAAAAAGTAAATAGAAAGTAAGACTTGGAAACACAAAGTACAGACAACTCTCCTAACAAAGTGTGGAGCCTTTAGGACAGAGAGACCTGGTTCAAGGTCTAGGAGGGACACTACAGGAAGAGAGACACATCCTCAGTTTAGAATTTCAGAGAGTTGGAGACACATTAGTTAGGCACGTTAGCTGCTAGGGGAAATTAGAATGAAAGGCAATTCTTTTGAAGGGAACAGAGGTTTCTGAGAGTGGAATGTTGAGTAAAGATAGACTTGCTTAGAAACAGATATGGCTTTGCCAGTGGAAGAGGAGAAGCACGGGAGAGAAGTTATGTTTAGTCACATCCAGATTACAGTGAGAGCAGCTCAATGATGCAGAAATATCCTACAGATTTGAAAATATTGGTGGGATGACAGATGAAAGGCCACAGGTGACCTTTTGTAAATCACATCCATTGATTTCCTAAGAAGTCAAGACCAAGAAACAATCAGGTTGTTCTCTGAGTGATGAAGCAGAATTGGATTTCTCACATTACAACCCACATGTCGAAACAATATTTTTAATATAATTTCACCAAGAATCCTTGACAAAATCATTTGACTACATAAAATGAATTGTCTGTCCTCAGAACACTGAATGATCCAAGATGTCATATTTGAATGATGTGCAGAGCTGGACAATGTATAAACCATGCAAATACATACATGAAGAAACAAAGAGCCACAATAAATCCTTGACAGATATTAGAATCAGAGAGAGGTATTATGAGGCAACATCATTCGTTTACATTTTTATTTTTTGCTGAAAAACAGTCATATTTGGGGATGTAGAATCAGCTTTCCTTATTGGAGTCACTAATTCCTTTGAAATTAATTTCCCTTTGCTAAGCTGACCTAACAAATTGGGATCCTACCCCCAGTATGTGTAGATGCATTGAAGATTAGTTAGATATTGTTTATAAAGAAGAACACAGTCTCCTTAGCAGGAATTAATCTATAGGTATAAATTGTGAACTTATGTAGTAACAGCAGAAAAAGAAAATTAAATGCTAGCTATTGCTTTGGGGGAATATTATTTCTAAGAGCTCAGAATTGTTTCTAATTAAAACTATCTTTCCTTAAAGCAAGTTTCTAGAGATTCAGTAGGTTCCTTCTGCCTAAAAAATATTAAAAACTCTGTGCTAGCAGACCACCCCTGACCTTGGATCTTTAGACTGGAGCATGTTTGTTACAAGTACTTAGGTTTGATGTTATAATATCTTTGCCATATTTTATTGCATTGAATTTACCTACACAATTTGGATTTTTTCTTAGAGATGTAATAAAAATTATGTGCATAGCTGCATAGCCCATTGCTCTTACAACACTTCTGCATATACTGTCATTAAAGACAACACGTGAAAGTGTTTACAACATCGGAAATCCACATCATATATGAATATTCAAAGGATTTCCACCATCAGGTGGCTCACAACATTCTTGTGGTGTTTTCTATCCCCTTTTACTGATTTATATTAGAAAAACTTCCATTTCTACCATTGGGAGACTGGAATTATAACATCTTTTTTTATGCTCTGATTAATGTTAAGACACTTCCAACATTGCAAAAAGGTACTTCTTCTGAGGTTTTAACTTCTAGTTTTCATAGCTCTTTATAAGTCTGATTTTTTTTTCATTTATTCATGCTGCATCACTTTAATTTATTCATGTTACTCAGCCCCAGAAACAGACAAAACAGCTTTGGACTTGTAGGAACCATTTGACCAGTTACTAGTGGACAGAGAGGGGGAGCACACACACAGCCCTCTGGCAGCCTGTATGAAATGCATCAGTAGCCTCCATCCAGGAGGCAGGGTAAATGCCCACATCAAAAAAATATACCGCTACGATTGATACTAATAAGTCTCAGAGGACTTCAACTTGAATGAGAAAGTTCCAGTTCATTATCTTTTATCACTTACAGTCACAACAATGTGCTAAGTTATTTTCGCTAATATCTTCAGCTGAGCCATTGCACAATGCCTTTTATCTTTTGTGAAAATTATCATCTAGTTTTTGCAATAAATAATGCAGATAGAGACCAGACAGCTATTTTAAGATGAGCATTTTAATGGTTAGGTCAACTAAGTAGAGCATGTTAAAGATCAGAGAGACTGTTTTAGACTCTGACTCAAAAAAAATAATGGAGAGTCTAAAATGGTAAAAAAAAAAAAAAAAGTAATCACCTGGTATACGAAAAGCAGCAGTAAAGTCAAAAAATCATCTCAGATGCAGGATATACTTGACAATGGGATAGAAAAAATGTAAACCTACAGTTAGCTTTTATATATTTCTGCCCAATTAAAACACAACCATGACATGTATTTGCCTTCCCTGGAAGGCTAATAATGTAGCACTTAAAGTAGTATTCCCCATCTATGTCCCCCTGGCATTGACCACAGGGCAAGGGCTGTGGACAGAGAGTGTAGAGGAAGGCCAGAAACATTGCTTAAAAAGGTACTTAGGAATTTAGAGATTGAAGGTGAATGCCTAAGTAATTCTTTTAAAATAGACCCCAAAAATGTTACCTTCCTGACTCAAAGTCAATTCAAAACAACTGCTTAAATAACACACATAAGTTATCACACCACTGCCCTGTATTTTGCACAGTTAAACAATTCTTGGTGATATTTTCCATTTAGGTGGCTCCGGTATGTTTGCGTTCTCAGACTCGCTGCCCAATTTACAGAATTAGCCCCTCTAGATGGAGAGGTTACTTCATCCTCTACTTTCTCTTTTCTTAATATTTCTTATCTGAAATGCTATCATCTCTGTACTTGCCAGCTTGGCTACTTTCTGCTCCTCTCCCCTCCTCAATAAAGTCAGCTACTAGGATATAGACATCGGTTTTACTCACCCCTGCAGTCCAGCTCCGAGAACAAGGTTGGCCACCACAGAAGATGCTCATGTCATTTATATAATTACCCCATTTCAGTTAGAATTTTTCAAATGTATGCTTTTCAACTGAATTGAAAATACATCCCCCCCACACACACAAAGTTTGCCATTTAACAATGAAATGAAAAAGTAAACAAATTTATAACCCCAATAAAATATTCCTTCTACATTTAATCTTAAATGTCTTTGAACTGACCCATCTCTGGGGAACACAGTTTCTGCTTTTGCTGTGTATTTGTGGATGTGGGTTAGAGCTGGGCACGATTTGTGAGGCTAACTTCTCCGATACTTAATATCATCATAAAATGTTAGACCAAAATCATTGTGATCAGCATCCCCGCACCACCACTGACTGGTAACTTCACATAAGGGAATGAAGGCATTAGTCATTGATGAAAACTCACCTTGATCTTTCCGGGAGCTGCTCAAGTGCATGTCTCTGAATCTTTACTGCTGATTTCTCTGTAGAACTTACCTTAGTGGCTTTATTCAGTTTCAATGAAACTTGGTATCAGAAACACTTGTCAAACATATGACTAAAGTCATAAATACAGTACCATCAAAAATGAAAGAAAAATAATAACGCAGGATGGATATCATTTATGTCAACTTAACATGTAAATTCCCAAATATAATCAAAAGTTT
This sequence comes from Redunca redunca, assembly GCA_006410935.1. Classification (NCBI taxonomy): domain Eukaryota; kingdom Metazoa; phylum Chordata; class Mammalia; order Artiodactyla; family Bovidae; genus Redunca; species Redunca redunca. The sequence goes on along the minus strand of SJYQ01001108.1, from coordinate 342,818 downwards.
TGAGAATCTGGTGGAAGCAAGGAGATCAAACCTGTCAATCCTAAAGGAAAGCAACTCTGAATATTCACTGGAAAGACAGATGCTGAAGTTGAAGCTCCAGGACTTTGGCCACCTGATGTGAAAAGCCAACTCATTGGAAAAGACCCTGATTCTTGAAAAGACTGAGGGCAGGTAAAGAAGGGGGTCAGAGTATGAGATTGTTGGATGGCATCACCGACTCCATGGACATGAGTCTGAGCAAGCTCTGGGTGATGGTGAAGGACAGGGAAGGGAAGCCCAGCATGCTGAAGTCCATGGAGTCACAGAGTCAGACATGACTGAGTGTCTGAACAATTAACAACAACAACAATTAAATTCCCAAATATAATCAGAAGTTTTACCTTTATGAAAGCCTCTGGGAAGACCTGGGTCTCCTATGCAATTGCTCAGCTTCCTAGAGGGAAAGAAAATGAAAGAATCAAAGATGGAAGGGGAAGCAGAGATAGAAGCAGGGGTTGGTCAGCTGTTGCAGAACCCGTTCTAAGCACACAGGTGGAGATAACTGCCTTTGGGAGGGCAATTCCACAGGAGGTCCTGATCTAAAAACCTCCCCATCCCCTCAGCTCTCCTCATCAATGGGTTGATGTTATTTTAATTTCTATGATGTTATGTCTTGGTTCCCTATTCACAGTAATAGATCCTGGAGTAATAGGGAGGAATAAACCAGAAAAATCAGAAATATTGAGTATAAAATATAGGGGTGGTGAGATTCAAAAAACCACTTCATACAAAACAATGCATTAACTTTTCTGTCCACCCTTTCCTTTCCTTAAAGCCAAGCAGTGAAGAAAGTGCTAGTGATGCGTTCAGCTTTTTCATTTTTTTTGTTCTCTTCCACATACAGGTCTGTTTTAAAAAGTGATGCATGTAAGAATTTCACTGCAAATAAAAGTTACAACACAATTACAGTATGTCTAGCCTTCAGCCATTTCCAGAGCTTGAAATAAAATGCTATCAAATTTTACCTAACCTTTTGTTACTTAAAGTAGATAGTTCCTGCCTGCCCCCAAACACACGCAGTTTTTCATTCTTTCCAAAATTCAGTATTGTGTCTAAAAGAGTAAAAGTGAAAGTGTTAGTCTCTCAGTCATGTCTGAATCTTTGAGACCCCCTGGACTGTAGCCCACCCAGCTCCTATATCCATAGAATTCTTTAGGCAAGAATACTGGAGTGGGTAGCCATTCCATTCTCCAGAGGATCTTCCCACCCCAGGGATCTAAACTAACCAGTCATGAAAATGTAACTTCATGAACAGGATTTAGCTTGTATCTTTATAACAGCAGGTTTCCCAGGTGGCACAGTGATAAAGAATCCACCTGCCAATGCAGGAGACTCAAGAGACATGGGTTTGATCCCTGCCTCTGGAAGATCCCCTGGAGAAGGAAATGGCAATCCACTCCAGTATTCCTGCCTGGAGAACACCATGGACAGAGGAGCCTGGTGGACTGCATTCCATGGGATGGCCAAGAGTCAGATACAACTGAGCACTCTATAATAGCAAAGTATTACCAATGAAGCAAATAAGGATTTGAACTTTTGAGGATTATTCTATGGGGAACCTAACGATATGAGAGTTGGACTATGAAGAAAGCTGAACACCGAAGAATTGATGCTTTTGAACTGTGGTGTTGCAGAAGACTCTTGAGAGTCCCTTGGACTGCAAGGAGATCCAACCAGCCCATTTTGAAGGAGATCGGTCCTGGGTGTTCTTTGGAAGGAATGATGCTAAAGCTGAAACTCCAGTGCTTTGGCCACCTCATGCGAAGAGTTGACTCACTGGAAAAGATCCTGATGCTGGGAGGGATTGGGGGCAGGAGGAGAAGGGGACGACAGAGGATGAGATGGCTGGATGGCATCACCGACTCAAGGCACATGAGTTTGGGTGAACTCCGGGAGTTGGCGATGGACAGGGAGGACTAGCATGCTGTGATTCATGGGCTTGCAAAGAATCAGACACGACTGAGCGACTGAACTGAACTGAACGATAATGTAATATTTTTAGAGAATTGGAGAAGGGAAAGAGAAATGATGGAGACACGGAGACAGTGAAAGAAAGAATCCAGGCCAAACATGAACAGAAGCTCAAAATAGTTGACCTTTTCCCCTTTGTAACCTCCTTCCAAAACTCTCCTGCTTTATTTGCATCTCCTCTCCCTCCCTCCATTGTCTGTAGCCCAGCCTTCTGTAGTCAGAAGTGACCTAATGCTCACCCTCTATGACACATTTTCTAGAGAAACCTTGGGAGAAAATGGAATGAACCGTTTAGTAGATACACCTTTGGACACCAAGGAGATCCAACCAGTCCATCGTGAAGGAAATCAGTCCTGAATATTCATTGGAAGGACTGATGCTGAAGCTGAAACTCCAATACTCTGACCACCTGATGCGAAGAACTGACTCATCTGAAAAGACACTGATGCTGGGAAAGATTGAAGGCAGGAGGAGAAGGGGATGACAGACGAAGAGATGATTGGATGGTTGTCACTGAATCAATGGAGATGAGTTTGAGTATACCAGGAACTGGTGATGGACAGGGAGGCCTGGCGTAATGCAGTCCATGGGGTTACAAAGAGTTGGACACAACTGAGCAACTGAACTCAACTGACTGATAAACTAGGTGTGTTATATTTGCCATATTATACAATTACAAATTCTGGATTGGTCATTACACCCATTTCACAGATAGGAAAGCTGAGGTTTCATAATTTGTTCTTTGTTACCCAGCTTTCCAGTGAAATATCTGGCTTCAGGTCCTGTTTCATCTGACTTTAGAATGTGTCTTTTCAGTGCAGCGCACTGTCTCTCTACCTCCTTACCCAGACTTGCAATCGGCCAGCAATTGGACTGAATGAACTAGTTCCACCAGAGCCTGAATAATGAGTGAGACTTAATACGCTTTCCCTCCAGGGAGTACACATATTTACACAGGAGAAAACATCCTTAATTAATGAAGGATTTCCTAAGGTAAAATTTCTGGGCTAAGCATCACTTTTCCGGTCGAGTGACATCAGGGCTGAATGCTCCACTGGCTTTATTCAGCAGGTCGTGGCTCTCAAACAATCAAATATATTTAGTCCCAACAGACAACTAGGCATTGTGCTCCACAGTATTTTTTTTTTTTTTCAGTGATTGTTACTGGCAGGCTTTGAAGCAGTTGCTCTAACATTTGGGAGAGCAGTGTTTGCAGAGGGAATTTGGTTCAGTTCTTAATAAATGCATTTGTCATGTTTCTAATTTTCTCTCTGTACCCTTCAAATGCAGTGCTTCCAGGCTGAAAACAAGATAACCTCAGTTTGATGTTGTTATTGTCTCTCTTGTTTCCTGTAGGATATCTAAAGAGAGAGAAGCAACATGAATTCTTGGCAGTAACAGACTTTCCAAAGGTGTTAATGCCTCACATTCTGAGGCTGTTGGAACTGCTTTAGTTACACAACAAGAATAATAAATTAACCTCACTTTGTAGCTACCACCTCAACTACAAATGGTGCTCCTACCAGCATCTCTCCAGGCAGCTGTCTTGAACAATAAGCTTCACATATGCCAACAGTCTAAGAGGTAAGGTCAAGCTCCCAAGCCAAAGTTCCTGACCTTGAACCTCCCTCTGTTAACTCAAAGCTTTGTGGAATCCATTCACCCACTTTGTTTCCCTTGCTTACGTTCCTAGTGCATGAGAAGGGAATAAATATAGCACCCACCTAATTACTCATATGATTAAATGAGCAATGCCTATGAAGTCCACAAAAGAGTGCCTGATGTACTCTATGTGACATATATTTGCAGTTCACTTAGTCCTTCCGAAACATGGTATTATTGTGTTGCATCATATATGGCAAGAAGGGATTCACTGTCATCATTGTGTGTTAGTTGTTCAGTTGTATTCAACCCTTTGTGACCCCATAGACTATAGCCTGCCAGGCTCCTCTGTCCATGGGATTCTCCAGACAAGAATACTGGAGTGGGCTGCCATTCCCTTCTCCAGGGCATCTTCCCACCCAGGGATCAAACCCAGGTCTCCCTCACTGCAGGCAGATTCCTTACCATCTAAGCTACCAGTCTTTAGCCTATGAAAAAACAGGATTCATAGGAGGTTACTAGAAGAGCACATGTTTGGCACGGCATTCACTATTCATAGGACACAGCGGATCAGTGATCGAAGCTGGCAGAGTTCTTCAACTGCATGAAATGAGGACTTGAGAAAAGAGAAGGCTGGAGCAGAATGAGAACTCAAGTGACTTCTCAGAACCAAAGAGGATAACATGCCATGAGACCTTAAAGAAGAAAGTCAGAACTAATAAAAACTTGCTAAATAGATTAGAAATGGCGGGTTGCAATGATAAAATACAATCATCTAGAAGTTGTCTGAAAAGCAAAGGTGATTAAGGCAAAGTGAGGAATTATTACAGACAACAAAAGAATACCGTTGAGTGTACACTCTGTTTTAAATTGATTTCACTTCCCGAGGCACTCATGAGAGTCACATTCTGAAGGACCAAATTAAGCCTTTCTCCAGAAACATGGAGACATGATCAAATTAAAAGTATAGTTGGTAAAACTCCTATTTACAATGAAGGAAATGAATCCACTGAGAACCTGGAGAGAGAGGTATGGAAAGTAACGACAAGCAGCAGGAGAAAACATAGGAAAGTTCCAGAGACAAGTTCATCTATCAGCAAAGACACCTTTCAGTGCTACTGCTGTCTGCCATCCACCATCTGCGCAGTCTGGAGTCAAGGCCATGGTGCCACTTGAAATCAATCAAACATACAACCAAATACATGGAACTTTGACCACATCTCTAGATTTAAAGATGAAAACAGTCAAGAAAGTTTTTAAAAATCAGGAACATTCTGGAATCTCTGATCATTCATAAAGATCCCCATTCCTAAAAGAGCCCCATCCTACAGATTGGCCCCAAACACATCTCTTCATGTGAACTGAACAATTTACTATATTCTGTTACATCATCAAATGCTCTCCACTAATAATCCGAGATACTAAACGTCCACTGCTAAAAATGAAAATGCCTCTGGGAACATGAAGAAACACCTCTTCAATGCTGAGCAGAGAGGAACAGCACTGGAGAACTGGAGTTCTCATAAAAGCAGGGTGGAGATGAGAAAAAATTACAGGAGGAAACTCAGACCTCGACGTGGGTTCAGTGACCATCCACAGATACACAGGGCAGTAGAAGAAAGAAAGAAACGGAGAGGAAAATAGAGAAGTGCCACTGTTAAATTTTGCCTAAATTTTTACTTTTTCTTTGGACCATCCTTGAGTCAAGAAACTCTTCTTTCAGGTTTTCATTCTCAACTACACGACTCCCAGAATGTGGAATAGATATTTAAATCAATACTTTATTTCAGTTACATTCACTATCAGCTATCAGGGTTCTGGACACTGCTTTCAAACCTGATTATGGCGAGTTTTCTGGGAATGTATACTCAATTTAAATACACTAGAAAAAAATTTAATTGACAGAAGCTAGAGAAGAGTTTAAATTGTAACTGAGATGGAGGAAAATGGGCAGAGGTTCAGAGAGCAGTGGGAAAATGCTAAAGGTTCAAGCCCTTATTACAGAGACAAAAGCAGTCCCCTCAACCACCACAGCTATAGGAGGAGGAATGGAGGTATGGAAAAAACCTCAGCTCAGCAACTGAAGATGCCAGAGAACAGAGTTCAGGGCTGGAAGAGCTGCTGGAAATTTTAAGAAATTCTGGCTACAAGAGAGCTGAAAGAACGAGGTCCAATATCTGTGTATGAAACCTGCCCAAATCCCTGGCTGACAGCAAAATTACTCCCATGTGGGGAAGATTTCATGAAGCATGGGGGGGAAATAGGCACAGCCAAGCAGGCTCACCCTTGAAAGACAGATCTGCAGAAGAGAACTGGGAGTTTGGTGCTTCTTAACTCTCACCATTCCCCTAAGCATACATTGCTAAAAGACTGGCCATACCACACATCGGTGAGAATGTAGTACAACCGGAACTTCATAAATTGGTGGACAAAATACACATTTGCCCTGCTACTTTAGAAAAGAATTTGGCAACATAAGAAAGTGCTGTGTCAAGTTACCATATGACCCAACAATCACATTTACATTCATTTAAGAATGAAAATGTATGTCCACATAAAGATCTGTATGTCAATGTTCATAGCAACTTAATCATGACAGCTCAAAACTGAAAATAAACAAAATGTCCATAGCAGACCAGTAGTTCCCTGGGTTGACAGAGGTAGTCTGCAAAGGGAAATATGGAAACAATGGCATAATAGACTTGATCAGTATTCTTAATGGGATTGCATTGGTCTATATTTTGTCAAAACTCATCCAACCACACACTTAAAATGCGGCAGTTTACTCTATATAAGCTACACCTCATGGAAATTAACAACAAGTAGGTGGGATGGTTTGTAGATTTTAGAGCCATTCAAAAGCAATTTTTACTATACCTTTAAACAATTATTTACACAACCTGGTTATCTTTTAAAACAGCAAACTCCACTGCACAATGAAGGGAAACAGCCACATACATACATATTCCCTCCCTGTTAGGTTTCCCCCTAGCCTCCCTCTATCCCACCCATTGAGGTCACCACAGAGCACTGAGCCAAGGCCCTTGCCCAGCAGGCTCCCACCAGCCATCTGTCCTATACAGGGCAGTGCATACATGTCAATTCCGATCTCCCTGTTCAACCCCCACCCCACCCATGTCCACAGCTCTGTTCCCTGCATCTGCATCTCCATTCCTGCTCTGCATATAGGTTCATCTGTACCATTTTTCTAGACCCCACATATATGTGTTGATATATGGTATTGTTTGTCACCCTGCTTATTTAACTTATATGCAGAGGACATCATGAGAAATGCTGGACTGGAAGAAACACAAGCTGGAATCAAGATTGCTGGGAGAAATATCAATAACCTCAGATATGCAGATGACACCACTCTTATGGCAGAAAGTGAAGAGGAACTAAAAAGCCTCTTGATGAAAGTGAAAATGGAGAGTGAAAAAGTTGGCTTAAAGCTCAACATTCAGAAAACGAAGATCATGGTATCTGGTCTCATCACTTCATGGGAAATAGATGGGGAAACAGGGGAAACAGTGTCAGACTTTATTTTTGGGGGCTCCAAAATGACTGCAGATGGTGACTGTAGCCATGAAATTAAAAGACGCTTATTCCTTGGAAGAAAAGTTATGACCAACCTAGATAGTGTATTCAAAAGCTGAGACATTACTTTGCTGACAAAGGTCCATCTGGTCAAGGCTATGGTTTTTCCAGTAGTCATGTATGGATGTGAGAGTTGGACTGTGAAGAAGGCTGAGCACCTAAGAATGGATGCTTTTGAACTGTGGTGTTGGAGAAGACTCTTGAGAGTCCCTTGGACTGCAAGGAGATCCAACCAGTCCATTCTGAAGGAGATCAGCCCTGGGATTTCTTTGGAAGGAATGATGCTAAGCTGAAACTCCAGTACTTTGGCCACCTCATGTGAAGAGTTGACTCATTGGAAAAGACTCTGATGCTGGGAAGGATTGGGGGCAGGAAGAGAAGGGGACGACAGGATGAGATGGCTGGATGGCATCACGGAATCAATGGACGTGAGTCTGAGTGAACTCTGGGAGATGGTGATGGACAGGGAGGCCTGGCGTGCTGCGATTCATGGGGTCGCAAAGAGTCGGACATGACTGAGCGACTGAACTGAACTGAACTGATGCTTCTAACTTAGTTCACCCTGTATGACAGACCCAGGCTAAAGTCAGAGGGGAAATATAGCTTTAAATACTTACATCAATTAAAAAGAATGACAATAAACAAAATAGGTGTGCACTTTAATAAGCTTGTAGAAAAAGAACAGAAAAGTCACCCCAAGGTAATTAAAGGGAAGAAAATACTAAAGATAAGAGCAGAAGTACCTAGTAAACCATAGAACTGAGAAATAAATTCAGGTGCATTTTAAACAGGCAAATAAAAAAAAGTGTACAGTATATCATATAAAGTCATGACTTGGCCCTCAGAGTTTATCTATCTGTTGACACAGCCCCCACACTCATCTCCCACCATTCTGAACCATGGATGACCCCTTGCCACCTGAAGGAGAGACTGATGTAAATAAAATGTTAGAGAAAAAAAAATTAAATAAAACATAGCACACTCAGCAATACTTATGGCTTGAAAACAAATGTAGCCAGTTATATCTGTCTGACATTTGAATACTTCCTGCTTGTTTCCATTTCTCTTTCACCTGTGTGCACAGCATTCTTCCTGCCCCCCACTCCTTTTACTATCCTCTCATACTTCTGACATTTATAAATGCTTATTGTGTGTAAGTTATCTGGATAGTTTTGAAGTTCAAGGCATTGAAAATTTGGTTTATTTATCGGAAAGACCTTTCATAAATGAGTAAAGAAATACTGGGGGGAGAGGAAAAGAGGTAAATATTTTCTTTATTTCTGACATTTATAGAAGGGCCTCTAGTCCATATAGTGCATTGTGGCAAACTGTTCAATTTTCCCTTCTTCTCTATTAACAGAATTATAATTTTGCTTGGTGTGGCATTGCTCTCAGCTGCAAATCTAACACATTAACAAATACAATAATCCCACTTACTTCTCCAACCTCTTTTGGAATAATGAATGGCCAGAGGGCACAGTTTTGGTAAATTAGATCTAAGCATGCTAAGCAGAGCTTATGAGAAAATGTTAATAAAGGCTGATGCAGTTTGAATATGATTTTTATACTATGCTCTTCCCCTTCTTCATTCCTTTAAATAGGGACACAGAAGAGTCAGAAAAGGCATCTTGCAATCACAGGTTAAAGGCTATCAACAGAAGCCTAAGAACAACTCTAAGGTTGATGGAGCAAAAAGTGAGCCATGACAGCTTCCTGGAGCTACCAAGTCAACCCCTTCTTTTCTAAATCTGAACTTTTTGTTATGCAGAAACAGACAAAATACCTTACTTTTTAAATTGAATTTTATATGCCTCTGAACTTATTCCTTAATGATGCATGCAAACCCTCTACAAATCTCTGTTTATACATAAGAGAATGGAAGCAAAGGAAGTTAAGTGACTTCCTTCACTAAGTTCTCCCTCTACTTTCCCCCCTTTTTTAAATCTTCCTATTTTATTGAGATATAACTGAAATACATCACTGTGTAAGTTTAAGACATACAGAATAATGATTTGGTTAACATTCATCATGAAGTGATTACTACAAGGATTTAGTGAACATCTATGGACAGAGGAGCCTGGTGGGTTACAGTCCATGGGATCCTAGAAGAGTTGGACACAACTTGGTGACTAAACAACAACACATCATCTCATACACATACAAAGTTAAAGAAATAGAAAAAAAAATTTTCTCCCTGTCATGATAATTCTTAGAATTTACTCTCATAAGCACACAGAAGTTGAAAATATGTAACAGGAACTAAAAATACTAAAAATTCAAATATGTATCATCCTGAAGTAACTCCACATTACAATAACCATAGAGGAATTCCTCCACCAGATATTAATAGATAATATGAATCCATCATAATTAACACTAGCATTAGTATTAGCATTAGCATGTGAATAAACAAAATATTCAAAGAGAATTAAGAGGGTAGAA
>SJYQ01001108.1:316266-331942 GCA_006410935.1 Redunca redunca | reverse complement strand
ATCATATGGGAATATACCCAACCTAATTCATCTTAACTGAATGTAAAAAAAACTAAATTGAGTTTCCAATTTTCACAAATTGGAAAATTTCAAAACTTTTGACGTTACACCTTGCTGGCAAAGCTGGGTAAAATGGTCATTGTCAGTTATTGCTAGTAGGGATGCAAAGTAGGGGAACCCATATGATAAAGAATTTGATGAGGTAACAGCTGGCAAAATTATGTAATTTGAAACCAAGAGAGGTCATCAGTTTGCCATTAATACATAATAAACTCATCCTCTTTTGCTTATCAAAATTACTTTGTTTTTACAAAAAAAATGTGTCCTCCAAATTTCACATAGTCTAAACAATAAGATGTTTTTGCCCAAGTTGTCAAGTTCCAGGTCAAGCGAGTTAAGACTGGTTAAGACCACAGGCCCTCCAACTGGGCACACGTGAGTGTCTACTCTGTGAACTTTGGACATCAGAAACCAAAACTCCACCCCAAGAACATGTTCACACCATCATTTTCGGAATACATCCCCCAGGAAGAAGTCTATAGCTTAGTCACGCCTGCGAAGAAGGATGATTACCCTATCTTTTCTTATCTCTAGTTACCTTTTCTAGGCTCCTCACACTTCAACTTTATTCCATAAATACCTTGAGCCCCTTGCCTTCAGGGAGGCAGAATCGTTCCCCTGTCTCCTTGCCCTGAGATGAAACCATTTCCCTCTGTAAACCTTGGCATCTCAGAGTTTGACTTGCTTCGTGCCTGATGAAGGCACCTGATTTGATGAAGGTAACACACTGACATCCTGACTCAGCAATCCTCCTTTTAGTAATCTAGCCCAAATGTATCCTGACCAAAATTTTTAAAAAGCCATGTGCAAACATTTTCATACAACAGTGTAGACCAGTTGAATGAATTATAAATTGTATTAGTAAGGAATATCTGCTTTAAAATTCTAGACTATGAAGACTCTGAATTCACAAAGTTGTATTATTTTATGGCTTTAAAAGATTTTTTCACATAGGATATATTAAAACAAGTTTAACTTATAAAGCTTTCAGCATACTGTATCTATTTTGGGTATGAGAGGGCAAAACCTGGGATACATATATTTTCCATTCCATGTCTTCAATTTTTTTTCTTGATTATAGGAAGCAAAAATGAATAAAATAAGAAGGGGAAGGGAAAAGGACACAGGAAAAGGAAAATAAAGAAAAAGATTATGATAGGAGACCATGCTGACCTATAGCTCTACAATTTCACCTTAAGTTGTTCTTTTTTGAGATATCTAAGCTTTGTAGAATTACATTTTTCTAGCAAGACATAATGATTCGCTGAGAAATACAGTAAGCAATAGAATAGAATAAATAATGCTAAAACATAACTAGTTTTATATTTCAGCAATATGTTCTAGTTGTTTTTAGTAATGTATGTAATTTGAAAGTTTGCATTGTGAATTGCTGGTTGGTCACCAAGATATTGAGACAGTTATACTTTAAAATCGGTGGGGTCTGTGTGCATGCATGTTTAAAATGGTTAGTACAAATTAACTGACTTTCAGTTCAGTTCAGTCACTCAGTCATGTCCGACTCTTTGCGACCCCATGAATCGTAGCACGCTAGGCCTCCCTGTCCATCACCAGCTCCCGGAGTTCACTCCAGACTCATGTCCATCGAGTCGGTGATGCCATCCAACCATCTCATCTTCTGTCATCCCCTTCTCCTCCTGCCCCCAATCCCTCCCAGCATCAGAGTCTTTTCCAATGAGTCAACTCTTCCCATGAGGTGGCCAAAGTACTGGAGTTTCAGCTTTAGCATCATTCCTTCCAAAGAAATCCCAGGGCTGATCTCCTTCAGAATGGACTGGTTTGATCTCTTTGCAGTCCAAGGGACTCTCAAGAGTCTTCTCCAACACCACAGTTCAAAACCATCAATTCTTTGGCGCTCAGCCTTCTTCACAGTGCAACTCTCACATCCATGCATGACCACTGGAAAAAACCATAGCCTTGACTAGATGGACCTTAATCGGCAAAGTAGTATCTCTGCTTTTGAATATGCTATCTAGGTTGGTCATAACTTTTGGAGAGAGTTTAAAACTCTATCTATAAAAGTCTGATTAGAGAACAGTTTTTAATATAATTTAGGGTTGAAGAAAAATCTATTTAGTTAAAATATTAGCATGTGTCTCACCTAAGGAAAAATTCTTGCAAGTCTTATACCTATATTCTTGTACACCCATGCAAAATAAACCCACATTCCCTTAGTCCCTTTCCTATGCTGCAAAGGCCTATAAAAGTTTTAAGCTTAGATATAAAACTATTTTGAATATTACCTGGAGCAGCAGGATATTAATTATCTCTTCAGGGTATGAATTACTCCACGATAATCAGTTAATACAAAATCAGGATAAGATCATGACTATATCATTAAAGGAACATGCTCATGGAACAATCAACCAAATTAACAGTTTGATTAATGGATTCAATGAATAAATCAAATTAATCACTATACCATTAACTAAAAAATAGTCCAAACAGATCATCCATGACTAACTACAGAGGCTAAAATTAGACAATGTCTACATCATACTGAAGAGAAACACTGAAATATTTAATATTATCAACATGTTATCAATATTCTCCTATTCTGAACTGGCAAATCTAAACTGTAGAATTCTTGAACTCTGATTATATGTTTTTCAAAACAGCAACAACAGCAGCAAAAAGCAGTTATGTATATCTACTGATGGCATAACCAAATACACACAACAACCAACTAGCTGATAGCCTAGAAAAATAAATCAGTTACAAGAGTTTCCTCACAAAATACCATTAGACCCCTTGTTTTCTACTGCACTGATGGGCCATATGGTGATGGATTTATTTCTACACTGGCAGTAGGAAAATTCTATGGTAAAGAAATTAGACTGACATTTTATTTCTGCACAGTGCTAAGTTTAGTTATGAGCTAATTATATGTGAAATATGGTATGTGTCTGTTGATATATGGGCCTGGATTATATTTTTAAATCAAAGAATAATTTAAGATATATCCCCAGGCTGCATTCATCCAACAACTGATGTCCACTGGGAGGTGCAAAAGAGCGGGACTGGTGGCTGCAGGTTGTCTGCAGTGACAAAAGCCCCTTACAATTTGCCATTCAATCTTCAGCAAAGCTTCCAGACAAACACAGACTCCAAGCATCGGTGTGCAGCCAAACTGGCTTTGAATAAAGAATTGCAAGAAGGTGTCAAGGGATCAACGGATCAGCTAGTTGGTCTCAGCCACAGAATGCAGTACAGTTCTGCCACCTAGTGGTCGCTTTATCACACGTGACTTGGCGGCATTTCCCACTCAGGTGCTCTTGCCTGGAAAATCCCATGGTCGCAGGAGCCTGGTGGGCTGCAGTCCACGGGGTCGCTAAGGGTCGGACATGACTGAGCGCCTTCACTTTCACTCTTCAGTTTCATGCACTGGAGAAGGAAATGGCAACCCACTCCAGTGTTCTTGCCTGGAGAATCCCAGGGACGGGGGAGCCTGGTGGGCTGCTGTCGATGGGGTCGCACAGAGTCGGACACGACTGAAGCGACTTAGCAGTAGCAGCAACAGCATTCTGACAATTATCTCAAAGAAAACTATGATGCTGTGAATGGTCAGCAAGAGCTTGGCAAATTACTTTCCACCGCGTGAATATACAGTTATCCAGGCTTTAAGAACTGCTCCTTTATTTGATATACAGGTGAGGCCCTTTGAGATCTGATCTTTCTCTGTCCATCATCAAACTTATCCCCAATCACAGACCTTCATAAAGACCAAGCTATTGTTACACAGTTCCACCATATTCTCAGGAATTTCTCTGGTACATAATTCCTTCACTCCTCTTGACCACACTGAACATTTCTACATCTTTTAACTTGCTACTTTTGTCTCCAAGAAGCCTGCACTGACTCCTAGTCAATTTGACACATGGTACTTTTTCATATAATTCATCCCATTCTGACTGCCCTTTTGAATACTTGACTGACTTACTAGAAGCTAAGTTCCTTAAAGGGCAGGATTTTACTTTTACATCTTAATATTGCTTCAGCATTTACTGTGCCTCTGGCCCATAAATACATGATTTACTGATGTCTAGATATGTGTATTAATGTGTGTGACCCTTTGCAAGAGGTGTTTAATTCCTCATTTAGCACAATTATTTTATATAAAGGGTCAGCAAGATCCCCTAGAGAAGGGAATGGCAACCCACTCGGGTATTCTTGCCTGGAGAGTTACGTGGATACAGGAGCCTGATGGGCTATATAGTCCAGGGGGCTGCAAAGAGTCGGACACAACTGAGCAACTAACACACATTTTCTATAAAAGTGAAACAAACATTTATTAACTATTTCCAGGCATGGTCTTCTAATGTTTCATAAATCTGATTTTTCAGTGTTTTCACATGATTCAAGTACATTTGCAGCAAATACATGGCAAATTTTGGTCCTCAGTGCTACTAAAGATTCCACTCCTTCTAAGACCAGATTTTATTTTTAAGATTGACTGTACAAGAAATCTGAAGAAATTTTAAACATCGTTTTAAGTTTCATCCTACCTGAACGCAAGAAATGAAAAATGAAATTAGAAAGTATATATACTTTATTTGGAAAATAAATTTCCCTGGATTAGTCTTCAATTTGCGAAAAAACCTTTAATCTCAAATGTGCAATATAAATTTTCATGGTGGTCAGGAAAGCAATTTTGTAAGATTACCACCTTTTACTTAATTTCGCTCATCCCGGCCTATCTTCAAGCCGCACCTGCTTGCTGTATCAACCAAACTAAACATTACTCATTTCTGTATTACATAACTGAAATAGTTGTGGAAGAGTCAGCTTAGATTTTTCTTTCATTATCTGCTGGGTTTGCAGTGAAATCCTGGTTTAGAAAGTTTATTGTCCAAAGATATTCTATAGCAGATAAAGTTTGACGCTTGAGATTGCCAAGTGGAGTTTACAAAACTATTGGTTATAAAGCAAAATCACCTTTGCATGTAGATGAGACATTTGATATGGAAAAGTATAAACAGGGAAGGCTTGAAGAGCCATGAAAAATGATGAAGCACGGTACCCTTTAGCAAGTAACTGAGCACAATCCATCATCAGAATGTTTTTATGTGAGTTCACCTGTCTCATCTCTCATGCTCTGGATGGATGTTCAGTAGATAACTTTGATAAATTTAGAATCAACTAAATACTTTCTTAATAATTTTGCTTAATGAGTTTTAAAAGAAATAAAGAATAGAATCATGGGCGTTATTATACAGTGTGATGTACATCAATCACTATACATATATGAGATTTGGCTTCCAAGTGCTTTTAAAGACGTAAAACCCAAAGCAATGTTATCATCTTTTGCAAGGAAATTTATATTAAATATAAATGCTATGTTGCCTTATATTTAATCAAAATCAGACTGGTATTTACCTAAATAAGAATTAATTCTATTTATTGCTCTCTCCCTTTGTATCAGAATGATGTCTTATTATTTTTTGTTATATTTATTCTAAAATTTCAAACCTAAGTAAAGCCCAAGTACATCATTTAAACCCAGTAAGACTTTAGCTCTATACAGAGAAGCAGTTTCCAAACCTGGATTATTAATATGTCCTGGGAGCTTTTAAAATACATAGATGCCTTGATCCTGGTCAAGACTCACAGAAATGGAACTGGAGATTAAGATGTAGAATCTATTCTAAAGGCTCTCCTATCTCACCTATCTCACCAGTGGATGAACTGGTGTTTCAGATGAACTGGTTTTCCAGTGTGCTCCTCAGAGGAGCAGGGACAGCATCACCTGAGAACTTGTTAGAGCTGCAATTTTTTAGACTTCCTGAGTCAAATCCTCTGATAGGCCCAGAAATTTGCATTTTAATAAGCCAGTCCAACACAAACAGATGGAGAAATATACCAGTTATTAGACCAGAAGAATCAATATTCTTATAGTCAGAAAATGACCATACTCCTCAAAGCAATCTACAGAGTCAATGTAATCAGTACTAAATACAAATGGCATTTTTCACAGAATTAGAACAAAAAATTGTACAATTTGTATAGAAACACAAAAGACCCCAAATAGCCAAAGCAATCTCAAGCAAGAAAAATGTAACTGGAGGAATCAGACCTCCTGACTTTGGACTCTACTGTAAAACTACAGTAATGAAGACAGTATGGTTAATGGCACACACACAAAAAAAAAACAGAACTATGTATCAGTGGAATAGGACAGAAAGCCCAGAGATAAATCTATGCACCTATGGCCATATAATCTATGACAAAGGAGGCAAGAATATACAGTGGAAGAAAGGTAGTCTCTTCAAAGACTGGTGATGGGAAAACTGGAGGGCTACATATAAAACAATCAAATTAAAATATTCCCTAATATCATACACAAAAATAAGTTTAAAATGGATTAAAGACCTAAATGTAAGGCCAGAAACTATAAAACTGTTAGAGGAATACATGGGCAAAACACTCTCTGGCATAAATCACAGCAAGATCTTTATTGATCCACCTCCTAGAAAAAAGTTTTTGCATAGCAAAGGAAACCACAGACCAGACAAAAATCAACCCTCAGAATGGGAGAAAATATTTACAAACAAACCAACTGACAAGGGATTAATCTCCAAAATATACAAACAGCTCATTCAGCTCAATATCAAAAAAAGACAAACAATCCAATTAAAAAATGGGCAGAAGACCTCAATTGACACTTCTCCAAAGAAGACATACAGATGCTAATAAATGCATGAAAAGATTCTCAACATCACTAACAATTAGAGAAATGCAAACCTTACACTGGTTAGAATGGCATCATCAAAAAAAATCTACAAATAATAAATGCTGAAGAGTGTGTGGAGAAAAAGGAACCCTCCTACACCCTAGGAATGTAAATTGGTACAGCCACTGTGGGGACCTGTATGGAGAGTCCTTAAAAACCCAAGAATAGACCATAAACATACAGCCAATTTATTTTGCAGTACAGAGGAAACTAACTCAGCACTGTAAGGCAACTAGACTTCAATAAAAATTAGCTAAAATAAAACAGAAAACTGATGTCTCAACTTAATAAAATTTATCAAATACTCATTATTTATTTCAAAAACATGTAAACAAAGGAGACCCTTAACCTTATGGGTGGCACAATATAACCATACTTGAATTATGACTTTTTTATGATTTTAAGCTTTTATGTCTTTATGATTTTATGAATTAAGCTTTTTTATGATTTTAAACAGATTATTTACTTGTTAATATCTCCATTTATAACCATTATTTATTTTCTCTAAATAATCCTTACAGATCCCATATGCAATGCATTAAGAATACACTGCTATCAGAAATACCCCTTTGTTGACTTTCCCAAGTATTTTCTTTTTGTGAGAATAATAGAATTTAGAGGAGTTAGTAGGGGTGACAATTTTACCTCGTTTAATAAGCTGAACAAATAAGAAGCAAAATTACACCTTGAAAATCATCCTAACATTGTACACATATGTTACTGTTAAAACAACATAAATGTAAGAGATAAAGTTAAGAGACTTCCTGATAGACACTCATCTAGTAAATATCTGGGCTCAAATTACAGAAATGGATACTATCATTTCCAATAAATCCCTGTCTCAGGCTCTTAACATTAGAGCTCACTGCCTAGTCTACTGAGTACACATAGTAGGCACTGTGTAACTGAACTGAAAAGACTGCCTCACTTCCAAGATGAGGGACAGCAAGGCATCGATTTTCATTCCTATTAACTCCCTCTGGATAGAGGCATCTTAAGAAATAGTACCTGGAGTTTTCAGCCATGAGCATCAAGTAGGAAAACCAATTCATCTGCATCGAAGGATACTGATTTGCAGAGGTTCGGAAATGAAGTAAAACTGAAAAGAATTCAGTATGATGCCTGGACAACATCCGGGGCTAATAGTTTTCCTGCATCAGAAGTTTGAATTCACTATTCCCCAGACCCTAAAACCGTATTAGTGCTGACACAATCTCAAGAGCTCATGTGATCAAATATTCCATCAACATTTAAACTGAGTCATTTATTTTTCTAGACATCAGATTTCAGCTGAACTATTGATCATTATAAAGTTGCATGTAATAAGCATGAATTGGTCCACAACATTCAGAATGCCAGATACCTCACATTTCTTTATTATTTTCAATCAAATCAAACTGAATTCTAGCTGCCAATCATCATAGCTGCCAATGCCATTATCAATCCATTATCCCCACTACTGATCAGATGAGTCCACTGAGGTTTACACCGTTGCGTTAAATGAAGCCTTTCTCCCCACCCTCACTCCTGCTCCTTCAGGTTGGTCACTGGAGCCTTTGGCCCCTGCTCAGGCCTAGGGCTGATGAGAGGACAGCTCCTCTGTATTCTGCCAGTCACTTCCACATCTCACCATGGGACCTTTCCAAAGACCAAGAATCAATGGTCTCCTCAGGGACCCACACAGCTACTCGTTTCAAAATTCTGTCACTTCAGGGATGCTTCAGTAATTCAAGAAGCAATTGTCAAAATTTCACAAGGTTCCACCCTTCTTGTCTCTCATATTCCAGTCTCAGGAATTCCAATCAGCCACCTGATTTTCCCATACACAATGTGAAAAACCTCTTTCAGAAATCCCAAAAAGCCATTTTTACTGCCCTGGGAGCAAGGAAAGCCTAGACCTTAAAAGTAAAATTCTGGCTACTCTGGTGAGTCTCTAGTAAATTTTACTGCTAGCAATACAAATCAATTAAACATAAAAAGTCAAATACAGTATTTTAATATATGACTGCATATAAATCACTTAATCTCTCAAACTCTTGAGTAGCCTAGAATTATAAAAGCATCTAAGGACCTTTCATTGTTTTTCTAATTAACCTTAAAGATCACTTCAACTTCTTCCCCAGAGAAGCTCATGGAATGAACAAAGCAGATTTACAGAAGACCCCTATTTATCTTCAGTGACATCTCTTCTCACAAGTAAGGCACGCAAAATATCTGTATGGTCCACCCTCCCTGGCCCCTCAGACACACACATACAATGTAGACTCTGTACCTCACTTCATATGACAAGGACTCTAAAGGTGGTGACTGAGGACTGGGGTACATACAGATTGCTTTGGATAAACTAGGAAAGCTGAGCATGCGCTAGGAAAACTGGAGACTCACCTTGGTAGCTGATTGAATATGGAAAACAAAGAAGTTAAAAGTAATTCATTTAAAATAGAGCAAATGGAAAAAGTCAAGGAATTGAAGTGTTCTGATTTGGCCGATTTGGCTTTTTGGATAGAAAAAAGAGAGACAGAGGTTACCAACAGAAAGAAACTCAGGTCTGGAACTCAGGGGAGAGGTCTGAGCATTACAACTTCAGCTTTGTATCAAAATTTCCAGCTTCAAGCTTCAGAAACTTTAAATTGCCTTTTGATTTTAATTATTTTAATCACTTTATTGCTTAAACCTTATCTTCCCTTGAATCCTCTTAATCCTTAGAATTTAAATTCCTGCGCCCTCTTTTCCTGGAGAGAACTACCTTTGGGTATAGCTTCTATTTTGGGGTGTGTGGAGGGAGTGCGGAAAGAGGGCAGACTTGCTTTCAAAGACTAATGCTGAGAGATTTCAAAGTTTTAAACAAACTCCAGGGGCTCTAAGTCCTTTTCACTGTAAATAAATTGAAAGCAAAGCACTTTGCATTGGATGGTCTGAATCAAAATTCCAGGGGTCCAGATATCAGATTATTAATGGAGCTAGTAAACAAAAAGCTTAATTGATCCAACTAGAAAGCAGCAGTTAGAACTGGACATGGAACANAATGTCCGATGCAGGATGCAGGATGCTTGGGACTGGTGCAAGGAGAGGACCCAGAGAGATGGTATGGGGTGGGAGATGAGAGGGGATTCGTGTTTGGGAACGCATGTACACTCGTGGTGAATTAATGTCAATGTTTGGCAAAACCAATACAGTAATGTAAAGTAAACTAAAGTAAAAATAAAAATTAAAAAAAATTAAAAAATAAAGGAGATCAGTCCTGGGTGTTCATTAGAAAGACTGATGCTAAAGCTGAAACTCCAATACTTTGGCTACCTCATGTGAAGAGTTGACTCATTGGAAAAGACTCTGTGATGGGTGGGATTGGGGGCAGGAAGAGAAGGGGACAACAGAGGATGAGATGGCTGAATGGCATCACCGACTCAATGGACATGAGTTTGGGTGAATTCCAGGAGTTGGTGATGGACAGGGAGGCCTGGCGTGCTGTGATTCATGGGGTTGCAAAGAGTTGGACACGACTGAGTGACTGAATAAAACTTAACTGAATGTACATAAATCATCTTGAGTCATCAAGGACAGTTTAATTTTAATCAACTATTTAATAATTTTAATTTTTCCACTTCCCTCAATGTTCCTCTTAGTTTATTTCATGAAAACATCACGGTCTAATCAATTATTGAAGCTACAAAACGTTTACTCTGGTGAGGCCTCAGCTGATATAATTTGGGTTTTTCTACTAAAGCATGCCTTTCCTACGAACCCACCCTGCCCCTTCTAGTCTGGGCCTCACGGACAGTAAAAAGCCGTCTCAACTTCCTGCCTAATGCTTAGAGTCAGATAATCCTTGTTTTTTTTTAATTTTTGTTTCGTTATTTTATATTGGAGTATAGTTAACTTATAATAATGCACAGGAAAGTGATTCAGTTATACATATATATACATCTATTTTGTTTCAGATTGTTTCTCTCTTTTTTTTGGCCACCCTGAGCGGTTGTAGGATCTTTGTTCCCCGAGCAGGGATCAAACCTACAGTGGAAGCACCAAGTCCTAACCACTGGACCCTCCAAGGAATTCCCTCAGATTGTTTTTCCATATAGGTTATGACAGAGTATTGCGTAGAATTCCTAGTGCTATGTAGTAGGTCCTTGTTGTTTATATATTTTACATATTGTATTATATACATGTGAATCCCAACATCCTAGTTTATCCCGCCACCCCACATTTCTAATTTGGTAACCATACATTTGTTTTTTAAAATTGGTGAATCTGTTTCTGTTTTGTAAATAAGTTCATTTATATCATTTTTTTAAGATTCCGTGTATAAGTGATATCATATATTTGACAAGCCTTATTTTGAATGCTGGGTTTCTGCAGAATATCCTCCACCTTACTTACTACCTGGGAAAACTTGGGAAAATCATTTAGCTCCTCTGAGAATCTTTTATCACAGAGTCACCTGAGAAGCCCTGTATAAAAATAGCTATCATGTTTGGGAAGAAAGAATTAGAAGGAGAAGGAAGGAGTAGTGAGAATCGAGAAAGGGAGAGGGAGAGAGAGAGAGGGAATAAAGGACTACTTAAGGAAAGGAGGAATCAGTGAACAGGCGGCAGAAGGAAGGAAGGAAAACACAAAGGAGAAAACAAGAAAAGAATGTCTCCATGTTTATGATGTCATCCATTATGCACAGTGTCTTAACAGATATTACTGGTTATTCCTGACAATCACATGACATAGGTACTATTACCTAAGTAGTAGTTTTAATCTCAGGAAACAGATTCTCAGTTCAGTTCAGTTCAGTTCAGTCACTCAGTTGGGTCCGACTCTGCGACCCCATGGACTGCAACAGACCAGGCTTCACTGTCCATCACAACCTCCCAGAGTTTACTCAAATGTCCATTAAGTTGGTGATACCATCCAGTCATCTCATCCTCTATTGTCCCCTTCTCCTCCTGCCCTCAATCTTGCCCAGCATCAGGGTCTTTTCAAATGACTCAGCTCTTTCCATCAGGTGGCCAATATATTGGAGTTTCAGCTTCAACATCAGTCCTTCCAATGAACATTCAGGACTGATCTCCTTTAGAATGGACTGGTTGGATCTCCTTGCTGTCCAAGGGACTCTCAAGAATCTTCAACACCACAGTTCAAAAACATCAATTCTTTGGTGCTCAATTTCTTTATAGTCCAACTATCACATCCATATTAGAAAAACCACGGCCTTGACTAGACAGACATTTGTTAGCAAAGTAATATCTCTGTCTTTTAATATGCTGTATAGGTTAGTCATAACTTTCCTTCCAAGGAGTAAGCATCTTTTTCATCTGTGGTGATTTTGGAGCCCCAAAAAATAAAGTTTGCTACTGTTTCCGCCATCTATTTCCCATGAAGTGATGGGACCGGATGCCATGATCTTCATTTTCTGAATGTTGAGTTTTAAGACAACTTTTTCACTCTCCACTTTCACTTTCATCAAGAGGCTTTTTAGTTCTTCTTCACTTTCTGCCATAAGCGAGGTGTCATCTGCATATGTGAGGTTACTGATATTTCTCCTAGCAATCTTGATTCTAGCTTGTACTTCCTCCAGCCCAGCGTTTCTCATTATGCACTCTGCATATAAGTTAAATAAGCAGGATGACAATATACAGCCCTGATGTACTCCTTTTCCTATCTGGAGCCAGTCTATTGTTCCATGTCTAGTTCTAACTGTTGCTTCCTGACCTGCATACAGATTTCTCAAGAGGCAGGTCAGGTGGTCTGGTATTCCCATCTCTCTCAGAATTTTCCACAGTTTATTGTGATCCACACAAAGACTTTGGCATAGTCAATAAAGCAGAAATAGATGTTTCTCTGGAATTCTCTTGCTTTTTCAATGATCCAACAGATGTTGGCAATTTGATCTCTGGTTCCTCTGCCTTTTCTAAAACCAGCTTGAACATCAGAAAGTTCATGGTTCATGTATTGTTGAAGCCTGGCTTAGAGAATTTAGAGCATTACTTTACTAGCATGTGAGAGGAGTGCAATTGTGTGGTAGTTTGAGCATTCTTTGGCATTGCCTTTCTTTGGGATTCGAATGAAAACTGACCTTTTCCAGTCCTGTGGCCACTGCTAAGTTTTTCAAACTTGCTTGCATATTGAGTGCAGCACTTTCACAGCATCATCTTCCAGGACTGGAAATAACTCAATTGGAATTCCATCACCTCCACTAGCTTTGTTCATAGTGATGCTTTCTAAGGCCCACTTGACTTCACAATCCAGAATGTCTGGCTTTAGGTGAGTGATCACACCATCGGGGTTATGTGGGTCATGAAGATCTTTTTTGTACAGTTCTTCTGTGTATTCTTGCCACCTCTTCTTAATATATTTTGCTTCTGTTATATCCATACAATTTCTGTCCTTTGTCACCCTATCTTTGTATGAAATGTCCCCTTGGTATCTCTAATTTTCTTGAAGAGATCTCTAGTCTTTCCCATTCTATTGTTTTCCTCTATTTCTTTGCACTGATCACTGAGAAAGGCTTTCTTATCTCTCCTTGCTATTCTTTGGAACGCTGCATTCAAATGGATATATCTTTCCTGTTCTCCTTTGCCTTTCACTTCTTCTCTCAGCTATTTTAAGGGCTCCTTCTACTGCTGCTACTGCTACTGCTAAGTCACTTCAGTCGTGTCCGATTCTGTGCGACTCCGTAGATGGCAGCTGAACAGGCTACCCCGTCCCTGGGATTCTCCAGGCAAGAACACTGGAGTAGGTTGCCATTTCCTTCTCCAAGGCATGAAAGTGAAAGGTGAAAGTGAAGTCGCTCAGTCGTGTCCGACTCTTAGTGACCCAATGGACTGCAGTCCACCAGGCTCCTCTGTCCATGGGATTTTCCAGGCAAGAGTACTGGAGTGGGATGCCATTGCCTTCTCCTTAGAAAACCATTTTGTCTTTTTGCATTTCTTTTTCTTGGGGATAGTCTTGATCACTGCCTCTTGTACAGTACCATGAACCTCTGTCCATAGTTCTTCAGGCAATCTGTCTATCAGATCTAATATCTTGAATCTATTTGTCACTTTGACTGTATAACCATATGGGATTTGATTAGGTCATATTTGAATGGCTGCATGGGTGCAGCAGGGCCTAGAGGAGCTATCCCATGTTGAAGGTCAGGAAGGGCAGTGGTGAGGACATACCCCTCATCCAAGGTAAGGAGCAGCAGCTGCGCTTTGCTGGAGCAGCCGTGACGAGATACCCCATGCCCAAGGTAAGAGAAACCCAAGTAAGATGGTAGATGTTGCAAGAGGGCATCAGAGGGCAGATACACTGAAACCATACTCACAGAAAACTAGTCAATCTAATCACACTAGGACCACAGCCTTGTCTAACTCAATGAAACCAAGCCATGCGCCTGGGGCAACCCAAGACGGGTGGGTCATGGTGGAGAGGTCTGACAGAATGTGATCCACTGGAGAAGGGAATGGCAAACCACTTCAGTATTCTTGCCTTGAGAACCCCATGAACAGTATGAAAGGCAAAATGATAGGATACAGAAAGAGGAACTCCCCAGGTCAGTAGGTCCCTAATATGCTACTGGAGATCAGTGGAGAAATAACTCCAGAAAGAATGAAGGGATGGAGCCAAAGCAAAAACAACACCCAGCTGTGGATGTGACTGGTGATAGAAGCAAGGGATGGAGCCAAAGCAAAAACAATACCCAGCTGTGGATGTGACTGGTGATAGAAGCAAGGTCCAATGCTGTAAAGAGCAATATTGCATAGGAACTTGGAATGTTAGGTCCATGAACCAAGGCAAATTGGAAGTGGTCAAAAAAAAGATGGCAAGAGTGAACGTCGACATTCTAGGAATCAGCAAACTAAAATGGACTGGAACGGGTGAATTTAACTCAGATGACCATTATATCTACTACTGTGGGCAGGAATCCCTCAGAAGAAATGGAGTAGCCATCGTGGTCAACAAGAGAGTCTGAAATGCAGTACTTGGATGCAACCTAAAAAACGACAGAATGATTTCTGTTCGTCTCCAAGGCAAACCATTCAATATCACAGTAATCCAAGTCTATGCCCCAACCAGTAACACTGAAGAAGCTGAAGTTGAACGGTTCTATGAAGACCTACAAGACCTCTTAGAGCTAACACCCAACAAAAGACGTCCTTTTCATTATAGGGGACTGGAATGCAAAAGTAGGAAGTCAAGAAACACCTGGAGTAACAGGCAAATTTGGCCTTGGAATGCAGAATGAAGCAGGGCAAAGACTAATAGAGTTTTGCCAACAAAATGCACTGGTCATAGCAAACACCCTCTTCCAACAACATGAGAGAAGACTCTACACATGGACATGACCAGATGACCAACACCGAAATCAGATTGATTATGTTCTTTGCAGCCAAAGATGGAGAAGCTCTATACAGTCAACGAAAACAAGACCAGGAGCTGACTGTGGCTCAGATCATGAACTCCTTATTACCAAATTCAGACTTAAATTGAAGAAAGTAGGGAAAACCGCTAGACCATTCAGGTATAACCTAAATCAAATCCCTTATGATTGTACAGTGGAAGTGAGAAATAGATTTAAGGGCCTAGATCTGATAGATAGAGTGCTTGATGAACTATGAACGGAGGTTCGTGACATTGAGACAGGGATCAAGACCATCCCCATGGAAAAGAATTGCAAAAAAGCAAAATGGCTGTCTGGGGAGGCCTTACAAATAGCTGTGAAAAGAAGAGAAGTGAAAAGCAAAGGAGAAAAGGAAAGATATAAGCATCTAAATGCAGAGTTCCAAAGAATAGCAAGAAGAGATAAGAAAGTCTTCTTCAGCGATCAATGCAAAGAAATAGAAGAAAACAACAGAATGGGAAAGACTAGAGATCTATTCATAAAATTAGAGATACCAA
>SJYQ01001108.1:304268-316181 GCA_006410935.1 Redunca redunca | reverse complement strand
TCCAACCAGTCCATTCTGAAGGAGATCAGCCCTGGGATTTCTTTGGAAGGAATGATGCTAAGGCTGAAGCTCCAGTACTTTGGCCACCTCATGCGAAGAGTTGACTCATTGGAAAAGACTCTGATGCTGGGAGGGATTGGGGGCAGGAGGAAAAGGGGACAACAGAGGATGAAATGGCTGGATAGCATCACTGAATCAATGGACATGAGTCTGAGTGAACTCTGGGGGTTGGTGATGGACAGGGAGGCCTGGCGTGCTGCAGTTCATGGGGTCGCAAAGAATTGGAGACGACTGAGCCACTGAACTGAACTGAACTAACTGAATGGTCTAATGGTTTCCCCTACTTTCTTCGGTTTAAATCTGAATTTGGCAATAAGGAGTTCATGATCTGAGCCACAGTCAGCTTCTAGTCTTTTTTTTTGCTGACTGTATACAGCTTCTCCATCTTTGACTGCAAAGAATATAATCAATCTGATTTCAGTATCAACCATCTGGTGATGTCCATTGTATAGTCTTCTCTCGTGTTATTGGAAGAGGGTGCTTGCTATGACCAGTTCTTTCTCTTGGCAAAATTGTTAGCTTTTGACTTGCTTCATCTTTTATAGAAATTGCCACTTATAGAAACTGCTGAGAACCAGGCACTATTGCTAAAAGTTAACTTAGGAAACTTTTCTGTAAGACATTTTGGCCTTAGAGATGAAAAGCCTGAGATTATACATCTTCTTTTCTGGAAATTTATCTTAAGAATAGTAAGATTGGACATAAACATGTATATATGTGTATTACTACAGCATTACTTGTAATAGCTAATGTTTAGAAAGAATCTGGATATGTTAAAAAAAAATAGGGAACTGTTAAATTACTATGCAACATCTCTAAAATGAAAAATTACATAATTATGAAAACTATATTTTAGGCTATGAGAAATTATCCCTTATATTATTCTTCAAAGTAAAATATTGCACATCAAAATTTCACAATGATTATCTCTTCATGGACGGTTTTCTGCTGAATTATTTTCAACATTGTATATTTCTGGATTTTAGAAAATTTCTACAGAAAACATATTGCAAACTAACAAAGTGAATCAGAATTTTTTAATTAGAACAGCTTAAAAAGATACTAACCCCAAACTAGGCTAAAATAAGTCATTAGGAATAAGCCTAGACTTCTTAGAATAATTATGAGAAACGTTCAGTTCAGTTCAGTTCAGTTCAGTCACTTAGTCATGTCTTTGTGATTCCATGGACTGCAGCTCGCCAGGCTGCCCTGTCCATCACCAACATTACAAACATTAGAAAAGACCTATGGCAACACTGAACACATGTGGGTTAAGTTTGAATGATGACTTTATCTTTTGCTGAGTAATTTTGGCTGACTGACTTATTTATAAGATTGTGATAACAATACATCTTTGGGATTATACAGGGAATTACTAGAATGGTATATGAAACTTTTATATCATGATCACATTGGAAACATTGTCTATCACATAGTTTCTAGACTTAAATACTTGAAAATGAATTACAATGTGTATATTTTACTTCCACCACTTTACATGAACAACACCTTATATAATTACCAACAGCTACACTTTTTAATAGTAGGTTAGCTGTACTATAATGACACAACTACAGAATTTCATCAGAAGACACAAGAAACAAGGAGCTCAGACTAGAAACAAGTGTGGGAAGAGGGTTGTTGTTAAAGAGATTGGGAAGAAAATATTTTGTGCTCTCAAATCGTCAGTTTGAACTCTATGTACTCAAGTATGAAGTCATTACATTAAGTACAGACTGAGATTTTCTTTAAGTTTTTGATGGCTTGTTTACTTTTTACATTTCTCATTATGCATTGCTTAAATAACCAAACTTGTTATACAGAATGAAGTAAGCCAGAAAGAAAAACACCAATACAGTATACTAATGCATATATATGGAATTTAGAAAGATGGTAATGATAACCCTATATGCAAGACGGCAAAAGAGACACAGATATATAGAACAGTGTTTTGGACTCTGTGGGGGAAGGCGAGGGTGGGATGATTTGAGAGAATAGCATTGAAACATGTATACTATTATATGTGAAACATATTGCCAGTCCAGTTTCGATGCGTGAGATAGGGTGCTTAGGGCTGGTGCACTGGGATGACCCAGAGGGACGGGATGGGGAGGGAGGTAGGAGGGGAGCTCGGGAGAAGGAACACATGTACACCCATGGCTGGTTCATGTCAATGTATGGCAAAACTACTGCAATACTGTAAAGTAATTAGCCCCCAATTAAAATAAATAAATTAAAAAAAAAGATAGTGTGGGGACTTCCCCGGGGTCCAGTGGCTAAGACTCCACCTGATCACATTGTAGGGGGCCCAGGTTCAATCCCTAGTCAGGCCACAGGCCACAGCTAAGAGTTCACATGCTGCAACCAAATAAATAAATATTAAAACCAGAAAAAAAAAACCCCCACAAATATTGATATTTTACTGTGGATTGCACAAACAGAAAAGGTTAACTGAAAAAAAAAGAAATAATTTTTATACATTGAAAGAACAATAAAAAATACACTAATCCAATGTAACCACTCTATAGTTCTATAGGCCTGAACTACAAAACAAGCGTGAGAGGATTTTAGACATGCAGTGTGCTGTTTACAGTTTCTTAGAAAATATGCCTGAGTTAGAATTTGCTTCTCAAAACAGATTCTAGAATCATATTGTGATGTTAGTCTGTCAGATCAGCGATATAATTGGCTCCTTGTCTCTCAGGCACATGGGACAGTTCCCAGTCCTCTTTGGTTTTAGGTGCACCTATCTGTTTTCCTTTAGCGAAATCACGGAAGCATCATGCATCACTTTTAGGCAGCTTTAAGAGCTGGTATACAGTTTGTATATCCTCTCTTTCTCCCTCTGCCATTATGTCCAACAAAGATCCAGATGGTAGCAGCTCAATCCACCAGCATCCCAGAGAGGAAAATAAAGAAGAGTGTCTACCTGATTTTTGATGGACATGCACTGTTTTAAAGCAATGGTTTTCAACTGGGAGCAATCACTCCTCCATCCTTTATCCTGCCACCAAAGGAGATTTGGCAATGTCTGGCAACTTTTAGCTGCCACAACTTACATGGTGTGTGTGTTAACAGCATATAGTGGGTAGAGGCCAGTGATGCTGATAAACATTCTACCTGGCACAGAACAACAACCGACAATGAAGAATCACTCAAACCAAACTGTATATAGCGATAAGTGTGAGAAAGCCTGTTTCAAATTATGGAAATAGAAGGAATTTTGTTACTACAACATAATCTAGGATATTCTGACTGATAGAATATTTCCAATATTTTGAAATCTATTAACATAATTTGATCATAATGATGGGGAAAAGAGAAAAAATGTGATCATCTCAATACATTTAGAAAATATTTTTAATAAAAATTCTATATTTGTTAGTAATAAAGGAAAGGGTAGCTATTTTATAATATAATATTTGAATATCGCAAATTTCTCAAAACAAATGCTAAAATTATGATTCATGCCAAGTCAGTAAAATGAGTCCATAAGACCAAAAATTAAAAATAATAGACAACAGTCCCTCCCTGACTTTAGATGATTTGACTTCTAATTTTTGACTTTTTTATAATGATGCAAAAGTGATACACATTCAGCAGAAACATACTTTAAACTCTGAATTTTTATCTTGTCTTTGGCTAGTGGCTCAGACAGTAAAGCGTCTGCCTGCAATGCGGGAGACACGGGTTCGATTCCTGGGTCGGGAATATCCGCTGGAGAAGGAAATGGCAATCCACTCCAGCACTCTTGCCCGGAAAATCCCATAAACAGCAGCAGTGAGCCAACATCTCCCAGTTAGTCATGAGATCACAAGAGTAAACAACCAATATACTACAAATCATCCTGTACCCAAACAACCATTCTGTTTTTTCACATTCAAGACAGTATTAAAAAAAGAAAAGCCTATGTGTGATATTCAATACTTTATTATAAAATGGACTTTGTATTAGATGTTTTTGCTCAACTGTAGGCTGACGTGTTTTGAGCATGTTTAATGTAGACTAGGATCAACTATGATGCTTGGTGGTGGTTTAGTTGCCCAGTGTTGTCTGATTCTTGAAAACCCATGGACTGTGTAGCCTGCCAGGTTCCACTGTCCATGGGATTTTCCAGGCAAGAATACTAGAGTGGGTTGCCATTTCCTTCTCCAGGAGGTCTTCCCAACTCAGGTCTCCTGCACTGCAGGCAGATTCTTTACCAACTGAGCTACAGGGAATTCTAAGTGTATTAAGTGCATTTTTGATTTTCAATTTTTCAGCTTATGATGTGTTTACTAAGACACTCCATTTCTAAGTCAAGACGATCTGCAGTTGTTTAGCTGGTAATGGTATATAACATATATATATATATATATATATATGTAATTTGCTTCAGGAAGTATATGCTCATATCCATTAATAAAATCAATAAACATCCTTTGGGATGTTTGGGATGAACCAGTGTGTTTTATCTTCTCTCTGCAGTTTTAAATTAAGGTTTTTTAAAAGGTAAATTTATTACAACAGCTGTGCCCTATAATTAAACTAGAAGCTACTTACAACTAAAAAGCACAAGGCATTGGATAATATAATATTCTGAAATGTGGATGGCTTTCTGCTTATAGCTGTGAAATACACAGTTTATAACCTTTCTTACACTGACAGGTCCCCTTGGTAATGATCAAAACTTGAAATTACAACTGGCTAAGGACTGAAGGGAGTGAGGATTCGTAGACTGCTAATTTTACTGGCAACATCACTTGCTTAATACTGAGGTGATGGCTCAGCTGAGCTTGTTGGGAGTTGTATTCTGAGAATTCCGTTTATTCTAAGGAGCTCTGCAATGGAACTCTTACTGAAATAAAAGAGCAAGAGATACTTAAGGACAGGAAATTACTATGGAAACTGCCCTTCTCCCCTCCATAATTTACCATTCAAATATTTTGTGGTCATAAAATTGTCAATGGAAATTTTTGGGACTGATAACACAAATTTTGGAAGGGAAGAACATGGTTTCTTCAGCCTAGATTTTAATGATTTCATTTTAAGAAGACTTAGTCCAGTTCCCCCTAAAGGAATATTCGAATCTTGAATTTAAGATAATTTGGTTTTACATACTTAGGAAATTACAAACATCATACATTTGTATGCATTTCCTTTAATGATCATTTTGTGTTTCATGGAAAAAACGTTTTCCAGGAGTACAACTCTTTTTGATAACACAGAAAGTACTGAAAATAAAAGGATGCCTTATGTTGTCTATGCATATAACTAGGGTTTAGGAGCATACTGAGTCAAAGGCAAGGTTCATCTGTATCACAGAACAATACAAACACAACCTATCTTGGAAAATGCCAACCTAATAACTATTTTTTTTCTTTTAACATATTGTGAAGAAGGTCTAGAAATTCTAAATTCCAGAGTGGATCAATAGGAATTCAGAATTTGGCTTCAGGAACTGTGATGCTCTAATCTCAGGTATAAAAACAGAATGGAGCATTTTATTTCTATGATTTCTTGTGTTTTGCTATATGTGTAAATGAATTTTTAAAGCATCTCTGAAACTTATTTCAGTAGTATTTGCTTCATAATAAAAGAAATAGAAAGCTTCAGATAAGTTATTCAGTGATGAGTATTAACTAGTGAGTATTTATTATCAACACACAGGGAAATGTTTATAAGGTTCAAATGTATTATGGTTACATCCTTGCTACCTATCATGTATGTTTTATCCAAATGTCCAGGGCACAGCTTCCTTCTCCACCTATGATAACTGCTTGATAAAAAAATCACAGGCTGCAATCTGTGCTGGCAATAAACCAATAAATAGTTGCAGAAACTGCTATATGCATTTCTGTGATCACTGATTAACCTTATGAAAGAAATTACTCTGAAGAGATTTTAATCATCCAATTTTGTATCAATCAGAACACTACAATGACTAGTTGATTCAGTTTACGAATCATTTCAAACGGAAAAAAAAAAGTGAATTATTCTTGCCATGTTAACAACCACAAAATTAAGCCAAGCAGAAAACAAAATAGGTTGATTTATTTATTCATTTATTTTGGTAAACAGATTCTCTGGTCATTCATGAACATTTGGCTTCTTCAGTCGCTCAGTCGTGTCTGACTCTTTGTGACCCCATGAATCACAGCACGCCAGGCCTCCCTGTCCATCACCAACTCCCAGAGTTCACTCAGACTCATGTCCATTGAGTCAGTGATGCCATCCAGCCATCTCACCATTCTTTCTGGAGTTATTTCTCCACTAATCTCCAGTAGCGTGTTGGGCACCTACTGACCTGGGGAGTCCCTCTTTCAGTATCCTATCATTTTGCCTTTTCATACTCTTCATAGGGTTCTCAAGGCAAGAATACTGAAGTGGTTTGCCATTCCCTTCTCCAGTGGACTACATTCTGTCAGACCTCTCCACCATGACCCGCCCATCTTGGGTTGCCCCGCGGGCATGGCTTAGTTTCATTGAGTTAGACAAGGCTGTGGTCCTAGTGTGATTAGATTGACTAGTTTTCTGTGCGTATGGCTTCTTGGGATGGTGCAAACAAAAATGGACCTGTTGGGCTGTATGCCGTTGCTGCTTCTTGTTATTCTTTTTTCATTTTGTTTCTTTATTCTTCTCTTTGAAATTTAGGCTTCATAGTGAATACTGAATAACAGACCACAATAATTTGGTCATATCCCATTTGAGAAAGACCAGTGCCTTTCTTTGACATGCAGGGACCAAGTTA
This sequence comes from Redunca redunca, assembly GCA_006410935.1. Taxonomy (NCBI): domain Eukaryota; kingdom Metazoa; phylum Chordata; class Mammalia; order Artiodactyla; family Bovidae; genus Redunca; species Redunca redunca. Next base: position 309,391 of record SJYQ01001108.1, on the reverse strand, counting down.
TGAAAGAATAATTCTCTTTATGAATTGTGCCTAGTAAAATGGGCAGTCAGAAGGCTGTACAATGTCCATAGTGATCTCATTTTACTCATTCTTATTCCTAACAGGCAAATCTAATGTGCAGTATGAGCAAAACTATTGGGTTGCAAATTTATATTACAGTCTGGCAGATGAATTCTGAAGGCCTTTGTCAAACATCTTCTCTCCCCTTATAGTTACTAGTTTGGAAGATGATCAAGAAAGAAGAGACAGAGATGATGCTTTTCCAACTGGAATTTCCATGTTTCCTGGATGACTACTACAGTGCCCAGCTTAGGTTCCCTTTATGGAGTCTACAACATTGTTGAGGGTTAATAATAGCAGTTGTGGCTCAGCTGGTAAAGAATCTGCCTGCAAGGCAGGAGACCTGAGTTTGATCCCTGAGTTAGGAAGATTCCCTGGAGAAGGGAAAGGCTACCCACTTCAGTATTCTGGCCTGGAGAATCCCATGGACTATAGTCCATGGGGTTGCAAAGAGTTGGACATGACTAAGAGACTTTCACTTTCAATGATAGCAGTGACCTTTAAAATGTACTCTTTAACTGATCAAGGCAGATCCTCATCTGTCTTTGCTGGTGCCCCTGTTATACCTTGTGCATGTTTTGCTGATTATGTGCTTCATGTACAATAGTGCTGAGGAAACAGGCAGTGGACAACAAATGGCTTTAGACGTGGTTGTTGATAGGAGCTGTGCAAGAAAGCTGTGCAAAAAGTGCAAGGACTACACTGCACACTTTGGAAGAAACAAGCAGTATAAACACAAAAGGACTGATGGATATGACCTTTGAGCACTAAATATGAACTCTAATCCTGGAAGCAGGGGAGAGTCCTCAATTCAGAACACAAAGTGAACATCAAAACAATTTAATGAAAATGACTACAGTTTCACTTATTAAAGATTATTTTCTACATCACTGTATACAGCAGTGAGGAGACACTTCACTGGAAGTGAAAACCCTGTAAGGTGTGAGGCTTAGGAGACACGTCTGCCCCAGTTTGTATTCTCTTCTGTGTGTGCTGCATCACTGTTTTCCTATGAGGTCTAATCTGAGGATGTTTGCTTCTCACATCAGGGCACCAGTCTTTGCTCTTGCTCTTCCTTAAAATTTAGTCTGAAAGTAGCAAGTCTTAAATTCTAGGAAACGCTTTGATCCCATATGCTTCAGGTTGCTGACTGAAGCTGTGTGGTGCTGCTGCTCTCTGCCTTTCCTACCCAAGTATTTTGGATTTGAGCTTCTTCTGCCAATTACTGCTCCCTGTGGAATCACCTTTTTCCATAGAACATTTTCTGAGTATTACAATCTGTGAAAAACACGTGCTACAAAACATCAGGATAGTTTGGAAAGCAGTATTCCTTATGGGCAGAAGGAGTTTATTTTACTCTAATATTTAGAATACTTGAAAATAGATCTTCCGTTACACAGAAATATGAATGTCAACACTTTGTATGCAATTCCATTTAATCTTTCTCCTAGCAGCTCTATGGAATGATTAATCTTTCTATAATAAAATATTTTGAAGGTCCTACCACTATTTAGTTCATCCAGAATCCATGGATCTAGAAGCTCTATTATTCATGGATTCTGATTAAACTCAGCAACAGTGTGATCTAGAAAAAAATGGGCATTGGATTGGTCAGAGTAATCTATCTTTTATCACAAACAACCCCAAAATAGCAGTGGAATTAGGCAACAACAGCTTATGTGTCACTCACAGTTTAATGTAGGTTTACATGAGGGGTGAGTTTAGGGGAGGGGAGGAGGGATTGTAATCTCATTAGTCATTCAGGGATCCAGGACTCCCATCTTGGGGTTCCCCCTCCTTTGGGCCCTTGTTATTCTTTCTATTCAGGTGAAAATTTAATGGGACAGGTCTGAATATGGCCATTGTTTCAGTTTATAATGCATTATTCAGAACTGCCATCTCTGTGCCCAAGAAGAAATGGAGACTATGGATATTACTGATCATTAGCACTCATTCCCAGAGATGGAATGATTTACTATCACTGTCCCTGGACAAAAACGAAAGCATTGCTTTGTCTAGTATATCTTCACTTTTTATCTTCTCTTTAACACTGAATTTTGTATTCATATTTACACATATAAGTGATAATATAACATTTCTCTGTAGATAATACATGAAAATGATTTTATTGAGTTCCATGCAGTTGGACTTTATGTCATTTTCTTAATAAGAATAAAGATTTCACACTGACCCACCCATATTTCCTTGCTCAGTGTTTCCAATCAAGAACAGGCATTTACAAGATGTTTATTGGAGTTTCAAGTTTAAACTGAAGCAACAGAGAAAACTGAACTTAACTTCCCATGAATGGTATGGTCTAGCTAATGGCATTAAACTTAAGAGCTGTATTTAAGGATGTTAAAATATAAAATATACAAAAATTTTATATTTTAAAATATACAGTGACCTGTAAGAATATAATTTCACAACAACCATGGAGCATATTTTGATTTTATCTATGGGATTCAATGTTTTACTTTTGAAGAATCTAAGCAATTGATAATATGATCATATTTGGGGCATTAAACTAATAACTAAGAAAAATGAATGTATCTTTCTGAGTACTTTGTTTACAATTTGATAGGAAATTTAAGTACGAAGAATAATAATTCCAAAATAGATTTTCTTGCAGCAACAGGAATCTTCATGGTTTTATTTAGAAACAAGGAAACAGCAAATTGCCTGAAGTATAGAGCTCCTGATCAGAAGGTAAGGACTCTATGTCCACATATAAGAATTGCTAGGTTTGGTTTTCCAGAGCAGAGATAAGATAATTGAGTTGAGACAGCTTCAAAACTGTATTTAAAACTAGATTTGTAACTTGTCTTTTGCTACTGAAAATAATGCACATTTTGATACTCAAAGGGAGATACAGCTTTGAGGCCATCACTTTTCCCCTAACTATTATTGATGATTCACTGTTTACCAACAACCAGAAGTGTGGATGAGAAAGGAAAGACATTTACCTCTGTCAACCGTGTAGGAACCAGAGAGGAAAACACATTGATACAATTGATACACACTCAATTCAAGTGATTAGTAAGAATGTTGTGGTATTACATAGGGGTTATTTCACTAAAAGTTGTAAGGCTTGTCATCCAACATTTCATGTAATAGTTTTTTAGAACATTTCAAGAGAAAAATAGGAACTTCAGTGTTTTTTTTTTTTTTTAAGGTCGCATTATCAAGCATTTTCTATGTGCCAGGTTCTGAGATCAGCTCTTTCTATTAGTGATCTTATTTATGACTCAAAATCGTAAGCAGTAGATACTACAATTACCCTTCTGTCTTTTAGTTATTGTTACCATTAAACTTGCTTATGTGCTTTATCATTAAATGTTTACTAGTGACCTAACACACACCAAACACTATGAAATGCATAGAGGAAATGCTGAGGTACAAAAAAATGACATGACTAATAAAATTACATATATCATCTTACAACACTATAGGGTTCATTTTGGATCATCCATCTTCAAGAGCTTTCTGCCTTTTCCAGTTCAAGTTCTTTCCTTTCCCCGGCTCTTTCACAAACTTTCCCCTCCTCTGCAATGCTCTTTTCTGGACTCTTTCACATCTCAGATCTTAACTATCACTTCCTAAGAGAGATTATCCTTGACTCACCAATCTAATTTCAGTTGTTGAAGTCAGTCTCTCTCATATTCCCTTTTAATTCTTCTTTATCCAACTTAATACAATGTATAACTGCATACTTAGGAATATTTGCAACACCTGTGTTCCAAACTTGACCATAATCTCCTTGAGGGTAAGAGCTATCTCATTTAGGTTGTTCCATACAACTTTTAAGAGTCTGTATTTTGTTATAAATGCAAAGGAAGCCACCAAAGTGATTTAGCAGAGTAGTGAGATTGTCTTGTCTATAAATAAAAGGAACTTTCCTGACTGCCATGATCCTAGGTGCCTTTGAATCTTTTCAACGTAGCTTGATTTTTGGTAAACCATTTTTCTAGTTATTTTTACTTTTAATATTTAGATTTTTTACACATATATATGCTTATCACATATATATGTGGCTACACAGAACAGATCATCTTCAATTTACATATGCAGTTTTAAAGTATGGTCTCTTTCTTCCTTAAAATAGCACTAACATACAACGACAAAAACAAGAACATATTTATCAGTCAAAAAAAGCTGAGTTACTGATGTCAGGAATTCTAGATATGTTCTACATAAAGTGTTAACTGCTAATAACAGCAAGGCAGGAAAAGAGTATTAAATGCAATACAAGCAGGGCTGACATAATTAAGGGAGGAAAACATATCAACCCCCTCCCCCCAAAAAAAACTTTGATGTTGTATGAAACTCAGGCTCTAGCAAATATAATATTGGATTATATGATGTTTCAAAGTTTTTCATTCACAGTTAGATCCAAACTGAAAAAACATAGCAGTAAGGTCAGAAAAATCAGGAGGCTTGCATTTTTATTTTTCCAATGAGCAAAGTATTTTAAAGCATCCTCTAAGTGAGCAGTTCTTTTGTCATTTAGATCCCTGCTCACTGAACCAATTTCCTGTTTGGAGACTGAACCAAGGATTAGTTAAATTTGATTTGAAAAATGTCACTAATGAAACATCAGGAAAAGAGAAAAAGGAAATGCTGAAGCATGGGTTGAATAATATTTATGGCTTATATTTATGTATGTGACTCAGATACTTAAAAGTAAATTCAATCCAAGTGAAAAAAGAAAATTAATACTTTCGGTGTGACCAAAAATTTACATAACATTTGCAGACATTTATTAAATTCTAGACTTTTCCTTAAGTTTGTCATTGAGAAGAAAGTCTAGTTAATAAAAAATGACAAACCATTTAGTATTAAAATTGTGATGGCAAAGACATGGAATAAGAAAGGGCAATCTTGCATCAAGCTTCAGTTATGTCATGTCCTATTACCAATTTCACATTACAGATTGAACTGAAATTATATAAATTATGCTCATGTACATGCTAAACTCAGGAACTACTATATCATACTTATACTGCATTTCTCACTGCATTATAATTCTTTCTAATAATAACTAATTGATTCCCATAAAGGCA
>SJYQ01001108.1:257528-275245 GCA_006410935.1 Redunca redunca | reverse complement strand
CCTTCAATGAATTTTCTTACAAGAATGACCAGACTATGTTCTCTGAAATCTGTAATATGTTCCTTTTGTGCTTTTCATTAATAGAGTGTCTTATGGAAACACAACTGGGATAAGAAACTAACATCTCAATAACATCTACTGAAAAAGCAACTATTTCAGAATTCCAGGCTTTTATCTGCATAAATGTAGGTTTTCTGAAATAATTTATCTGCTAAATAATTGAATTGCGGTTTCCTTGACATTGCAGATTGACTTTCCACATGCATCTGAATAGCATCCATTTTTCTTGATATCTATTAGAAACTTATCTCAAAGGTTGGCCATCTTTATTTAAATGTACAAATATAGAGTTGTGTTTTTTTTTACAGTGCATTAGCACCCCAATATCTATTGAGTATTTATCTTTTTCAAGTTTTAGTACAGAAAAATGAGATAAAATGATACAAGAAAGCACAAAGAGTCAGAATTCAAATAGAATCAGATAAAAAATGATTAGGTTTACAGACTCAGACTAAAACTGACTTTATCACTTGCTAAGTAAATTAGACAATATTTTAGTAAGAGCACTTACATATGAGAAACAAATGATAATTTGTGACATAATATTTAGTGTAATCACTATGTTGCTTTCTAACATCTAATTGTCCCAAACATATTACCACTACCACTTGTGTCAGGTAGATACCACTGAAAATTTCCAGAGCTTCTTTTAGTATAGAACTGGAAAGAAGGTAAGGGATGAAAAAGCAGTAAGAAAGAATAGAGGATGAGAAAGGGGTGGAATGGAAGTACAGGATGGAAAAGAGGGATAAAATAGAAGCATAAAAAGAAGCAGAGGTGGAGACTAGTAAAATGATAGGCATATGGGGCACAATATGATATGATTTCCTGATACTCATAATGATTAAAGTAAGAAATTAGAATTACTGGAAGTACGTGTCTAATATGACTTGTTGAAAACATGCTTGTTGGCTCAGCTATTTTAGTGCATTTAACTTTAGTTGAATTGTGTTTTCTTTACACTCTTGGTAATGCTAAATATAATAACCATATTTTACAGACACTCATTTTTCTTAAAATGACCAAATAGTTAAGGACTGAATGTTACATAATACATTTTATAGTCAACGAAAATCCTCAAACCTATTATCTGTTCACTGACAAAGAAAATAGAATAGACAAAAATACTCCAGAAACTCTAGTCTGCTCTTAGCAATGCTTTAACTAGTTTACACCATAATTACCAAAGTTGTCATTAACTCTGAACAGAGGGACACTTTTCTTTTATTGCTGCTATATTTTTATATGCCAGAATAAACTGCTGGGTTCTCAAAAGTTTAACTAGTGACTTTAAGTTGTGATTCTGTTGGCTTCAGTCACTCTATTTAGATTTTTCTAAACTTTAAGCGTACATTAATTTCATGCTTGATTCACTAATGCTTACCACATAGGAATTGTCTAATATAAATTAGGTAGCTTTCAACATATAATATTCTGATAGTACTGATGGTCCTACACATCTGAGCTTTGTTTGGATTTCACTTAACCAAATCTTTAAGTATTTAATTGCTTTTTAAAATAAGTGCTTTCAAATAAATACCTTTATGCTGTAGGTTAAGCATGATCAAGCCACATAGAGCTTCTCAAACTTTAGCACAAATCAGAGTCACCAGGTGGGATTGTTAAAACATGAATTTCTAGACCCCACCCTCAGAAACTCTGAATCAGCAAGTCTTGGTGGGCCTGGGAACATACATGTCTAGGAAGCTCACAGGTGATACCAAATCTACCAGCCTGCTGATCACACTAGAACCGATTTCAGAGTATGATTCAATCTATTTAGAGAAATGTTTCCAGTTGTTGATATCTAGTTTGCTCTTCAGCTTGGGAGCAAAGAATAAGATACTATCTTAAAATAGGCCAAGACAGTTTCTCCTCTTGTCTTCAGTGATCTTTAATATGTAAGTGTATATTACCAGCATTAAGAGCAGAGGTTTGAGGAATGGTTAACTTGTCAGCTTCACTATGTGGGAAAAGAACATGAAATTTAGAAACAGACAAGATTTCAAATCTCAGCTTTAACATTTATTAGCTGTTTGCCCTTGGGCAAATTACTAAAACATTCTGAATCTCATTTTTAACATTTGTACAGAAAGAATAATAAGACTTATATTAAACCATTATTGTAAGCAGTTAACAAATTAACCTACATAAAGACATTATGAAATCTGTAAAGCACTTAACCCATGTCCTTTGAGACCTTGCTCTGTTCATGCTCTCCATTCCAACCCGCCCGCCTGCCCCCACTTCCAACTCTCTTTCTTCATCGCTTCTCTTTCCAGGCCAAAAAAAAAATACTTTCTCTGCCTCTGTCTCTAAGCCAAAAGGCAAAATTTCTCCTCCATTATAAAAATACTCTTTTCTGACCCCATTTGGCTGCTGACTTCTCCCCTCAGTTTCTCTCACAACCAACCTCTGAATAAATTACCTTCACTCCTTGCTTCCAGTTCCATATTGCTTAGTCCTTCTTCTAACCATTATAGCTGAAATCGTATCTCCACCACTAAAATAAAGTTGCTTTCTTAACAGTCACATGACTTTGTGAGTGTCAAATCAATCCCTATCATGAGTGATGTCTCCCAAGCATGTAGTCTCTAATCCTCAGTTGACGGCATGGCTCATGGCTTAGCTGCCCTGGAAACTCCCTGATACATAAGCTTTAGCAAAACTGCTCTCTCCTGGTTCTCCTTTGCCTCAGTGGTTGCTGGTACTTCTTCCACTGTTTGTCCTTATTTTCTCTCAGTCTTCACCTGTCTTTGCAGGATTTCCTCCTTATGCATGCCTTCAGTTCCCATCACTGTACCCTCCCTGGCAACTCACTAAACCCACATCCCCCAATGCAGACTTCTTTCCTAAGTTCCAGACTGACTCAGATTTTAACTGAGTATCACTACCATGATGGCTAAAGTTGAATTACACAACACTAAACATTTAAGACATTCCCAGAATGTGAGTCTATATTTCTTGTGTACACTGTGGGATTGGATGGCAATTCTGTGCACCATGGCTCAAAGGACATCTGGGAGAGTTCCCTCTGCCTGAAACATTTCTTTCCTCATTTAGAAAACTTCTACTTATCCTTCAGATTAAAGCAAGGAATTAGTTTTACCAGAGTCATCTGACCACCCAAGTAGCTCTAGCTATGTATTTCTTTAGAACTCTGTACCTCACCTATATCAGGGTCCCTCCCATCTCTTCCATTATACTCTAAGTCTCATAGAGGAAGAGATTGACTTGTCTCTCTAACTATTGAACCATCGGCACAGAGCTGAGCACATGGCACATAATAGGTGCTTAAAAATAACTCTAATTCCTTTTTCTAATACCACTCAGACATTCAACCAATAATCCCTGTGCCACAATTCCTCTGTGTGATATGTCAACTTAGTGACAATAGACACAGTTCTCTTTCTCAGTGTCAGTGTGTCAGAGAAACACAATTTTCCAGACAAACAAGTAATAAACAGTCACAAAAGTTAAAACATTATGAAGGAGAAAGAATGTGGAGGAGAATAACAGATGGGAGTCTGCAGAAACAGAGAGGTAGACAGAGTTGGGAGTTCTTTATTAAACAGGAATGAGTAGGATCTGACCATGCAAGGAGGAAACATCATGAGCAAAGAACTTGTTGTGGGAAAGATCTTGTTTGGTTTTATTCTGGGGAGACTGTCTCTTCCCCAACCTGAGAGGAGAGATGTGTGTGACTGTAGGAAGTGAAGTGAACTACTGTCTGAGATGAGGCTGAAGAATTAAGACAAATCCATTCTTTGCAAAAATGCTGTCAAACAAGAATGATTTCTTTCTTTAGATTGTGTTCAGTGAGTTTAAATGTTCTAGTTATTGGTCACAACAGATTTTCACAGTGTGTATTCAGCACTGTAATTCCCTATGGTAAATAAATTTTAGCTGTTCTCAGTAATGCCTACATAGTTTCTAAAAATGATTTTTATATGATTTGTTAGTAGTCAGTTCTCCAAAGAAGACATACAGGTGGCCAATAAACACATGAAAAGATGCTAAACCTGATTCATTATTAGAGAAATGCAAGCCAAAACTACAACTAGGTATTACCTCACACTGGTTAGAATGGCCATTATCCAAAAAAAATCTACAAACAATAAATGTGGAGGATGTGGATAAAAGGGAAGCCTCTTGCACTGTTTGTGAGAATGTAAATTGATACAGATACTATGGAGAACAGTATGGATATTCCTTAAAAAACTAGGAATAAAACTATCATATGACCCAGCAACCCCACTACTGGGCATATACCCTGAGAAAGCCATAATTCAAAAAGACATATGTACTCCGATGTTCACTGCAGCACTATTTACAATAGCTGGACATAGAAGCAACCTCGATGTCCATTGACAGATGAATGGATAAAGAAGCTGGGGCACATATATACAATGGAATATTACTCAGCCATAACAAGGAATGAATCTGAGTCAGTGTAGTGACATGGATGAACGTATAGCCTGTTATAAGAGTGAAATAAGTCAGAAAGAGAAAATCAAATATAGTACATTAATGCACACATATGGAATCTAGAAAAATGGTACTGATGGTCCAATCTGCAGGTAGGAATAGAGACACAGAGATGGATAAGGGACTTAGGACACAGTGGGGGAAGAGTAGAGTGGGAAAAATTGAGACAGTAGCACTGATGTATATACACTAACATGTATAAAACAGAAAGTGGGAAGCTGCTATATAACGCAGGGAGCTCAGCTCAGGGCTCTGTGACAACCTAGAGGGGGGGATTTGGCGGTGGGGTGGGAGGGAGCTTAAGGGCGGGGGGATATATGTATACTTATAGCTTATTCCTAATGTTGTATAGCAGAAACCAACACAACATAATAAAAAAAATATCCTCCAATTAAAAAAAGTTAAATAGGACAAAGACAGCTCTATTAAATGACACAGAAATACAAAATTATAGAAATCAGTCAATGTAACAATTGTTTATGGCAATAAATATAACAAGTTAAATTCCCACAAAAATATATTTATCTTTTAACACAACAAAATTTTGGAGATAAATCCATGTTTTTATTTATACAATATATCAGGATAGCTCTGTGTACATGATTTCCATATAAAACTTCTAGGATATGTGTGATAAATTAGACTTATGTCATCATTTTAATGAAAAAAAAAACAAAACACTACACACTCAAGAGTATCAGTAAGAAACTGAAGTATAGAAATCTTATTTCCTAAAAGTAATTTATTGTAGAATAAAAATTTCATTAAACAATATTAAGTGTCAAACTATCAATTTCAGTTTATATAGCAGAAACTTGAAATAACACCAGCCCCAATCTTAGTATCATGTATTTATTTAAATGCAAAATTTATAATATGGGTTCATCCTACACATAGGTATCAACTTCAAGTTTAAAACTACATTTCTAAATTCTGAGTCTAAAAAAAGCTTTCAAGTATGTAATGATTGTTGCCCATTTAAGGCATCTAAATTTATGACATGATTGCTTGTTTAAAATATGAATTTTCAACCTTAGTACCTTTTGGATTCAACAGCTCTTTCCTGTAGGAGGCTGCTCTAATCATTTTAGGATGGTGCGCTGCATCTCTGGTCTCTACCCACTAGAAGCCATCTGTGACTCCAAGTTCTCCAAGTTGTGACAAACAAAAGTCTAGTGAAGAAGAGTAGTTGATATTTTTCAGCAATCTGAGGCTGTAGGTCTAGAATATAGTATTCCATCCTTTCCAACACAAATGTTCCTATTTTATGTCATTAATATCCAGAATGATCCTAAGTGAGATCTTATCAATGCATATGAATGCTAGAGTTTGCTGATACTTTTTGAAAATGATATGGGTTTTGTTGAAATGATTGACTATCTTGATAACAAGCATAAAAGGAACAATTGTTAAATTATGGTTTTTTCTCTACTTATGTCTATAGTTCATAATAACTGTATAAAATGTAGAAAACTAAGTAAACAATATAGGAAAATGTAAGGCTACTATGGATAACCACTTTTAGCATTTTGAAATATTTATGCTATCTGGATATTTTTTGTACAAAATTGGGAAAACACTGTTACATAATTTGCTTTTTATGGAGTGTGGTTTCTATTATACAAAATATTATACTGTATGCATTTGTCTATGTCACTATATATTTTGAAAACATGAATTTTTATGTACTATAATTAAGAAAAGATTATCTTGAATCTACCCTTCTCATTCATGCTTTTGTAATCTATTTTCTGATTAAAATATATAAGCATAAAAATAGTCTAATACGTTTTTCAGGCAGTTTTCTTCCCTTACACTAAGACTTTTCTTTATTTTCTTTTTGGTCTAATACTGACCACAACCACATAAAAATAAAATAACAGTATACACATGAAGTGATAGGACCAAAAGGACATCCATACATGGACATACATACAATTATACAATGCTCTAATTTCAGTTTTCTGAATTTATAGGTAAACAGATTGGAAATAAGTTTTAAGATGCCTATCCACAAATCTTAAAGGGTGACTAAAGAAGATATTGATTCTCAATGAAATGATGAGTTAATTATACTCTTACAATGATTATATAAATGTGAAAGATACTTTGGTTTTCTACTTAAAATTAGTATACAGGAATAATGTGTATATTCAACCATAGGTATATATTCGAGAGACTAGGAAACAAATATCCATAGAAATCCTTGTATGAAATGTTCGTAAGTAGTACTCTTAACAGCCAAAAACATGGAATCAACCCAAATAACCATCAACTGACAAATGTATATACAAAATGAGTTATGTCAACACAGTGAAATATAATTCAACTATAAAAGACAATGAAGTACTGATATGTTCTGTAACAAGGATGAATCCTGAAAACACTAAATGAAAGAAGTGGTCATAAGAAGCCACATGCTGTATGATATTATTTATTTGAAATGTCTAGGATCTATTAGTGTTAGTCCCTCAGTTGTGTCCAACTCTTTGTGAACCCATGGACTGTATCCCACCAGGCTCCTCTGTACGTGGGTTTTCCCAGGCAAGACTACTGGAGTGGGTTGCCATTTCCTTCTCCAGGGGATCTTCCTGACCCAGGGATCGAACCCATGTCTCCTGCGATTCCTGCATTGCAGGCGGATTCTTTACCGCTAAGCCACCAGGGAAGCCTAGAATAGGCAAATCCATAGATAAAAAGAAAGTAGGTTAGTAGTTTCCAGGAGAGAGTAGTGGATGGGATGAATAATGACTTCTAATTGGTTCAAAATTTATTTCAGGGTGATGATAATGTTCTGGAATTAGAAACTGGTGACTGTTGTACAGCATTGTAAATATAGTAAAATCCAAATAATTGTACACTTTAAACGAGGAGATTTCATGGTACGTGAATTACATCTCAATAAAAATCAATATGAAAAATAACAATCCATCTATAATTCATTTCACAGTAGACTACATACATGTGGTATCTATGATGAGCGAAGCAGGAAAATAGATTCCATCTTTAGGAAAGAACACTACAGTTGATAAAAGGAATTGGAAACTTATCCCTTGGCTAAGAAAAAAAAGTTTAGAAAACTCTGCATTGTACTTTCCACTGCTTTAGAGAACAGAGCTTAGTAGACTGTCAGGGTATCTATCAGTAAATATCTTCACTTGCAAGAAGCAACAGTTCCCCTGGAAATGCACGGTTTTAACTATAAAGTCTAGCAGCAAATTGGAAGTGGTCAAACAAGAGATGGCAAGAGTGAATGTTGACATTCTAGGAATCAGTGAACTAAAATGGACTGGAATGGGTGAATTTAACTCAGATGACCATTATATCTACTACAGCAGGCAGGAATCCCTCAGAAGAAATGGAGTGGCCATCATGATCAACAAAAGAGTCCAAAATGCAGTACTTGGATGCAACGTAAAAAATGACAGAATGATCTCTGTTCATCTCCAAGGCAAACCATTCAATATCACAGTAATCCAAGTCTATGCCCCAACCAGTAACACTGAAGAAGCTGAAGTTGAATGGTTCTATGAAGACCTACAAGACCTCTTAGAACTAACACCCAACAAAAGATGTCCTTTTCATTATAGGGGACTGGAATGCAAAAGTAGGAAGTCAAGAAACACCTGGAGTAACAGGCAAATTTGGCTTTGGAATGCGGAATGAAGCAGGGAAAAGACTAACAGAGTTTTGCCAACAAAATGCACTGGTCATAGCAAACACCCTCTTCCAACAACACAAGAGAAGACTCTACACATGGCCATCACCAGATAGTCAACACCGAAATCAGATTGATTATATTCTTTGCAGCCAAAGATGGAGAAGCTCTATACAGTCAACGAAAATAAGACCAGAAGCTGACTGTGGCTCAGATCATGAACTCCTTATTACCAAATTCAGACTCAAATTGAAGAAAGTAGGGAAAACCGCTAGACCATTCAGGTATGACCTAAATCAAATCCCTTTTGATTATACAGGGAAGTGAGAAATAGGTTTAAGGGCCTAGATCTGATAGATAGAGTGACTGATGAACTATAGAATGAGGCTCGTGATATTGTACAGGAGTTAGGAATCAAGACCATCCCCATGGAAAAGAAATGCAAAAAAGCAAAATGGCTGTCTGGGGAGGCCTTAGAAATAGCTGTGAAAGAAGAGAAGAAAAAGGCAAAGGAGAAAAGGAAAGATATAAGCATCTGAATGCAGAGTTCCAAAGAATAGCAAGAAGAGATAAGAAAGCCTTCTTCAGCGATCAATGCAAAGAAATAGAGGAAAACAACAGAATTGGAAAGACTAGAGATCTCTTCAAGAAAATTAGAGATATCAAGGGAAAATTTCATGTGAAGATGGGCTCAATAAAGACAGAAATGGTATGGACCTAACAGAAGCAGAAGATATTAAGAGGTGGCAAGAATACACAGAAGAACTGTACAAAATAGATCTTCACGACCAAGATAATCACAATGGTGTGATCACTCATCTAGAGCAAGACATCCTGGAATGTGAAGTCAAGTGGGCCTTAGAAAGCATCACTATGAGCAAAGCTAGTGGAGGTGATGGCATTCCAGTTGAGCTCTTTCAAATCCTGAAAGATGATGCTGTGAAAGTGCTGCATTCAATATGCCAGCAAGTTTGGAAAACTCAGCAGTGGCCACAGGACTGGAAAAGGTCAGTGTTCATTCCAATCCCAAAGAAAGGCAATGCCAAAGAATGCTCAAACTACTGCACAATTGCACTCATCTCACATGCTAGTAAAGTAATGCTCAAAATTCTCCAAGCCAGGCTTCAGCAATATGTGAACCGTGAACTTCCTGATGTTCAAGCTGGTTTTAGAAAAGGCAGAGGAACCAGAGATCAAATTGCCAACATCCACTGGATCACGGAAAAAGCAAGAGTTCCAGAAAAACATCTATTTCTGCTTTATTTACTATGCCAAAGCCTTTGACTGTGTGGATCACAATAAACTGTGGACAATTCTGAAAGAGATGGGAATACCAGACCACCTGACCTGCCTCTTGAGAAATCCATATGCAGGTCTGGAAGCAACAGTTAGAACTGGACATGGAACAATAGACTGGTTCCAAATAGGAAAAGGAGTGCGTCAAGGCTGTATATTGTCACCCTGCTTATTAACTTATATGCAGAGTACATCATGAGAAATGCTGGACTGGAAGAAGCACAAGTTGGAATCACGATTGCTGGGAGAAATATCAATAACCTCAGATCTGCAGATGACACCATCCTTATGGCAGAAAGTGAAGAGGAACTAAAAAGCCTCTTGATGAAAGTGAAAGAGGAGAGTGAAAACGTTGGCTTAATGGTCAACATTCAGAAAACGAAGATCATGGCATCTGGTCCCATCACTTCATGGGAAATAGATGGGGAAACAGTGGAAACAGTGTCAGACTTTATTTTGGGGGGCTCCAAAATCACTGCAGATGGTGATTGCAGCCATGAAATTAAAAGACGCTTACTCCCTGGAAGAAAAGTTATGACCAACCTAGATAGCGTATTCAAAAGCAGAGACATTACTTTGCCAGCAAAGGTCCGTCTAGTCAAGGCTATGGTTTTTCCGGTGGTCACATATGGATGTGAGAGTTGGACTGTGAAGAAGGCTGAGCACCGAAGAATTGATGCGTTTGAACTGTGGTATTGGAGAAGACTCTTGAGAGTCCCTTGGACTGCAAGGAGATCCAACCAGTCCATTCTGAAGGAGATCAGCCCTGGGATTTCTTTTGAAGGAATGATGCTAAAGCTGAAACTCCAGAACTTTGGCCACCTCATGTGAAGAGTTGACTCATTGGAAAAGACTTTGATGCTGGGAGGGATTGGGGGCAGGAGGAGAAGGGGACGACAGAGGATGAGATGGCTGGATGTCATCACTGACTCGATGGACGTGAGTCTGAGTGAACTCCGGGAGATGGTGATGGACCGGGTGGCCTGGCGTGCTGCGATTCATGGGGTTGCAAAGAGTCGGACTCGACTGAGTGACTGAACTGAACTGAAAGCTATTTCAACAGTATCACCTTCCATTTACTCTCAGAAGAGATTACAACCCAGATTGTCCCTGGGAAAATCAAATGACACTGTTCTTCAAACACATCAAGAAAGCAATATTTCAATATCTGAAGTTTATAAATCTAATTAATGAATCATCTTCTAAATTATTCTGGTTACTTGGGATCAGGATTTGAACTTCTCTCCCTCTGGCAAGACTTATCTCCATTTTAGAGAAAGAACCAACAGTAGTTCTATCATTTTAATAAATTGTGAGGGGAAGAAGGTCAGCTCAACACATAACAAAGCAATAAATACTCCCCTCTTAGCCTAAAGGTTTAGGATAACATGAACTTATTTCAGTTTTTAAATCGGTGTAAGTACGGTTAAATAATTCCCCAAGAATGTAAATGCCATGAAAGAAGGTAACAGTACAACTTCTAAAGGATTCAAAATAAAACATATGACCCATCGATATTAACTTACCCATATGGGAAATCACTGTGGATATCAAACTATTATCATGCTAATGTGGAGTATGAGCTTCCCTGGTGTCTCAGAAAGTAAAGAATCTACCTCCAATGCAGGAGATTCTGGTTCGATCCATGGGTAAGGAAGATCCCCACAAGAAGGGAATGGCTACCCACTCCAGTATTCTTGGCTGGAGAATTCTATGGACAGAAGAGCCAGGTGGGCTACAATCCATGGGTCACAAAGATTTGGACACTACTGAGTGACTAACACTTTCACTTATTTTCAATGTGAAAAATCAAGGGATATAAATTGAAAAAGCAAATCTTTATTCAACCTGTTGTGAAGTACAGTGTGAATATTTCACTTAGAGCGTATTGTTGACATAGTCCTTGGTTTTAATTTCCGGTATTAGTTTGTTGTTCAGTTGCTCAGTTGTGTTTGACTCTTCGTGAGCTCATAGACCATAGCATGCCAGGCTTCCCTGTCCTTCACCATCTCTCAGAGCTTGCTCAAACTCATGTCCATTGAGTTGGTGATGCCATCCAACCATCTTTTCCTCTGTCATGCCCTTCTCCTCCTGCCTTCAATCTTTCCAGCCTCATGAATCTTTTCGAAGGAGTCAGCTCTTTGGGTGGCCAAAGTGTTGGAGCTTCAGCTACAACATCAGTCCTTCCAATGAATATTCAGGACTGATTCCCTTTAGAACTGACTGGTTTGATGTCCTTCCTGTCCAATGGACTCTCAAGAGTTTTCTTCAGCACCACAGTTCAAAAGCATCAAGTTTTCTGCATTCAGCTTTCTTTACAGTCCAGCTCTCCCATCCATACATGACTATTGGAAAAACCATAGCTTTGACCAGATGGACCTTTGTCAGCAAAGAAATGTCTCTACTTTTTAATATGATGTCTAGGTTTGTAACAGCTTTTCTTCCAAGGAGCAAGCGTCTTTTCATTTCATGGCTGCAGTCACTGTCTGCAGTGATTTGGGAGTCCAAGAAAATATAGTCTGTCACTCATTCCATTGTTCCTCCATCTATTGGCCATGAAGTGATGGGACCAGATGCTGTGATCTTAGTTTTTTGAATTTTAAGCCAGCTTTTTCACTCTTCTCTTTCATCTTCATGAAGAGGCTCTTTAGTACCTCTTCACTTTCTGCCCCGAGGGTGGTGTCATCTGCATATCTGAGGATATTGATGTTTCTCCTGGGAATCTTGATCCCAGTTTGTGCTTCATCCAGCCTGGCACTTCGCATGATGTACACTGCATATAAGTTAAATAAGTGGGATGACAATATACAGCCTTGACATTCTCCTTCCCCAATTTGGAACCAGTCATTTTTCCATGTCCGTTTCTAACTGTTGTTTCTTGACCTGCATACAGTTTTCTCACGAAGAAGGTAAGGTGATCAGTATTCACATCTCTTTAAGAATTTTCCAGTTTGTTGTTTTCCACACAGTCAAAGGCTTTAGCATAGTTAATGAAGCAGAAGTAGATGTTTTTCTGGAATTATCTTACTTTTTCTATGATCCAACGGATGTTGGCAATTTGGTCTCATATTATAAGGGGTGCTATATCCTTACAGGAAAAGACTCATGTGATAAAACATTTTCACTGACAGGTAAGAATGAATCAGATCAGATGGGAAGGTGACTTCATTTGGAGGTGAATAGAAGGGGAGTGTGGAAAATGAGACATAGAAAGAAATATGGAAAAACAAAAAAACTTAACAAAGATACTTCTGTTAGTAAAGTTTCAGGTAAAGTTCTTAGTGTTATGAGCTATATGAAATATCACTAAATCATTAACAACAATTCTTACTTAGCATTCAGCACTGGTTCTCGTTAGGTTTTTGAAGTACCAGAAAACAACAATCTTTAATACAAAATGCCATTTTGACAAGGTACCACTCTGTGTTTATGCTTGCAATGCTATGCCCGAGTGAACATGGGAAAGTAATGTCAATCAGGCTGCGAAAAGGAAAAAAAGTTTGAACAAAAAACAAGTGTGCCATTTACCATGCAATCTGAAAAGATAAAAAAAATTTTAAAAATGGAGACAAGCTATGAGAAAATACAACTTTTTCAAAATAGACAAAACTTAGTTCTACTTCCACCTCATCTCTTAGGCTTAATATATAGCAATTTTTAATACATTGTTCTAATCTTGTCAGATGTGTAGGCATCCAGCAAGTCTTTTTGAGAAATACAGAATGCAAACATTGCAGTTGTCTTCAGTCACTCACAGTTGGCTGCACTGTGTTGGCTCCCAGTTTATCAGCTATTAACTGTAACAGGTAACTTTTATTGTTATGGGAATACTTTATATTGTGAAGATAACATTGATATTACCAAACGAATGCAGTAAAAGGAAGGCACTTGACCAATTACTGGGCCCCAAGATATTTGGCACTGACAGTTTTCCAAAATTCACTCAGCTTATTTAGCATAGTACTACTGATTATTAAACTGCCACCTGGAACTAACGATAACTTTGCAAAAATAAACCAGCTATTTAGGCTTAACGTATGATAGAGTCTCTCAACATTTTTTCTTCAGACCCTAAACACTTGAATGATAGGGAATATTGCTACCATGAAAAATGGCTCAGGATATGCCAATAAATTTGGAAAACACAGCAGTGGCCACAAGATTGGAAAAGGTCAGTTTTCATTCCAATCAAAAAGAAAGGCAATGCCAAAGAATGTTCAAACTACCGCACAATTGCATGCGTTTCACATGCTAGCAAGGTAATGCTCAGGAAATGGCAATCCACTCCAGTACTATTGCCTGGAAAATCCCATGGACAGAGGAGCCTGGTAGGCTATAGTCCATGGGTTCGCAGAGAGTCGGACACGACTGAGGACTTCTCTTCACTTCCTCACTTCAATAGTATGAAAACCAAGAACTTCCAGATATACAAGCTGGATTAAGAACAGGCAGAGAAATGAGAGATCAAATTAACAACATCGATTGGATCACAGAAAAAGCAAGGAAATTACAGAAAAAAAAAACATCTACTTCTGTTTCATTGACTATGCTAAAGCCTTTGACTGTGTGAATCACAAAAAAATGTGGAAAAATCTTAAAGAGATGGGAATACCAGACCACCTTACCTGCCTACTGAGAAACCTGCATGCAGGACAAGAAGCAATAGTTAGAACCAGAGATTGAACAAACAACTGGTTCCAAATTGGGGAAGGAGTATGTCAGGGCTATATATTGCCACCCTGATTATTTAATTTATATGCAACGTACATCATGCAAAATGCCAAGATGGATTGAAGCTGGGATCAAGATTCCTGGGAGAAATATCAGTAACCTCAGATATGCAGATGATACTACCCTCATGGCAGAAAGTGAAGAGGAACCAAAGAGCCTCTCAATGAGGGTGGAAGAGGACAGCGAATAAGCTGGCTTAAAATTCAACATTCAGAAAATTAAGATCATGGCATCTGGTCCCATCACTTCATGGCCAATAGATGTGGAAACAATGGAAACAGTAACAGACTTTATTTTGGGTGGCTCCAAAATCACTGCAGATGGTGATTGCGGGCATGAAATTAAAAGTCACTTTCTCCTCGGAAGAAAAGCTATGACCAATCTAGGCATCAATCTAAAAAGCAGAGACATTACTTTGCCAAAAAAAAGTTTGTCTAGTCAATGTTATGGTTTTTCCAGTAGTCATGTATGGATATGAGATTTGGAACACAAAGAAGGCCGAGTGCAGAATTGATGCTTTTGAACTGTGGTGCTGGAGAAGACTCTTGAGAGTCCCTTGGACAGGAAGGAGATCAAACCAGTCAATTCTAAAGGAAATCAACCCTGAATATTCTTTGGAAGGACTGATGTTGAAGTTGAAGCTTCAATACTTAGGCCACCTGATGCAAAGAGCCACCACATTGGAAAAGACCCTGATGCTGGGAAAGATTGAAGGCAGGAGAAGAGGAAACAGGATGAGATGTTGGATAGCATCATCAACTAAATGGATGTGAGTTTCAGTAAACTTTGGGACATACTGAAGGACAGGGAAGCCTGGCACACTGTAGTCCATAGGGTCTCAAAGAGTTGGACATGACTGAGAGACTAAACAACAATGGAATGAGGCATAGCTCTTTTCCAGGTACATATATCATCATGTTGAATAACACCAACAATGTTACTCATTTATTTTTGGTAAAGGAGAAGAGGACCTTGGGATACTTGAAGAAATTCTCCAGGTGAGCCTTATACATTTAAATCCCAAACCCTCAAGAATTTCTCATAGAACCTTTTCTTGAAATATGTCTTTGTTATTGATCATTGACATTTTTATAGTGAAAGAATACAGAGATTAAAAATTAGTTTTAAAACTCCAAATAATATTTAAACAATGGTAACTATATCTCTACTCAACAGAATAAAAAATGAAATATATATATATATAATTTGCTACTTACAGACTTTCATACTTTATACAGCTTGTCCATTCATTAAATAGCTATCAGATGCTAGATGCTATTCTAGATGTCTTAGGGGTGCAGATATGATTCAAACATGGATGAATTCTCCATTCATTAAGATTATAATCAAAGAAGAGAGCTTATAAATGCACATAAATAAGTACATGTGAGCTAAAATGGAAGTAATAGTGGTATAGTGAAAAATTCATAAGGAGAGGTTTAGTTAATAAAGTATTATTTTACAGGCAGACTTTAATTCAAATATTTGTCAAAAATACCTGTTACTATTTTAGCCAAAATCAAAATCTACCACTGAATTGACCTCATATTAAGACAAAATAAGCCAATAAATCCAGGTAATGCCAACTTTTTAGGAATGATCTGAGGCATGAACATTATCTTTTGCCTAGTAGTGTTGGAGGATCTTGTATTGATAAGCATAAGACATTAGAAATGTTTGTAATCTATATCTGCCTACATCAGAAATACCACCTCTTCAGAAAAGCCTTTAATGATCATCCTATCATAGCACCCCTGTCATTCTCTAGCTCTCTTCTCAATTTTCTTTTGCACATCAGCATTATTTTTTTATAGTTTAACTATAGTTAAACTATAGATTTAAACCATAGTTAAACTATAAATTTATGGTTATTTGTTTACTTAGTGTCTTCCCCAAGATTATCTAAGCTCTTTGAAGGCAGAGTACTTTGTCCTGTTCACTGTTTGTTATATTACCAGTATTTGGCCTATGGTAACCATTCAATAAGTCTTATTGAATTAATAAATAATGTGATAACTTACCAGTAAAGTGAGCATAGGTTCTAGGATATCAAAGCACCAAGCACTATAAAGTTTATTATTATCCATGTGATTTCATCCATCCCTTTGGCTTTAAGTGGCATGTATAAGATGATAACTGGCAAATTAATGTCTAGAAGCCTGACCTCTCCACCCGAGCACTGGCTACGGGACATCTTTGAAACGCTAACAGACAAGTTTAATATTTCAAAAACAAAAGTTTTGATTTGCTGTCTGCAGACTAGCTTCTTTGAGTGTTTTCCATTTTGGTTAATGCTATTACCAGCCACCTAGTCGTTTAAGCCTCACACGGTCGTGGTTCCTCTTTCACCCTCCATATCTGATTCATCACCTGTTCAGCTATGTCACATATCCATCCGCGTTTGTCCTCCTACATGGTGTTCCAATCCTAAACTAGCTTCGTTTCTTATCTTTCCCTACCTACATCCTTAACTTCCTATAGTCTTTTCTCTATAGAGCAACCAAATATACCTTTCAAAGACTTAAATTAGGACAGTTTCTTTAAAATCTAAAATGTGCTTAAAATAAAAATCCAATCTCTGATATGGACAAAAGTTTTCTTAGTGATCTGTTTCTCCTCAGTTCTTTGGCCTTTCTCTCTTAGAACTCTAAAATCCAGCAATACTGACATTTTTCTATTTGTTCAACTCCAAGTTTAGTGCACTTCATAATGTTTCCTTAGCCATTTCCTGTGATTTCAAATCAGTTGTTCCTTATCCTCACTATTTTTCAACACTAACGAGTTAGGTAGGATACCTCTTCCATAAAGTTTTCTACTGCCATAATGTCATCCTTTTATCCCAGCCAAGAAGAGGTGGCAAGAATACACAGAACTGTACAAAAAAGATCTTCACGACCAAGATAATCACGATGGTGTGATCACTCACCTAGAGCCAGACATCCTGGAATGTGAAGTCAAGTGGGCCTTAGAAAGCATCACTACAAACAAAGCTGGTGGAGGTGATGGCATTCCAGTTGAGCTATTTCAAATCCTGAAAGATGATGCTGTGAAAGTGCTACACTCAATATGCCAGCAAATTGGGAAAACTCAGCAGTGGCCACAGGACTGGAAAAGGTCAGTTTTCATTCCAACCCCAAAGAAAAGCAATGCCAAAGAATGCTCAAACTACCGCACATTGCACTCATCTCACATGCTAGTAAAGTAATGCTCAAAATCCTTCAAGCCAGGCTTCAACAATACGTGAACTGTGAACTTCCAGATGTTCAAGCTGGTTTGAGAAAAGGTAGAGGAACCAGAGATCAAATTGCCAACATCCACTGGATCATGGAAAAAGCAAGAGAGTTCCAGAAAAACATCTACTTCTGCTTTATTGACTAGGCCAAAGCCATTGACTATGTGCATCACAATAAACTGTGGAAATTCTGAAAGAGATGGGAATACCAGACCACCTGACCTGCCTCTTGAGAAATCTGTATGCAGGTCA
>SJYQ01001108.1:243068-257390 GCA_006410935.1 Redunca redunca | reverse complement strand
TTTTTCCAGTGGTCATGTATGGATGTGAGAGTTGGACTGTGAAGAAGGCTGAGCGCTGAAGAATTGATGCTTTTGAACTGTGGTGTTGGAGAAGATTCTTGAGAGTCCCTTGGACTGCAAGGAGATCCAACTAGTCCATTCTGAAGGAGATCAGCCCTGGGATTTCTTTGGAAGGAATGATGCTAAAGCTGAAACTCCAGAACTTTGGCCACCTCATGTGAAGAGTTGACTCATTGGAAAAGACTTTGATGCTGGGAGGGATTGGGGGCAGGAGGAGAAGGGGACAACAGAGGATGAGATGGCTGGGTGGCATCACTGACTCGATGGACGTGAGTCTGAGTGAACTCCGGGAGCTGGTGATGGACAGGGAGGCCTGGCGTGCTGCGATTCATGGGGTCCAAAGAGTCGGACACGACCGAGCGACTGAACTGAACTATGTATTCTTATCACCTTATCATCATCTGGAATTACCTTATATGTCTATTTGTTTATACTCAAATGCAAACTCCAACTGTCTTACAAGCAACACAATGCTTGACAAATAATAGATGTTCACTAGATATATTTTGCATCACTTAATGAAGTAATCAGTTAATCATCAATTGAATGTTCAGAAAATAAGTCTTATGTGTAATTTTTCTATTTATTTAATTTTTAAGGATCTTCAAATACTATTCTAATTTAGTTTCATTAATATTTATTGTGCACCTCCTACATGCAATTTTCCCTGGTGACTCAGATGGTAAAGAATCTACCCACAATGCAGGAGACCCTGGTTTGATCCCTGGGTTGGGAAGATGCCCTGGAAAAGGGAATGGCAACCCATTCCAGTATTCTTGCCTGGAGAATTTCATGGACAGAGGAGTATGGCAGGCTATAGTCCATGGGGTTGGGAAGAGTTGGACATGCCTGAGTGACAAACACTATTTTTGGCTTCCCTGGTGGCTCAGAGGGTAAAGAATCTGCTTGCAATGCAGGAAACCTGGATTTGATCCCATAGTTGGGATAGTTCCCTGGAGGAGAAAATTGGAATCCAATCCAGTATTCTTGCCTGGAGAATCCCAGGGATGGGGGAGCCTGGTGGGCTGCCATCTATGGGGTCGTACAGAGTTGGACATGACTGAAGCGACTTAGCAGCAGCAGCAGGAGCTTGGAAGGCTATAGTCCATGGTGTTGCAAAGAGTCAACCCAACCGAGGGATTAGCACTTTCACACTTTGGCACATGCAAGAGATGAAAAATTCTGAAAACATAAATAAGAATAGGACATGGTTCAGCTTTTTAGAGGCTTGTTAGTAATTGCAAAAATGATAACTGCCACAATACATGGGCTCATAGGATGAAATGTGGTAGAGAAGGTAGAGCAATATCTGAGATGCCGGATAGTAATTAAAAAAAACAAACAAACCAACAAATAGTTTGAAATATACAATCTACGAATTCACAGATGTACAGGTAAACCCTGGTACACTTCAGGCAAGTGAATAACTGAATGCATGTGGAAATAAACGCATCGAGACGGCAGAAGCACATAAGTTCAGTTTAGATTTAGGAAGTAGAGCAGGAGCACAGTGGTTGGTCAAGAAATGATTAGGGTGGAATGCAGGTCTAGACCTCAAACATAAGTGCCATTGTGCAAGAGATAAAGAAAAAGTGAAGAGATTTCCTTAAAACATTGTCAAAGCACTAGTTCTATCAATCAAGAAAATAGAAGGAAACCACTCTAAAGTTGAGCTTTCTGATACTTAAGGTTGATATACTACTTGATGACTCAGACTAAATATGGGTGTGGCCTATAGATTTTATTCTTCTTTTTTTTTAACTTTCCCAAAGCATGGATGAAATTACCCCTAAGTAAATTCCTTTATATAAGAAAACACAATACTTTGTGTATGAAAATTCAGCACTAAAAACTTCATATTGAGTTATGCTTGGATCATAAGAAACCTTACAGATTATCAGATTTTATTCATGACATAGTAGATACTCAACAAATAGTTGTTGGGTCACAATCAATAAAAGATTTAATTGCTTCCTATTGTTCTCTAACTACATAAGAAATTGTTATTTTGTTAAGATATCCATTAAAATTTCAGATGAGATGGCAATGCTGCTGCAAGTGCAGGCTGAATATCATAACTAACATTGGTTAACTGTGTTCTATGTGCTGTTTTAGATGATAAAATGAAGCTTAGAGAGGACAAATACCTTGCCCAAGATCACATAAGCAATAATGCATGGAGTAAAAAGTCAAACGGAAGGTTCAGTTCCGAATCCTTGCTTTTTAACCTCTACTATAGTGTAATGTTTTTTTTGTTTCAGAAGAAAAGCATAAGATCCTGGTTAATATAGCAGAGATACACTTCACTAAAAAGAGACTTTAGATGATTATGGAATTATTAAAATTAAGGAGGAAGACACAGATTTACATCTGGCTATTCTCCAAGAATTTTGCTAAATCTAACAGTTAACATCTGGCCAAGTCTGTTGTAAGAAAGCAGTCTCTCCTAATCCTTTCAGTGATGCACATTCACAGCTATAAATTCATCTTTCAATGTGAACTAGAGGTTCATTCTCATTCTTATTCATAGTTTTGAGCATTTTTCTGGATAATCATATAGTATCATCAGAGCGCCTCCCCCGACCTGACTCTTAATAACTGTGTATTGGAAATTATATACTGAAAACCATGCTCTACTTTGTGTGAACACCTTCCTCTGTCTTGTGTAAAGCAAGTGTGCTGTCCTCTACTATATTCCCAAAATGCGACCCAAAGCATTGACCAAACAATATTTCAATCTGTTCACTGTGAAACAATGAAAGTTTCAAGCCAATCAGGAGCAAGTCTAGGAACAAACATCTTGAATAAATTGAACTTCAATTAATTTTTCCTAAGTAAAACTTTTTCGAAGAGAAAATAACAGCCATTTTGCTTTATTTTTAAACACAAAATGGGCATAATATGGCTGGAAATCTTTTTTATTCTTAGGACACAGACATATTATTGTTTATATAAAACTTTAAAATGGTATTTTAATGTTTATCATTTTATAATAATGGCTAAGTACATGAACAAAGTAGGTTTATAATCTGCTAGTTTGTCCTGTAGCAGGCAAGAAAATGATTCAGCAAAATCATGAATTATAATGATACAACAGTATGGTTAAATTTTCTTTATTTAGAAATGGTTTACCAATAGGATTTTCTCGCTACATTTACTTTTCTCAACATTAGTCTATTTAAGAAACAAATCTTAAAACATAAGGAACAAGATCTATGCTCAGGGCCAAAGGATTTAAGACTATGACAATATTAATGTCGCATTGCCTCCCTTCCCGCTCTAGAGCGCTGTGAGAAGTGTTCTTTGGGAACACAGAGAAGGAATAATTCTCTGAGACTATGACATATATAACATAAGTGTAGTTATTAAACATAACAGTGAAGTCAACAAGGTGAAGCTACCATTCAGTTTGAAAAAGACAGTATTCCCAGTACAATTGCAATAGCCTATGCATTCCTCCATGATTAGTCCCAAGGCTTAATTCTATACTCCTTGCTTTTTTCTACATTGTGTTCAGCTTGTATATGTATATTTCACCTATGTATACATGCACATAAATATTTTAAAATTCTATTCATTTCTGAGTTTTATAAAAATTGTATCACACAGAAGTCTTCTGATACTGTTTATTTATTATTTTTCATTAACAGTGCTGAGATTCATTCAGGTTGATATCTATAGTTAGAGTCCATCTTCTTGTTTGTTTCTAGTCCTTTGCTATTGTAAAAAATGTAACTATAAATGCTCTTGTACCTGCCTGTTGGTACAGATGTGCAAACTTCTCCGTGACCTGTTATCTGTGCATTTTGTACAAAAGTAAGAAAATATTTTCAATTGTTCAAACCAATGTATGCTCTAACCAGTAGTGTTTGAATTCTAATTGCTTGGAATCTTTACAAACACTTTATATTGGCATATTTTAAAAAATCTTGCCAATATAATTCGGGTAAAATGTTCACATTATTGAAGTCTTACTTTGCATTCCTCTTATTACCAATGAAACTTAGCATCTTTTCATATACTCATTTCCTAGCCGTGTTTTCCTTCAGTTAAAGGCTCATTCATTTATTTTACCTATATTGCAATTAGGTTGTTTGCTTTTGAGAGTCATTTGCTAGGCAGGCTGATAAGAAGACTATGGGTCCCCAAGGAGAGAAGGGTCTGGAATTCTCAAGGAGGAAGAAAGGACAAACTTTTTTCCCCTTCTCTACATCCCTTAGGATTAAATAACAATAATGTATCCTGCCTGAGGACAGTCTCTGGATTAAACCTTATGGCTAATTCTGTTATTAAATGTAAATTATGGGAGTAGGTCTGGTGAGGTCTTTACAACCTCCAGACATTCTTTGGATTCATTGGAGAGTATATAACTTCATTGCTAACACTAACAAGGGGGCACTCTTTCTGCCCTCTTCTGATGCCTATGTCAGAAGCTTTCTCTATCTCCTTTATACTTTAATAAAACTTTATTACACAAAAGCTCTAAGCCTTGTCTCTGACCCCGGATTGAATTCTTCTCCTCCAGGGGCCAAGAATCCCGGTGTCGTAATTCAACAACAACCTTTCATCTTGGGGGCTTGTCCGGGATCCTTCAGGACCAGATAAGGATGCTTGGAGCTCTAGTTCTTTGTTCTCTTAGCGAACACGTTTTCTGCTGTGCTTTACTAACTCTATGGTGTGCTTGTGTGAATGAATGACATGCTCTGCGTGAAGCAAGTAAGGAGCCCTGCTCTGCGGTTCCACGGTGATCTCATACGGCTTATGGCAGAAACCTGTCAGGGGTTTATACTGACATGCCAATGCCAAGAGGCACCAAATATCTCCTTTGGGAACCGACCAGAAATGGACAAAGTGTGTGGACCAAACTCTCCTTTCTTGGTCAAACTTTTCCATCTCTTTAACGATTTCATAACTCCTTGGGAATTAGAAGTATTAACCTAATCTATTGGATCTTAGACTTTCAAGGGACTTGTGATCTATACTGTTACTGTGTACTGTGGCTTAGGTCCCAAACTTGGATTGGTAGTCAAGAAAGCACCTAGCCTTGCTAGGAATTGGAAATTTGGAAGCTAGATGGAGCTTTAGCCCCAAGAACATCTCTGAGGTTAAAGGTTACTGAGATTGGGACTGCAATGGGTTTTTTCCTTTGGTAACTCTAGCTCTTAGTGGACCAGAGGAGGCTCTGGTGATGCTTGAAAAGAACACCTCAGCTTTACGTTCGTATTGGTCTTATTGTGGTCAGGAATATACTCAGGGTCGTGCACAGGCACTCAGGTGATGAATGTTTCCCCCAGCAGTCTTAGCTTGGGAGGCATTCCAGAAGGTTACTCTGATTTCACCCCGGGTGGCATCAGAGGCAAGCAAGGTTAAAGGTGAAAAGCTGGACATCAGGTAGTGATGCTATCAGGTCTACCCCTGGTACATCCCCACCCCATCCGGGTGGTAGAACCGGGAGGGTTGAAGTCGGCACCTGCGTTGATAAGGGACAGACTAAGTCCGACCAGGAAAGAAAAGCTTTTGGTGTAAAAGTCTGTCTACACCCCCATCTAGAGCAGGGAGGGACACCTCCAGTAGAAAAATGGTGCTGGTTGTTTTTATCTCTCTTACAGATGGGAGCTAACAATTCCAGCCTCACTCCTTTGAACTGTATCCTGAAAAACTGGGATAGATTTGATTCCAAAGGCTTAAAGAAGACACACCTGGTCTTCCTATGCGATACTGCATGGCCACGGTATCCATTGGAGGATGGTAAACGGT
Source organism: Redunca redunca (assembly GCA_006410935.1). Taxonomy (NCBI): domain Eukaryota; kingdom Metazoa; phylum Chordata; class Mammalia; order Artiodactyla; family Bovidae; genus Redunca; species Redunca redunca. The sequence goes on along the minus strand of SJYQ01001108.1, from coordinate 251,573 downwards.
GGCCGGTTGGAGGGTCTCTTAAGTATAATACTGTTTTACAATTAGACCGGTTCTGTAAGGAACAAGGGAAGTGGGTAGAAGCAGCATATGTATTGCCCCTTTTCTCTCTGTGAAATATGCCAGACTTATGTCCTAAGGGTATAGATTTGGGCGTGAAACCTTCAGCTCCCTCCTGTCCTCCTACTTTGTCCCCGTACCTGGGGCTCCAAGTTGAGCAAACTGAAAACCAGAGAACCCCCCTTAGAAGGGTTGCCTTTGTCTCAGTGGAAACCCAAACTGAGATTCAAACTGCTTTGGTCTCAGTGGAAATCCAAACTGAGATTCAAACTGCCCACGTGGAGGTCCAAATAACTCCTGTCTCAGTACGTCCTCAGACTACTCTGGTTTCAGTAGAAACTCAGACCATCAAAGTAAGAGATGAGATGGAGGACAGGAGACAGAGAAAAAGAAAAACAAGTTTCTCCAGTCTATCCTTGGGATCATATGCGCAGAGCACCCAGGGAGACTAGGGAACAGCCACACAATTTCTTTTGTTCTTTTGTTCCGGATAGAAAGTAAAGCAGGTTATGCCCTGGTGACTGCTGAGCAGGTTTTGGAAGCAAAATCTCTCCCCCAGGGAACCAGTGCTCAGTTAGCGGAGCTTGTGGCTCTGACCTGAGCTCCAGAGTTAAGCAAAGGGCAGCGGGTAAATATCTATACGGATTCTAAGTATGCTTATTTGACTTTACATGCTTATGCTGCAATATAGAAAGAAAGACAGTTAAAAACGGCAACAGGAGAACCTATTAAGCATTTCAGGGAGATCGAGAGACTATTAACTGCTATATAGCTCACTCATCTAGAGCCAGACATCCTGGAATGTGAAGTCAAGTGGGCCTTAGAAAGCTTCACTATGAACAAAGCTAGTGGAGGTGATGGAATTCCAGTTGAGCTCTTTCAAATCCTGAAAGATGATGCTGTGAAAATGCTGCACTCAATATGCCAGCAAGTTTGGAAAACTCAGCAGTGGCCACAGGACTGGAAAAGGTCAGTTTTCATTCCAATCCCAAAGAAAGGCAATGCCAAAGAATACTCAATCTACCGCACAATCGCACTCATCTCACACGCTAGTTAAGTAATGCTCAAAATTCTCCAAGCCAGGCTTCAACAATACATGAACTGTGAACTTCCTGATGTTCAAGCTGGTTTTCGAAAAGGTAGAGGAACCAGAGATCAAATGGCCAACATCCACTGGATCATGGAAAAAGCAAGAGAGTTCCAGAAAAACATCTATTTCTGCTTNTGTCAGACTTTATTTTTTTGGGCTCCAAAATCACTGCAGATGGTGACTGCAGCCATGAAATTAAAAGTTGCTTACTCCTTGGAAGAAAAGTTATGACCAACCTAGATAGCATATTCAAAAGCAGAGACATTACTTTGCCGACTTAGGTCCGTCTAGTCAAAGCTATGGTTTTTCCAGTGGTCATGTATGGATGTGAGAGTTGGACTGTGAAGGCTGAGTGCCGAAGAAGTGATGCTTTTGAACTGTGGTGTTGGAGAAGATTCTTGAGAGTCCCTTGGGCTGCAAGGAGATCCAACCAGTCCATTCTGAAGGAGATCAGCCCTGGGATTTCTTTGGAAGGAATGATGCTAAAGCTGAAACTCCAGAACTTTGGCCACCTCATGTGAAGAGTTGACTCATTGGAAAAGACTCTGATGCTGGGAGGATTGGGGGCAGGAGGAGAAGGGGACGACAGAGAATGAGATGGCTGGATGGCATCACTGACTTGATGGACATGAGTCTGAGTGAACTCCAGGAGTTGGTGATGGACAGGGAGGCCTGGCGTGCTGCGATTCATGGGGTCACAAAGAGTCGGACAAGACTGAGCGACTGAACTGAACTGAACTGATTGTCCTAAAGAAGTAGCTGTTATGCATTGCAAAGGGCACAGCAGGGATGGGAGTAAAGTAGCCGAAGGTAATCAGCTGGCTGACTGTCAAGCCAGAAAATCGGCACTTTAGGAAATCCCTTCACTGCAGACACCTTTGATCTGGACAGGTCCTGTGGAACAGGAAAAACCACAATATACTGAGGAAGAATTAGAAAGATATGAAAAAAGAGGAGCGAAGATTACTGATAAAGGATGGCTACAGTCTGAGGATGGACGATTAATAATTCCTGAAAATGCTCAATGGAAAATTCTTAAGGGTTTACATCAGAGTTTTCATTTGGGTGCAGAGAGTACTTACTAAATGGCTTCTCATTTGTTTGAAGGTAAAAATGTAATGAAAACTTTAAAGAATATTATCAAAAGGTGTGAGATTTGTCAGAAAAATAACCCAAAGACTGAAAAGCTAGCCAAATCTGGATTATAATGAAGTGGAAAGTATCCTGGAGAGGACTGGGATATTGATTTTACTCATATGCCAAAAGCTAATGGATATTCTTGCTTACAAGTTTGGGTAGATACTTATACTGGATGGATTGAGGCTTTTCCCTGTCATAGTGAACAGGCTAAGGAGGTTATAAAGATTTTAATCCATGAAATTACCCCCAGGTTTGGGCTGCCATGGAGCCTTCAGAGTGACAATGGCTCCGCCTTTAAAGCTGCAGTAACTCAGGAGATATTTCTAGGAACAGAATATCACTTACACTGTTCCTGGAGATCCTAATCCTCAGGAAAGGTTGAAAAAGCTAATGACATTATCAAAAGACATCTGCGCAAATTGACTCAAGAGATGCAGGGCAATTCCATTAAAGTCCTACCCATAGCTTTAATGAGGGCTCGAACTGCCTCAAAAAAGGAGGGACTGTCCCCCTTTGAATGTATTTATGGAAGACCTTTCTTACACACAGACATTGTTATAGACCCTGAAGCCTTGGAATTAACTAGTTATGTAACTCAGCTCTCAGCTTTTCAACAGGCATTAACAGAACTATGGGAGATGACTCCCGACCCCGCCTCTGAGTCAAGCAAGCCTCTATTTGACCCAGGAACTGAGGTCCTCATAAAAACATTGGGATCTGGGGGCCCATCCCTTGAGCCCCTCTGGGAAGGCCCTTACCAGGTTATTCTTTCTTCTCCCACAGCTGTCAAAGTGCCAGGAATTGATTTGTGGTATATAACACTTGAGTTAAGAGGTGGCACCCTGACCAAAACTAAGTGACATCTTTTTATGTCTTTAATTTCTATGCTCTGACTTTGTACTTTTCAGATGGGCCTGATAACCTATGTGAGCCTACTTCTGCTGACTCCAAATATCCTGAGTCTGCCGTTTGATCCTCAAGACAATGCCTTCCTGTCCTGGGCTCACTCCTACACTGCATTCCACAATCGGTCTAACTGCTGGGTCTGTGGAGCACTCCCCTCTTCATCAGTGGAAGGCTTCTCATGGTGGACATCTCCACTTCAAGGAAAGGACTTTCTCCAAGTCTGTGAATACCTTCGACAACAATTATGTGCGATGCCTCTTCTTCATCTGATGAGATCTACCAACCCTAAAATGGACTGGTGCAATACTTTGTACTTTAACTATGGACATAATGTGACTTTTAATTTTGATTTTAACTTGTTTTTGCTGTTTGCTCCCTGCATCTGTAATTGTATAAATGGATTTGTTTCTAGCCACATGAAAGCTTTTAAGTTACAAATGGTTGCTCAAACTCCTGCTACTGCTGCAACTTCCTCCAACTACTATTTGGGGCTCCTGGGTCAGATATCCTCAATATGAGGATTAGGAGAATATATTGCCTTGCCAATTAGGGGACAATGCCCCTTCTCAGCTCAGAAGCAGTTATGGAACAAGAACGACGCCCCTTTTCCCTAGGCAACATAATTCTCCTAAAAGAAAAGGGGGGAATGAGAGAGTCATTTCCTAGGCAGGTTGATAAGACATCTAGGGGTCCCCAAGGAGAGAAGGGTCTGGAATTCTCAAGGAGGAAGAAAGGACAAACTTTTTTTTCCTTCTCTACATTCCTTAGGATTATATAACAATAGTGTATCCTGCCTGAGGACAGTCTCTGGATTAAACCTTCTGGCTGATTCTGTTATCTTAAAATATAAATTATGGGAGTAGGTCTGGTGAGGACTTTACAACCTCCAGACATTCTTTGGATTCATTGGAGAGTATATAACTTCATTGCTAACACTAACAAGGGGGCACTCTTTCTGCCCTCTTCTGATGCCTATGTCAGAAGCTTTCTCTATCTCCTTTATACTTTAATAAAACTTTATTACACAAAAGCTCTGAGCAATCAAGCCTCGTCTGTGGCCCCAGATTGCATTCTTCTCCTCCAGGGGCCAAGAATCCCGGCGTCGTGATTCAACAACAACCTTTAACTGTTTTTCTTATACTTTCATAGTTTGTTATTACTTGCAGGTTTTACATTATTATTATTACATTTTATATTATTAGTATTATTTTGCGAGCTACTATATGTGGTGACTATCTTCTCCAGTTTTCTAATAATGCTTTTTATTTCTANAAGTTTAGGGAGGTTTCTGTTCTTTTCTTTTGTTCTGAACTACAAAATTAAGTACACATTTCTTGAGCTTCCCTTGTAGCTCAGCAGTAAAGAATCTGTCTGCAATGCAGAAGACATAGAAATGCAGGTTTGATCCTGTGGTCGGAAAGATTCCATGGAAGAGGGCATGGCAACCACTCCAGTACTCTTGCCTAGAGAATCCCACAAACAGAGGAACTTGACGGGTTACAGTCCATAGGGTCACAAAAAGTCAGACACGACTGAAGCGACTTGGCATGCGTGCACACATTCCTTAGCACAGCACTCAGAACTGCACTGAAACTGGGACTCTACTTCTCCCCTCTAGTCTCTTTTCTTAAGTGACTCTGAAATATTTGGAGTACCTTAAACAAGCCAGGTACTTTCAAGGCAACTTGTCTCTGACAGTGTTGTTCCCTGTGCATAGCATGCACAGAGGAGAAGCCATGATGAGAAAGGGATAATAAGGACAGTGAAAGTTTATGCTTGTCAGTGCAGAATCAGTGATCACATCTAACTTCCACAGTTCCTCACTGTTGAGAGTAGCCACAAGAGGAGGACTCAGTCTGACTCTAGCATATCACAGTCTAGGACTGAAAAGAAACACATTTCAACATTATGGCATGAGCATAAGAATGTGAGGTTTTAGGGTCATCCATTGGATAATGGCTAATAAAAGCATTTCAGGCAAGATAAGCAAATTTACTGATAAGAGAAGAGAAACATCGACTCCTGATGTGATGATATGTCTGTATCACTCACTAATTTAGAGTTTCTATCAAGAACAAGATAGAAATATACTCAGCAGCTGGGATGCCTCATTGAAAATTCAACCACAGTATTTTTGGGAGATTAAACTGTTAGATGAATTTAGTGAAAGAAAAAAAATAAATTTGTTTATAAAATCTAATAATATCATTCTATTTAAAAGACCTTCCCAAATTTGCTCCATGGAAACCATCTATACACTAGAAGAAGAAATACAACAAAGATTTTAAAATTGTAGTCAAATTTTAGACTTACATATTTAATACATTTAAACTTTTTTTAAAAAACAGTGAGTTACTAAAGTCTCAGTTCAGTTCAGTTCAGTTCAGCTGCTCAGTCATGTTCGACTCTTTGTGACCCTACGGACTGCAGCACACCAGGCTCCCTGTCCATGACCAACTCCCATAGTTTACTCAAACTCATGTCTCATCCTCTGTCGTCCACTTCTCCCGCCTTCAATCTTTCCCAGCATCAGGGTCTTTTCAAATGAGTCAGCTCTTTGCATCAGGTGGCCAAAGTATGGGAGTTTCAGCTTCAGCATCAGTCCTTCCAATGAATATTCAGGACTGATTTCCTCCAGGATGGACCGGTTGGATCTCCTTGCAGTTCAAGGGACTCTCAAGAGTCTTCTCCAACACCATAGTTCAAAAACATCAATTCTTCGATGCTCAGCTTTCCTTATAATCCCATATATGACTACAGGAAAAAAAAAAAACAGCTTTGACTAGATAGACCTTTGTTGGCAAAGTAATGTCTCTGCTTTTTAATATGCTGTCTAGGTTGGTCATAACTTTTCTTCCAAGGAACAAGTGTCTTTTTATTTCATGGCTGCATTCACCATCTGCAGTGATTTTGGAGCCCCCCAAATAACTGTCACTGCTTCCACTGTTTCCCCATCTATTTGCCATGAAGTGACAGGACCAGATGCCATGATCTTAGTTTTCTGAATGTTGAGTTTTGAGCCAACATTTTCACTCTCCTCTTTCATTTTTATCAAGAGGCTCTTTAGTTCTTCTTTGCTTTCGGCCGTAAGTGTGGTGTCATCTACATATCTGACGTTATTGATATTTCTCCCAGCAATCTTGATTCAAGGTTGTGCTTCATACAGTCCAGCATTGCTCATGATGTACCCTGTATATAAGTTAAATAAACAGGGTGACAATATACAGCCTTGATGTACTCCTTTCCCAATGTGGAGCTAGTCTGTTGTTCCATGTCCAATTCTAACTGTTGCTTCTTGACATGTTTATAGAATTCTATAACATTTTAAAAATAGTTTTTTCTGTGTATTCTTACCACCTCTTCTGAATATTTTCTGCTTCTGTTAGGTCCATACCATTTCTGTCCTTTATTGTGCCTATCTTTGCATGAAAAGTTCCTTTGGTTTCTCTAATTTTCTTGAAAAGATCTCTAGTCTTTCCCATTCTATTGTTTTCCTCTATTTCTTTGCATTGATCACTGAGGAAGGCTTTCTTATCTCTCCTTGCTATTCTTTTGCATCCAAATGGGTATATCTTTCCTTTTTTCCTTTGAATTTCCCTTCTCTCCTTTTCTTTTCTTTCTTCTCATACTAAAGTCTATCTGTAAATATTAAGACATTAAGAATGTCTTCTATAAGATAAATTACAAGTATGACCAACAGGGATCCCTGTTTTATAACAGGTAAGGAGAGATTTAAAATTTTGAGGATATGAAATGTGTAAAGTTACAGAAGATCATAAATACATGTATACATATATTCTTTGGTTGATTACAATGCAACCACTTTAATATCATAAAAGTAGGAACTATTGAATGTTGAGTTTGTAAAACAGATGTTATACTTGGTTGATATGCAGATTCTTTAGTAAAGTCTTTCTCAGTCCTTGAAGGCCAGGTTAATTACTTTTTCCCTCTGGATTATCATATTATCTATAGCTTTTCTGTAGAACTCTTCTATCAACTTCCATCACAGTCATAGGAACAAAGCAAAAAATACTGCTTGTTGAATAAATGAACTAGCCCAAAGCCCGTGATTAAATTGAGAAGTAAAAATCTCAAATTAAAAGCAACAAAAACTCTTACACCTTAGTTAGAATGCTCATTGTCATTTCTATTTAATGTATAACATGAAGCTATGGACTGAATTAATAGGTGCTTTCAGGGAATAAAAAGGAGAAAAGGAGGAAGACAGGAATGAGGAAGGAAAGAAGGCAAGAAAGAAGAAGAAGGGGAGGAAGGAAGGGACAGATGGAAAAAAGAAAGGGAGTGAAAAAGTAAAGAGAGAAAAAATAGGTTTTTGGAGGGTCAGGATATTAATGGAATGGTTTATCTTTTAAAATTATCTGGAAATTCAATGGAGGGAATTATTTCCAAATTAAAATTAACATATTTCAATAAAGAAACCTTAAAAATTAATAACTGTCTTAGGTAGATCATCTTAGTTTTTTACACATAATAATAGTGATGCTATATTAATTAAACCAGCAGCATTCTGATACAGGTGTTCCTTGGGTCCTACTCTGAAAAACATTGGATTAAGAAATTAGTGTTAGGAGCTCAAATCTTGTGCTCAGTGCAACCTAGAGGGTTAGGATGGGACGGGAGTTAGGAGGGAGGTCAAAAGGGAGGGGACATACATATGTCCATGGCTGATTCATGTTGATATATGGCAGAAATTAGAAGCAGAGGATATTAAGAAGAGGTGGCAAGAATACACAGAACTGTACAAAAAAGATCTTCACGACCAAGATAATCACCATGGTGTGATCACTCATCTAGAGCCAGACATCCTGGAATGTGAAGTCAAGTGGGCCTTAGAAAGCATCACTACGAACAAAGCTAGTGGAGGTGATGAAATTCCAGCTGAGCTATTTCAAATCCTGAAAGATGATGCTGTGAAAGTGCTACACTCAATATGCCAGCAAATTTGGAAAACTCAGCAGTGGCCACAGGACTGGAAAAGGTCAGTTTTCATTCCAACCCCAAAGAAAGGCAATGCCAAAGAATGCTCAAACTACCACACAATTGCACTCATCTCACATTCTTGTAAAGTAATGCTCAAAATTCTCCAAGCCAGGCTTCAGCAATATGTGAACCGTGAACTTCCTGATGTTCAAGCTGGTTTTAGAAAAGGCAGAGGAACCAGAGATCAAATTGCCAACATCCGCTGGATCATGGAAAAAGCAAGAGAGTTCCAGAAAAACATCTATTTCTGCTTTATTGACTATGCCAAAGCCTTTGACTGTGTGGATCACAATAAACTGTGGAAAATT
>SJYQ01001108.1:209743-236979 GCA_006410935.1 Redunca redunca | reverse complement strand
TATATAGAGTTAATAAATCAATGTGACTATAATATCTTCTGTGAACAACTGAATTCCTAAAAGCAATCAGTTTCTTTTAGTATCTTTTCTTAAAGTCAGAAATTCTTAAGAATTTAAATAGAAATACAAAGTCATTTTATTCTATCTCCTCTAAAGTGTCAATTTAGATACAGCAAGTACAAATTCCCAGCTACTGCAACTACTATATTTAAGTGGAGCTTAAATAAAACCGGTGGGAGGCTGAGAGGAGAGAGAAGGCACAGGGAACACCAGAGTCCCTCTTCTTGAGTTCATATGCTAATTCTGACTCTTAGCATTGTGTGAATAAGTAAGTTACTTAAATCTCTCTAAGTCTCCATTTCCCTATAAGGAAAATGGGAAAAATAATTCTCAAAGAGTTGTGGGAATTAGAGAAGCTAAAACTGTACTCAGCATTTACTTGGACTTCCCTAGTGGCTCAGATGGTAAAGAATCCGCCTGCAGTGTGGGAGACCTGGGTACGATTTCTGGGTTGGGAAGATCCTTTGGAGAAGGGAATATCTACCTCCACTACTATTCCTAGAAAATTCCATGGACAGAGGAGCCTAGCAGGCTATACAGTCCATGGGGTTGCAAATCAGACCCAACTGAGTGACTAACACTTTCAGTATTTATTTAGTACCTAGATTATAATGTCATATTAAAGAAAGTGAAAATAAAGGAATAGAGTGAAGATGACACCAATGGCCTTCACTGTTAGCTACAATTTAAACTTAAGAAAGCCCAGGATTTGCTCTTCTCTTTCTATGCCTTCCCACCTCTCATAGGTATTCACTCTAATGTGGTTTAGACCAGGTGCCTCAGTGAACAGTTACTAGGGGCAGGAGGCAGTAGTGTTTAAAAGGAGAAGTTAAATCCTACTGTTCTAGAGGCATATTGACCTTGAATTTCCTCCTTCTGGTTTGCTTTTCTTTCTAGAAATTTGACTCACATGACTAGTGTGGTAAGAAAAGCCCCTTGGCATCTTCCTTCTCCTTATACATCTTTTTCCTATCCCCCTCTTCTTCTGGCCCTTTCAGAACTTTTTTTTCTCCCACTAAAAGGCCAGTGGGAACCAAGATGGATGGAGGGGAAAGTAATCAGCACCATTCGTTTTTCTTAGGCCTATCTTCAATCTAAGAAAATTTATGCAGTTCACACATGGTCCAGCCTAGTTTACCAGGGAAAGCTCCTCATTAGAGTTAGAGGACAGGGCAAGCTCTTATTAGTAAGTCAAAATATGCCAGGTTCCACTTAGTCCCTGGATACAAATATTATTAACATTAATATTTAATATCCAAACACTGCTCCCCTAATTAACACACATTAAGACTTTACCCCCAATACAGAGTTATATACCAAGTGTGTCTGCCATACTAACTGGTGCTATCTGCCATCTCTTTGGTAAAGCGCTGGTTTTCAGATTGCTTCCTGCAAGTCATTTGGGAAAAGCATTCCTCTGACACTACTGCTCTCCAGGAAAATGCTGTTTCCTGGTGTACTGCTTCATGGACTCAGCTGGAACATGCCACTGTGTTCTAGGCACTTTATAAACTTTAAATCTAGGACCCAAAGTGAAAGTGGTCTTAAGTTTCACAAGGACTTTTGTCCAAATGGCCTAGGTTTCTGAACAGCAGGCAGAAAATGATCACATTCATATAACATACATAAGGTGATGTCCAGAATGCTGATCGTCAAACATTATGAATGGATTGTTGCTGTTGTTCAGTCACCCAGTCATATCCAACTCTTTGCTACCCCATGGATTGCAGCATGCCAGGCCTCCCTGTCCCTCACCATCTACCAAAGTTTGCCCAGGCTCATGTCCCTTTTATTGGTGATGCCTTCCATCCATCTCATCCTCTGATACCCTCTTCTCCTTCTGCCCTCATTATTTCCCAGCATCAGGGACTTTTCCAATGAGTCAGCTGTTCGCATCAGATGACCAGAATATTGGACCTTCAGCATCACTCCAACAAGTATTCAGGGATGATTTCCATTAAGATTGACTGGTTTAATCTCCTTGTTGTCCGAGGGACTTTCTCTCTGTAAGGGTATTTTATGAGATTTTTTTCACTTTATTCTTTGCATGTTACTGTTTGGAATACTGTTTTTAATTAGCTTATATCAAATTTTAAATTTAATTTTATTGAAGTATAGTTGTTTTTCAGTGCTATGTTAATTTCTTTTGTACAGCAAAGTGGCTCAGCCATAAAAAAAAAAAAAAGGAATAATGCCATTTGTAGCAACATGGATGCAACTAGAGATTATCATCTAAGTGAAGTAAGTCAGAAAGACAATGCAGATATCATATGAGATCACTTGTATGTGGAATCTAAAATATCACACAAATGACCTTATCTATGTAACAGAAACAGACTCATAGACATAGAGAACAGACTTGTGGTTGACAAAATGGGAGGGAGGCTGGGAGAGGGGTAGACTGGGAATTCGGGGTCAGTAGGTGCAAATTAGGCTTCCCAGGTGGTGCATGAACCCACCTGCCAATGCAGGAGACCTAAAAGATGCAAGTTTGATCCAGGGATCAGGAAGGTCCCCTGCAGGAGGGCATGGCAACCCACTCCAGTATTCTTGCCTAGAGAATCCCACAGACAGAGGATATTGCTATGCTACAGTCTATAGGGTTGCAAAGAGTTGGACACGACTGAAGCAACTTAGCATACACACACACTGCAAACTATTACATATAGAACAGATGCATAACAAGATCCTACCATTTAGTACAGGGAACAATATTCAATACCCTGTGATAAACCATACCAGAGACAAATATAAAAAGAATGTGCATATATGTATAACTAAAGCTTATACCAGTTTTATTATCAAAAAAATAAAAAAATAAATCAACATATAAAGTTATATTCCTTAAAATAAGACTCTTCTACCTGCTTCCACCAGCCCCTTTCTGGCAAGTAAGGTCTAGTCCTATAAGTCAGCTAGAGAAGAGGTTTCTTTGTCTTCCATCTCATCATCTCCACCTCAGGAATCAGTACACAAACCTGTCTCTCCTTCTTTAGAAAAATAAAAATCCCCAAATGACTCTAGACTGGAAGCATACTGAAGGCTAGTGAAATAGTTGATCATCATAATTATTTGACAAAGTTCAAAGACAAAATTAAATTACATTACAAGCAGCACTAATTTCAATAGCCCTGTATCTCTCAGACCCATTCACTCACTTTGTTACTGGGTTCAGTTTCATGGCTCAGATGGTAAACCGTCTACCTACAATATGGGAGACCCAGGTTCAAACCCTGGGTCAGGAAGATCTCCTGGAGAAGGCAATGGCAACCCACTCCAGTATTCTTGCCTGGAAGATCCCATGGATGGAGGAGCCTGGTAGGCTACAGTCCATGGGGTCTCAAAGAGTCGGACACGACTGAGCAATTTCACCAATTTCACCTTCAGTTTCATATTTAGATTTCAGATTCCTGTCTTGTTAGGCTTTAATCATATAACTAGTTGGCTAATTATTCCTATTTTGGAGTCAGTCATAAACTTGGTACACTGAGTCTATATTTTCTTACATGCTGTCAATAAAAATGTACATCAGACTAAATCTCTGAGTTCAGTGGCCCACTATTAATGAACTCACTAATTGGTTTGTTCAAGCAGATGCAAATCCTCTTATCTTTACCATGATCCTGTATATTTTTTCATTTACTCATGATAGAATACCATGAGAAATTCTCCTAAGCACCTTCCTGAATTGATGTTAAATGAACCATTCCAGTAAGTCCTGAATTTTTCCTATTTTTTTGTCCTAAGAACATAGCTACTCATTATTGGTACTGCTTTATTTTTTAAGTGCTTCACAGAATCTGTTCAAGAGTTCAATCAAGACTATTTCCAGAGATCAGAAACTGTCCAGAGTTTTTGACATTCACTTTACTTTCTTATCCTGTCATTTCTTTGTTTACATGATTCCTAAAAATAAATATATGTTTAAACAATCACAATTGAATCTGTAAGTTTAAATAACCAGTGTTTTTGGACCTGAAGAGAACTTGAATTTATTTTAATACTCAAGGTTTTATATAAATATTATATATTTAGATTTCATATATATATATATATCTTCAATTTCATTTAACCCTGCTTGTTATATAATTGATTCTCTTTCAAGAGGCATGCCTCTAACATTTTGGGACACAGATGTAAGAATAGATTTGGAGATCCACATAACATGATGAAGATGAAACACCTAAATTTTAAAATGAGCTGACTGATTGTTCAAGTACTGTGTTAATATTACTACCTTCATAAATACATCTTTAAGCCATTCTGGGCTCCTTAGTGTTGTGTGCCATTTTCCCATCCCCCAATCTGTCCACCTTAGACAGCTGCCTATACACATACATATAAACACCTCAATTCACAAACCCAATATCTGCCCACACATTCTCTCATCTGCAAGTAACTACACCAGAGAAAATGAACCCAGGGAAGAAGCTTGAGCATATCTTCAAATCGGCTTGAGACCCTTGGTTAGGAATTTTGGAGCATGAGGTAAAGAGAGAGTGTGGGCTCCATGTGGGTACTGGGATTTCTGGTTCATTGCAGAGAGGCTTCTCTTGGGCTGGTCTAAGAACTGTTTTGCCTTTGCAGTTGGAAAGTACATCTTCTTCTCCATTATTTATCAATTTCAGTCTTTGATTTACTGTTCTTGATCATTTCATCCCTAACTGGAAAAGTGTTTCCTAGGAATTTAACATACTGCTTATTCTGGGCTTTTTTCCCTTGAACTTTCTTTTATATTCAAGAACCTCTTCTAAATGCACTGCTCATTGTATGTCTCTATTTCAGTTTTTATACATGATTTATATCCTACTATTACACACACAGATAGACACAACTACCGTTTACTGTTTTCCAGAATAGTTGTTGCATCATGAATTAATATTTGGAATTATTGTGGCCAACACTATAAATTTGCCTTAATAATTGAGGAGTATTATTTTTCAATATTGGACTTCCCTGGTGGCTCAGATGGTAAAGCATCTGTCCACAATGAGGGAGACCTGGGTTCAATCCCTGAGTCAGGAAGATTCCCTGGAGAAGGAAATGGCAACGCACTCCAGTACTCTTGCCTGGAAAATCCCATGGACGAAGGAGCCTGGTGCCCATTGGGTTGCAAAGAGTTGGACATGACTGAGTGACTTCACTTTCTTTCTTTCTATTCAATATTACTCATCTATTCCTCACCCAAGAAAATTAAAGATACCAAGGGAACATTTCATGCAAAAATGGGCACAGTAAAGGACAGAAACAGTCAGACCCTAACAAAAGCAGAAGATATTAAGAAGAGGTGCCAAGAATACACAGAACTACACAAAAACGATCTTTATGATCCAGATAACCATGATAGTGTGATCACTGATCTAGAAACAGACATCCCAGAACATGAAATCAAGTGGCCCTTGAACAAAGCTAGTGGATGTGTTGGAATTCCAGCTGAGCTATTTCAAATCCTAAAAGATGATGCTGTGAAAGTGCTGCATTCATATGCCAGCATATTTGGAAAACTCACCAGTGGCCACAGGACTGGAAAAGGTGAGTTTTCATTCCAATCCCAAAGAAAGGCAATGCCAATGAATGCTCAAACTACTGCACAATTGTACTCATTTCACATGCTAGCAAAGTAACGGTCAAAATATTCCAAGGCAGGCTTCAACAATATATGAACTGTGAACTTCCAGATGTTGAACCTGGGTTTAAAGGCAGAGGAACCAGAGATCAAATTACCAGCATCCAATGGATAATAGAAAAAAGAAGAGAATTCCAGAAAAACATCTACTTCTGCTTCATTGACTTCGCTAAAGCCTTTGTGGATCACAACAAACTGGAAAATTCTTTAAGAGATGAGAATACCATATTGCCTGACTTGCCTCCTGAGAAATCTGTATTCAGGTCAAGAAGCAACAGTTAGAACCAGACATGGAACAACAGATTGGTTCTAAATCAGGTAAGGAGTACCTCAAGGCTGTATATAGTCACCCTGCTCATTTAAGTTTTTTGCAGAATACATCATGTGAAATGCTGGCCTGGATGAAGCACAGTGGGAATCAAGATTGCCAGGAGAAATATCAATAACCTCAGATTGCAGATGCCACCACCTTATGGCAGAAAGTGAAGAAGAACTGAAGAGCCTCTTGATAAAAGTGAAAGAGGAGAGTGAATACGCTCGCTTAAAATGCAACATTCAAAAAACTAAGATCATGGCATCTGGTCCCATCACTTCATGACAAATAGATGGGGAATCAATGGAAACAGTGTCAGACTTTATTTTCTTGGGCTCCAAAAATCACTACAGATGGTGACTGCAGCCATGAAATTAAAAGATGCTTGCTCCTTGAAAGAAAAGCTATGACCAACCTAGATGGCATATTAAAAAGCAGAGACATTACTTTGCCAAGAAAAGTTTATCTAGTCAAAGCTATGGTTTTTCCAGTAGTCATGTATGGATGTGAGAGTTGGACCATAAAGAATGGAAGAATTGATGCTTTCAAAACTGTGGTGTTGGAGAAGACTCTTGAGAGCTCTTTGGACATCAAGGAGATCAAACCAGTCAATCCAAGGAAATCAGTCCTGAATATTCATTGGAAGGACTGATGCTGAAGATTAAGCTCCAATACTTTGGCCACCTAATATGAAGAACTGACTCATTGGAAAGGACGCTGATGCTGGGAACAATTGAAAGCAGGTGGAGAGGGGGATGACAGAGGATGAGATGGTTGGATAACATCATCAACTCGATGGACAGGAATTGAGCAGACTCCAGGAGTTGGTGATGGACAGGGAGGCCTGGCATGCTGCAGTCCATGGGTTCGCAAAAATTCAGACATGACTGAGTATCTGAACTGAACTGAATTCCCCACTCACCTACTTTTGAAATATAACTCCATTTTTGGTAATGTTGATCTGTGTTTATTCTTAGAATGAAGAGCTATTTTTTATTATTAGCAGAAACACTGAGTTGAAAGTAAGCTTTGTCTGTACGGTCCATTCGTTAATCTGCAATATAAATTTCAATAAGCCAAATGCACAATTAACAAAGTATTCACATAGAAAGGAACAAAGAATTACAGAAATATCACCATTAGGCATCTGGAATGTTACTTTGATTTCTCCTGTGCCACATGTATTATTGTTATTTATAGTAAACAATATATGGGTATAAGTTAGTTTTATTTTTTCTATTCATATGTACAGTTAACAGTCCTGAAATTAATGATAACTTTCCTGGTAAAAGTTTTTTGTTAATATGCTCTTGCCTCTTTAAAATGCTACCACTGGATTTTAGATTCTCTTAGCTCTGTAAGAGAAGTATTCTCTTCTCTGAAAACCTCTGTAACCAATGACGAAAACGTACAGAGAAAAATTTCCCTTCCAAAAGTTTGGCAAAAATTTTCCGAGTGTTCGTCCAAGATGTTTCTAGTTATGAATTTCCCATTAGTCCCTCGCTTTTCCTATGCCTGAATAGACCAGCAAAGTTTATCCAGGAAATTTTTCTTAGTCATTTCCTATTTGGGTGACCTATATTTATGAACGAGGAGCCTCAGCTGTATCATCTCCATAGCTACAGGCTAAAATATCTTTATCTTCTCATTTCATTCATGAGCCTCTGTGCTTACCAGTCACAAATCATGCTATCTCAGGCACAGAGTTAATCTGATGTTCTTAACTGACCCTGACATAGTAAACTTTAAGGAAATTAATAATGTCCGCTGTTTACACAATCACTTTATCCAGAAAAAGGTGTCAACCTTGCTAAGGTCTTTTATCGTCTAGGACTAATAGGACTATTTTGCTAAAATACTACCCATACTACCCACTTTATGTTATAAAACTTCCACAAAGGTTACAAAAGTTTACTGAAAGATGTTTAGAATAAGAGTCATTTTAATATGCTAAAGCAGAAGATAGGCAAAATTGGATAAGACCTAATTTTAAATCCTTATTAACTTTTTCAGTCAGTAAGAACAATGTTAAAGTGAACAAAATGATTATAAAGTACTTGAAATATGGAGTGTCTGAAATCATAGCTCAATCAAACACATAGGACAGATTTTTATGTGGATCCAAATATACTTGTGTTGAAGTGGCTGTGTGTGTGTGTACATGCGTGCTTAGTTGTGCCTGACACTTTTGACCCAGTGGATTGTAGCCTGTAGGCTCCTCTGTTCATGAGATTTTCCAGCAAGAAGACTGGAGTGGGTTGCCATTTCCTCCTCCAGGGGATCTTCCTGACCTGGGGATCATACCTGTGGTTCCTGAGTCTCCTGCATTGGCAGGCAGATTCTTTACCCCAGAAGTGACAACAAAGAATTTAATTACAAATAACTCAAAATATGAAGCAGTGCTTTCTATTTACTTTCGTTCCATATGATTTTTGTTGACCATTGTATAGGTGCAAATGAGGAAGAATAAATGGGAAGGAGAAGCTAGAGGTACAATGGAGAGAAAGCCTCTCTGTCTTTTGTTCTTTCAGTTCTGTAAACAACTCTTTCTAGTTGCCTGATTCAGCTGTGAGCTTTGCTCATAAGTAAATATGGAACTCACTGGCTATAAGATGGGTCATTCTTTGAGCTGACATAGGCTGAAGAGTTATTTTGTGTAAAGCATTTCACCAAGCACGTCTCAAAGAAAATGCTCAGGTCAAGCATTTCTGTCTGCTCACTTTTACCTCTAAAGGAAAATGCACTCTGTATGTGTTTTTGAAATTTGTGCCACTTCTAAGGGAGCAGAATTTGCAGAATTCCTACCTTTCACAAATCCTGCACTAGATGTTCCATCCCTGAAGATAAGGGTTCATGTAGGAGTGGGTGCAGGAACGAGTAGTGTCCATTTGCCATGAGGAGCTATAAAGCATAAACACTAAGATTTTGATCTAATCATGTTAAACATCCAATCGATATTTTGTTACACAATGTATTTTTCCTGAATAATCTTGACTGGCTTTTTGTCTTATAAACGTGATACTATCAACTAAAAGTACGAGTTTTTAATAGAATATGCTTTATTGGGGCTTAATAAAATGGTACCTTTCAGGTTTACCCTTGCAATAAATTTTTCAAGGTGCCTGGGAGAATATCTAAATTGTCCTAAATTGTTTAATGTGGTTTTGTACATAGCTCCCAAATGAAGATAGCTCATACTTTTCACTTACACACTCACACACACACACACACACCACTTAGCAGCATTGATAAGAGATAAAATATCATCCATACATTAGCCATTGGATATTAATTACACATGTTAAATATGCCAAACTAGATTGGCATCCAAATGAATGCTTAGATCGTTGATCTTATAAGAAGCACATTTCTCTAGTGAATGGGTTAAACTACTGCTGTCAGATTGAATATAATTAGCCCTGCTGATATGCAAAGAATTGCTCTGTCAGGAAATGTCACTGTCATTGAGTGCTGTTCCTTGTCTGCATTCAGTTCTCTGTCTGGCTCAGAAAATTTTAATAACAGGTTGGAATTTACATGTAAAATTTTAACCAATTTTCATAAAAAATACCTTATTTCATTTTCATTTTGCTCTCATATAATTTTTGGTTGTCATAAAATAGGATACTAAACACCTCTTATTTCCTTAACTTTCATTGCCTTTTGTCCTTAGAAGATAGACGCTTATAGTTCATCTTTTCCCTTAGTACTTTTCAAATTTTTAATGGGAGTTTAAATTTCATTGAAAATGACAAGAGAAGGGGCAGTGAGAAGCAGGAAGTTAAAGAAAAAGATATGAGCAAAGTTACCTCTCCTGTGCCTTCAAGGAGAGGGGATTTCTTTAATCTTAGGTGCCCTGGGAACATGAAACTGTTACCGAAATGTTAAAAGAAACAGCTTTAAGCAACAAAAATGTTAGTTTAAAGATTGTCACTAATCAGGGTCCAGTGCAGTCAAAAGTCAGATACTTCATTACATAATATACTTGAGTATATTATCTAGAATCTCTTTCCAGTCTTTAAAAAAAAATTCCTTTGTAGGAAACTCAAAGTATTGAGGGCAGAGGTATTGTTATAATTTTTTCTTTAAGTGGAAGTATATAATTTTAGCAAAAGAGAGAAGATGTGAACTTCTAAAAATTGGTTGCATAGTCAAAAAAGATTTTCCTCTAAGGTTCATGATAACAAAATTAAGGACTCCTAGCAAGCAACAATGAAAGAAGAAGGAATTTTCTGTGAAGACACTTAGTCAAAAGTACCTGAAAAGGAAATCTCACTAAGGAGAAAGAAATAGTTGAAACTAAAATTGATATTGTGAAATATTTATGATTAGAAACATAAGGAGTTGTTTCCTGATATTTGGTTGTTCTAGAAAGAATCAATAAGGAAGATGAGTGGGGTATGTTTGTGGTTTCAAACATGTATAAAGTAACACAAACCAAATAGATTATTAAAAAATTAAATTTTAACACAAGTAGAGAATATTTTTCCCAGTTTTATTGCAACAAGTGCCTGCAACATAAGAGAAGAACATAGTCCTTAAAACATAGAGAAAGCAGCACAAGTGCTGCTATACTTGTGGTATGCTTATAGTATAGTGTAAAGAAAGTGAAAAGTGAAATTGAAGTCACTTAGTGGTGTCCGACTCTTCGGGATCCCATGGACTGCAGCCTACCAGGCTCCTCCATCCATGGGATTCTCCAGGCAAGAATACTGGAGTGGGTTGCCATTTCCTTCTCCAGGGGATCTTCCTGACCCAGGGATCGAACCCAGGTCCCCTGCATTGCAGCAGATGCTTTAACCTCTGAGCCACCAGGGAAGCCCGTACAATATAGTGTATTTTAGCCTAAAGAAACAGATTTGTAAATGCTTTGGCCTTAAAATGCATTTAAACATGATTTCCATTGGGGGTAAAAACATGGTAGGATGAAAATAAGAGAGACCACAGTTATAAGAAAGTAGACTGAGAAATGAATGCACTGATATAAGAAAAACTGAAAAGTAACTAGAATTCAATAACATAATTTTAATCTTCAGAAAGGATTGCAAACAGATTATATGTTACAGAAATTTCAATGGCTGATGTCAGAAACAGCAATGGAAAGGAAATGTTGAGTTCAAATATAAACTATATTTAAGTTATGAGAAATAGTATAATTCAAAGTGAATTAGTAATTCTTAAGAATAGGAATGAACCAATAAAATAACTAACACTTACTGAATGTCTACCACAAACCAGGCACTCTTCTAATTAACTCATTTGATCTCATAATATCATATAAATTATTAATTATTACTACATCTATTTTATAAATGAGAAAATAGAGGGACAGAGAGGGTATGTAACATGCCTGAAGTCATACAGTAAGTGGAAGAGCAAGGTTTCCAACTTATTCTGGTTCCAGAGTACTGTACGTATAGCTGTTTGTTAAGCGTCACACAGAGGTGAAAGTAAAATCATCAAACTTAAAAACGTAGCTATTTGCCAAAAGGACCATAATATCTGACATAAAGGATTTTCCATATATCAACCAAAATATAGGATGATGCAAATATTTCTTCAAGAATAATTAGAATTTTATAGGATACAAATTTACACACCCCCCCCCAAAAAAATTAAAGTGAAACAAAGTTCAGGCTGATTTCATACCTTCCTGAATATTACAGTGTAGAAAACAAGGATATAATATATACACTTTTAAAGGAGTAAGGTTGTCACTAGTTTATAATATCTAGAGAACTTACCACTTGTATTTGAATTTGGCAGAAAAACAATTACAAATAAAGTCTAGAGAGCTTTGCAGTCATCTTTTCAGTTTTTTAAAACCATAATAATTAAAGAGAATTAGGATTAGAAATCATTATAAATACTGTAACATATACCAGTAAATGGCTAAAAATATAAGTATTAAAATTAGTTTCTGACCTTGTTCAATGTCAACCACTCTCCTACACACACACACACACACACACACACACACACACACAATCTCTCCTCCTTTTCTTCTTTTGAAAAGTAGATTTTTTTTCTTTAGCTGCATTTTCTTAAAGCATACTTATGAATACATTCATTTCCCTTCCTCCCAAAGAAAGCCAAAACTAAAAAAGACACACTGTCTTTCCCTGGAGATTCCTGGAGTGCTACATGCTAAAAAACATAGTTGCAAAGTCTAGAGATTGCAAAAGAGAAAGCTGCTGACAAATTAAATGAACCTCATTTATAAATACAAATGAAAAAATATATATAAATTATTAGTAAATAAAAACACAGCAATTTATTAAAGATATAATACATGATTACAAAGTAAACTATATCCTAAGAACATGAGATTGCTTATTATTAAGAAATATAATCATATAAAGCATCTCATCAATAAATTAAAAAATTATGAGACACTCTGAAATTGCATTTGATAAAATCTCATGCATTTCTTAAATCTCAGTAAATCAGTAATTAAACATACTTTCTTCACATGATAAAGAATTTCAATTTCAAATCATAAACCAAAGTCCTATTAAGTAGTGATGTTCCCATTTATAGCAGGAGTAAGACAAGAATAACTATGTATACTAAGATTCTTTTTTTTTTTTGAGGGATTTGTTAACAGATATTTAAATAGATCAAGAATAATTGAATTTTTTTTTTATTTGTTTGGCAGAACACCCACCTTACGTTAACTAGGACTTCAAAGACTAAAGATGTGTCCACTGCACTCTTCCAAAAGTCAGCAAAAAAACTAAAGCACAAGAAACTGAAAAAAAGCCCATTGCACATTAAATATGAATATGACGTATTAGGAGAGAAAGCAGACAGAAGAATGGTAAATCAGTTGACAAAACAGAAAAAAGTCAAACCTAAGAATCTGTAGGAGTGTTACCATCAAGAAGGACGTAAATTGGCCCCAGGCCCTAAAATTGGTTGGAGACAACTGGTCCCACGGAATATGGGGGTGAGGCATGACAGAATCAGATTATTTAAAAGTCTGTATTGGAATTTTCCAAATATCCATCACCCTCCAGGCAATTACCATTCCTAATACCAAGAAATTTTGAGATATATTCTTTAGAGAGGTTATGAACCAGGGAGATCCAAGCAGAATGAATCCAAAAAGTATGAGGTTGGATTTGAAAAAATGAATTAAACTAAAACTCACATGCATGGTATGTGCAAAGTTGCTTCAGTCGTGTCTGACTCTTAGGGACCATAGCCCACCAGGCTCCTCTGTCCATGGGATTATCCAGGCAGGAATACTAGAATGGTATACTGAATAACAAAACTTTCTATCTCCAGTTTTCTTTTTGGCCCATCTCCAGGATATCAACTAGCAGACAGCAATTGAAATGTCCTTTTCTACAGAAGCTGAAGTAACCAAGAAAAAAGACACAAAGTTATTGCCATTTGGAAATTTCCACTGAAAAATCCAGCTGTCCAACACACTGCCCTTCAATAAAGTCTAAGGTTTATTTTCCTGCAGACACAGTTTCTGGTCAATATGTAGTGTTTGCAGAACAGAGGAAAGAATTTATTGATGAACAGAAAGTAGTTCATGACCAAAGTGAGGTAACAAATGATAATGCATTCACCACACAAAAACATACACTATTTAAAGAACATTCAGAGAAAAAGAAAGAGCACTTGGAAATTAAAAATAGGACAGTTGACAGAGTATTCAGACAAGAGTTAGAGGATAAGACTGAGAAAATATCTTTGGATGAGAAAAAAAAGACAATCAAACATATAGAAATCAACATGAGAGACCAACCACTGCCCAACAGGATTTCTAAAAAGAACATTATATATATATATATATATATACACACATATAGCTTCCCTGGTGGCTCAGACCATAAAGCGTCTGCCTGCAATGAGGGAGACCCGGTTTCGATTCCTGGGTCGGGAAGTTCCCCTGGAGAAGGAAATGGCAGTCCACTCCAGCACTCTTGCCTGGAAAATCCCGTGGACGGAGGAGCCTGATAGGCTGCAGTTCATGGGATCGCAAAGTCAGACACGACTGAGCGACTTCACTTTCACTTTTCACTATATACACATATACATACGCACACATATATGTTGTGCTGTGCTTATTCACTGTCCTGTCTGACTCTGTGACCCCATGAACTGTAGCTTGCCAGGCTCCTCTGTCCATGGGGATTCTCCAGGCAAGGGGGAACTTCCCGACCCAGGAATCGAACCTGGGTCTCCCTCATTGCAGGCAGACGCTTTACCGTCCGAGCCACCAGGGAAGCTATATGTGTGTATATATATATATATGCATTGTAGATTACATATTTATATATATACATGATATGTTTATTATGTATACATGTACATTTAAATATATATAGTATATATAAATACAGGAGAAGGCAATGGCACCCCACTCCAGTACTCTTGCCATGGATGGAGGAGCCTGGTAGGCTGCAGTCCATGGGGTCGCTAAGAGTCGGATACGACTGAGCGACTTCACTTTCACTTTTCACTTTCATGCGTTTTAGAAGGAAATAGCAACCCACTCCAGTGTTCTTGCCTGGAGAATCCCAGGGACGAGGGAGCTTGGGGGGCTGCCGTCTATGGGGTCGCACAGAGTCGGACACGACTGAAGTGACTTAGCATATAAATACAAGTATAAAATCCTTAACTGAAAAATATGGATTTCTAGACTTCAGTGGCTGGCTGCCCAGCTAATAAATGTTAGTGTTAGTGTCAGTTGCTCAGTCGTGCCAGACTCTGCGACCCTATGGACTGCAGTCCACCAGGCTCCTCTGTCCATGAGATTTTTCAGGCAAGGATACTGGAGTGGGTTGCCATTTCCTTCTCCAGGATCTTCCCAACCCAGGGATGGAACCTGGGTCTCCTGCACTGCAGGCAGATTCTTTACTGACTGAACTACAAGAGAAGTAAGAAGATATAAATAAAGCACATCTTCATGAGATTTTTAGATCACCAAGGATAAAGAAAAGATCCTAAAAGCTTTCAAGTAGGAAACAAATCCTACACAAAACTCTAGAAGAAAAATGGCAAAGAATTTATCAGATATACTGAAAGTTCAAAGGTAATGGAAGAATCATTTCAAAATTTCCAAGGAAATGAATTTTCAACCTAGAATTCTATACCCAGACAAATTAATTTCAATGTAAAACTAGTCTAAACTTTTAAGAAGTTTACCTTCTATGTATGCTTTCTTATAAATCTTCTGGATAATATACAATGGCAGTAGCAGAATACACAATGAAAATACTGCTTGTATTTTGTACTTGTGAATCTATTAATTTAAAACAATGTAAAAAGAAATTGTAGTATAAGCATATTATTTATATATATAAAATAAATATGTGAGAGTATAGCAAAAAGCAGAGACAGGATATTTCTGGAGATGTGGGCATTTTAGAAGGAAGTGATTTAGTGCTCTTTTTTTTTAAGATACACATTACCGGCTTTTTTAAACTACGTTTTTATATCCCATGGACAGAGGAGCCTGGTGGGCTACAGTTCATGAGGTCGCAAAAGAATAGGACATGACTTAGTGACTAAAAAATATATTTCATCACTGTGTTATAAGAAATTCGAAGGCAACAATCCCCCCAATACAGCAGCAATATATTTTAAGTATAAGATGAATTAGCAAGTTTTAGAAAACATGTGGAAGGATTTCACTTTTATAAAATGTATTCATAGAGAAAAAAGACTGGACAGAATATTAGGCAGACTTTTTAACTTTAACTCTTAAACATTTTCCCAAATTTCTACAATAAAACTGTCTTATAAACAAAATAATAATAATGAATAAAGTAAAACACAATTACCTGGATATGACTGTAAATTAATCTATCATTCATACAATGGATTCTGTGAAAAGATGTATTTTGAATTTGAAATAACCAATTACATATAAGCCTTTGTACCATTAACTCATTTGCAAGTTAGGGATACCCTATACCTGTATAGCTTATCAAATGAAGATGTGGCCTTGCCAGGAATGCAAGAGAACCAGAGCCAGTTATGTCAACAAATGGAGATGCTTCATATTCATGACCTAGATAACTTAGGGAACTGAAGACTTTAAGTTATGCATTATCAAAGATATGTGGCACTCTGGACCACTGTTATATGACTTCTCTCTGAGCAGTAAATTCTTATAATACTTCTAATGTGTTAAAAACAGACTAATGGATATGATTTTTAAAGAGATTATGCTATGTTAAAGATTGTGATCTTATTTATGGCATTTTATTCCAAGGTCCATAGTAGAAATAACTGGCAAAATACTCAATATTACATCTCCCCTGATAGACATCTTTGGGAGTTGAACCATAACCAAACACACAGATTTTACATATACATATATATACACACACACACTTTTTTGTATGCTAAAGAAGCTTTTAGGTTCAATTTGTTCTATGTACCTGCAGCTTCTCTTATCTAATAAACAGCGAGTAAAAAAATACACTCTCATCATCATTGTGCGTTTCAGATAACATGATTTCCTCTTTATCTGGTAAAGTACTTTTAATATCTATGAATGAATTTTTAATTTTAAAAAGGATATATGTACCCCAGGAGACATCCAGCTGCTCTTGGACACAGTAATTCTCTCCTCACAAATCTCTTGACAGAAGAGAATATGTACATATTCATGTAAACACAAGTTTTTCCATGAGGCATGGATAGTAGAAGGCACAGAATGACAAAGACACTCTCCAGAAAGTAAGAAATAGCAGCGAAACAAATATTCTTTAAAAAGTCTTATGTTGATGCAATTTGAGCAAAAGTTGAGGCAATCACATACTAAAGAAAATGTGGATAATATTAAAAATGACTTATTTTTCCTCCAGGGTGAAAAATGGTGAAGACCTGAGAGGTGAAAGACATCATTAATGGTGTGGTTGCCAGATGGGAATAGGTGGGTTGAGGAGAAAAAAAAATAATCACTGCACATTGATGAGGAGGGGAAAAGTAAGTTCCAAACTTATTCTGTGCCAAGGAAGTAAAATTTATCAGTTTTGTACAATTCTCCCTAACTAGTAGGGTACAAATGTAATATATATTAGTTAACAAAACTGAGATAAGTTTCAAAACCACTAAGTACTTTTCTGATGAATCAAATACTTTTAAAAAATCATACACATACAAGCTATATTCTCACAATCATGCAACACGTCTATTTCATTAAAGAATACTTAAAGGAAGCTCTCCAAGTTCTCCAACGGATAATTTCTTTATCCATTCATCCATTGACAGACACTTAGGTCAGCCATTTTTTGGTTATTGTAAATAACCCTGCAATGAATATAGTGGTGCATGTGTCTTTTCTAGTTAATGTTTTGTTTTGTTTTCTTCACATAAACACCCAGAAGTGGAACTGCTTGATCACACAGTAGCTCTTTTTTCTAGTTTTATTGGGAAAGCTTTGTAATATTTTCCACAGTGGCTTCACCAATTTATCAACAGGGCACAAGGTTTCCCTTTCTCCACATCTTCACCAACAACTTTTATTTCTTGCCTTTTTGGTAAGAGCTATTTGACTTTCATTTCCCTGATGATTAGTGATACTGAGCAACTTTTTGTATACCTGTTAGTTATCTGTATGTCTTCTTTGGAAAAATATCTAAATAGATCTTCTGCCTATTTTTGCCTGGAGAATCCCAGGGACAGCGGAGCCTGGTGGGCTGCCATCTATGGGGTCGCACAGTCGGACACGACTGAAGCGACTTAGCAGCAGCAGCAGCAGCCTATTTTTAATTAGATTGTTTTTTTTTTAACAAAGCATAATATTAGTATCTATAATTGGTGTTGGTTGCAATTAATACATTAATTAATTGTACAATGACTATGGCTGGGTCAACATCCTAACACTGCTTTAAGTTGTCGTTTTGTCCGTATAACAATAGTTAACATTATGTGCTAAAGATGTAAAGCCCTGAGATGATTTGATAAACAGATTTTGTAATTCAAGAAAAGGTCTCTCTAGCATTTTATTGCTTACATTTTTTTTCCCTTTACGTTGGCAAATTTTAACTTGAATTTAATTAAGGTTATGGTAAAAAGAAAGCCAAGACACAAGAAAGTGATAAATTCAGAAGGTGGAACATTCTATGTAANCAGCAAGTCAAAATGCTAGTGCAAAATAAGATTATTGAAAATTAAAAGAAATGAAACAAATACAAGAAAATCATATTGGATTGGATCTTAATTCACA
The DNA here is from genome assembly GCA_006410935.1 of Redunca redunca. Lineage (NCBI taxonomy): Eukaryota > Metazoa > Chordata > Mammalia > Artiodactyla > Bovidae > Redunca > Redunca redunca. Next base: position 218,781 of record SJYQ01001108.1, on the reverse strand, counting down.
TTGTTCTAAAGAATTCACATTAATTCACATGTTCTAAAGAACATACTTGTGACAACTACAGCTGAATATGATTATTAATATTGTTTTTATAGCTAAACTCAACACATTATTCAGATTTTCTTAGTTTATTCCTAATGTCTTATTTTGCTCTAGGAAACTACATATATGTTTTTCAGGCCCTGCTTTGAGATTCTCTAACTTCAGGGGAGTGGATTGTTGCATAATGTATTCTAATCAAATACAGTACTTATCTGTTAGATATTTGACAAGTGTGGTAATGGAATGCTTACTAAGTAGACGTCTACAATTGACATGATTCAAATGCATCCAAGTATGTTATTTAGGAAATAAATTTTATGTGTATAAACGACTATATGCTCAAAAAGGAAATCAGCAAAGAAATACAATATCTGTAGGTGGTTTTTTTCCTTAAGACATTAATGATGTTATACATCCTAGCAAACTGAACCTCAGCTGTCAGGGAGAAGAGGAATATAATAGTGCTTGAGGGAGCACTTGAAGGGCAAAGGTGAAGCTTGTAGTCAAGGACATTGTCATTAATCATGTTTGCTTTGACCCCACATCACCTTGTACAAGGGCAACCTAAGAGGACCCTTAGCTGAGCTGTTAGAAACTGTGACAATAAAATCAAAACTCGGAATCTTTAAAATTTTGAATTAGATTTTTCCCACACATTCTCAAAAGTATTAGTGATTTCCCTGATCCCCACCATTGATTGATATATTGATTGATTTTATTTACACCACAATAATTGAATTTTTCAGAGGCTGTGCAACATCATAGCTTCCATGAATTGGCTTGCTTAAAAACAATTCATTGATTAAAATATTTACTGTATACATGATTCAGACATTTAGCATTTAATGCCTCATAGGATGAGTCACAGTGTTACATGTTTTAATTAATTCTTTAAATAAGGGCTTGATTAGAATCTGATCTCAAGTTAAATCCTATTAGTTATATAACCAACTCTTTAACATTTTTGAGCCTCACTTTCTTTTTTAGTAAACTTCAGGTAACAGGGGTAAATAATCATCCTACAAAGTCACTGTGAGGATTAAGTGAGGTAATTTGAAGTAAAGAGTTTAGCCCACTCCATCTGTCACAAAGAAACACTCAATATATGTTCATTTTTGTTTTATTTAAGGCCAGTTTCATGGGGTTGTATATCACTTGCGCAGTTGCACAGGGCTTTGCCATGCAGAAGGGTCCCCAACTTGGTTTCATGCTCTGATGCTTCTGTCTTGAATTTCTTATTAGTTTTGAAAGAGGGGTCTCATATTATCAATTTGCACTGGAAATTATGTAGCTAGTCCTTGATTCACTCAAATAAATTTAAGGTCTTTGAAGTATGGGATACCATAGATGACTTTATACCCATAATATGTTCTTTAATGCTTAGCCCAGTTTCCTGCCTGTAGAATGTAACAATTTATTAAAAATAACAATAGTAGTTTATTTAGGGCAGTTGATGTAGAATTTCATTGGTAGATACAGAAGACCTGCCTGGGAAAAAGTGAAAGTGAAAGGCACTCAGTTGTGTCCTATTCTTTGTGACCCCATGTACTATACAGTTCATAGAATTCTCCAGGCCAGAATACTGGAGTGGGTAGCCTTTCCCTTCTCCAGGGGATCTTTCCAACCCAGGGATTGAACCCAGGTCTCCCACATTGCAGGTGGATTCTTTACCAGCTAAGCCACAGGGAAGTCCAAGAATACTGGAATGGGTAGCCTATCCCTTCTCTAGCAGATCTTCCCGACCCAGGAATCGAACTGGGGTCTCCTGCATTGGAGACAGATTCCTTACCAAGTGAGCTATCAGGGGAAGTAGATACAGAAGGCCTGCCTGGGAACCACATGCAATTACTTCATGAGTCAGCATCCAAATGGTACATTCCTATAATTTTAAGAAGTAAGTCTTGCTCCCTTTTAGGGTATGCTGGCTGAGACATACAAAGTGATGATTTCACTGCCTACCAGATGCTGTGTTAAAATAAAACAGAAGAACTTAAAGAGACCTAATCTCTGGCAGTTCTACTAGCTGCCTACTGGGGATCATTTTGCCATGAATGTCCAATCATCAGACCCTGATAAGTTATCTTGCCTCCCACTGCCTTCTGCATAGGGGGAAGACACAGGACCCAGGCAACAGTCATACAGAATGGGGACATTAAAAGATATGCTGGGAACATATATCGATCAGGATATTGAAGTCCCAGAGAGTTAAGGGTAGTTAATTTTGCATATCTGGTATGATATGCATATCCTTATAGCAGAATCAGAGCTGCTTTTTTGGGTGCTAGTATATATTATTATTATGGTTCAAGAATGTCTTTTCATTATACTTTATGAAGGCCTCAGAATTTTGACTGAAGAAATCTGTTTAAAATGAAAGAAATCAACATGGATGCTATCTCTATTGGAATACTGCTTTTCAAAGTGGCTAGCTAATTTGGCCAGAGAGCTGGGTTAATGGTACTCCAGGATAACCGGTCCAATGTACCAGAGGCTCTTTATATTATCCTGAGGCTATAAATGAGAACATGTCAAACCAGCTATTTCATATAAACTCTAAGTGAGACATCAAGGGCACTTTACAGAGAGCATGGGCCAGTATTAGAACCAGCACTCATATATGACGGTCAGCTTAGAGGGCATCTAGGCAACACTTATTCCAAGGAATCGGATATGTGTGCATTGTTTGTATAAAATAAATTTATGTCTTTCTAGGAACACAAATGTATGCATAGTTTTAAATTTTAATTTACCACAACATATTTTTTAAACGAGGTACTTTTATTCTTCTTCATTGTGGATTAAAATTGATTTAAATCAGCATTCTTTACCATCTGCTCGGTATAAATCACTGCCTGCTCTAGGAAAAGGAGCTAGTTCTAACTCCAGCACATAAAACCTTAACCAAAACACATTTCAGCTCTTTGCCATCATGGCTCAAGGACAGACAGTGCCTGCTGATCCTCTACCAAATGCTTTGACTACAGTTGATTGATTCTGTTTAAGGGTAACATACCAATCCATGGCTGTAGAACAACAAAACTGCAATTGCCTAAAATCTCATATGGCAGCTTCTCCTGAGATGTGAATATAAAGAAGCTGCAGACCACGTATTTGCATCAACAAACTGCCACAGCAATTCTGCAACATACCAATGTACATTCCCTGCAGGTGTATTTTACTCCACCTTAAAGAGAGCAAGTTGATTTACATATTAATGAGAAAAAACTGAAATGAAGCAATTAGGCAGGTGAGGATCCATTTAGGGGGACAAATATTTTAAATGTTGTTAAGTGGAAATCCAGAACAATCTAAAGATAAACAGACTTCATATTCGTTAACCTGGGTTACATTAATGAGAAATTAATTGATTCTTGACAACTTTAATGAATCTTTATTAACTGCATAATTGGAAAGAAAAATTGATGGATGTAAGAAGCATCTTAATTTCTTAGGGGCAATGTGACTGACTGACGAGTCATGAGAAGTCCCCACAATATGCTATTTCCACCTCCCCACAAATATCTAGGTGAGAATAAACCTCTTTGGTTCAGTTTACTCTATTTCATTGCTTGCTTGGATCAGAGGAGTATATTGTCTACAGGCAACAGTGGGAGTAGAATTAGCACTGGATGATAGCACTGGATAACATTTTATCAAGAACTTTCTGTGTGACTTTTATAATTATGTAATTTATTTAGTAATTGTCACTTATTTCCTCTTGGCTTTCATTTTCTCATTTGGGAAATGATGAAGATTAACTCTAAATTCCCTTTGAACTCTAAATTATATATTTCTGAAGGTAAATTGCATGGTGACTCATATTTTCAGAACCCAATCAGTAGTCTCCATCTTGTCATCTAGTCCAAAATAAAGTCTCTTGTCAGCAAAATAAACACTAGCCAAGTTTTTAAGAAATAAACAACTAGAATTTTCTAACATCCTTCTCATTCAGTCTAGACCAGTCATTGTCAAAATGTGGCTGCTAAACGAGAAGCTTTTAAGCTCACCAGAGAACTTACTAGAAATGTAATTTCTTGGCCCCATTTGACATACTAAATCAGAAATTCTGGGAGTGAGGCCCCCCAACTGATGTTTTAAGGAGGCTTTCTGATGATTCTATAATGCTAAAGTTTGAAATCCACTGACACACACACACACACACACACACACACACACACTGATATACATAAATATATTTAATTAATCTGGAAAAATAAAATGCCTTATGAATCACTATATCAGAGTAGGTGACCATTATCTGTGAAAAGAGACTAATCAACTGGTCCTATATGGCTCTATGTTCAGACATACCCATCTGTCCTCATCCCTGTCTTGTTCCTTCCTTTATCTCTGCAATATAATTGCTGCGGTATCAATTGAACTTATCCAAGAAAATGTAACTAGCATTTGCAGAGCACTTTAGAATTTCAAATCACTTTTCACAGGTAGTATTTTTGGAGTATCACCTTTACTTTATGGATAATGGAGTCTTAAGAAGGTTAAGTGACTTTATAAGGTTACATGGCCAATAAATGCAAAAACTGATATGTGAAATAATTACTGAAACACAAGACCTATAGTTTTCAATCAAAGAGTACTAGACAATTAAAAAAGCAAAACAAAACTTTTATCCTTCAATTCAATTCAATTCTGTCGCTCAGTCGTGTCCGACTCTTTGTGACCCCAGCAAAGACCGCAGCATGCCAGGTTTCCCTGTCCATCATCAACAATCTTTCCCAGCATCAGGGTCTTTTCCAATGAGTCAGTTCTTTGCATCAGGTGGCCAAAGTATTGGAGCTTCAGCTTCAGTCCTTCCAATGAATATTCAGGATTGATTTCCTTTAGGATTGCCTGGTTGGATGTCCTTGCAGTCCAAGGGACTCTCAAGAGTCTTCTCCAATACCACAGTTCAAAAGCATCAATTCTTCTGCGCTCAGCTTTCCTTATAGTCCAACTCTCACATCCATACGTGACTACTGGAAGAACCATAGCCTTGACTAGACAGACCTTTGTTGGCAAAGTAAAGTCTCTGCTTTTTAATATGCTGTTTAGGCCAGTCATAGCTATTCTTCCAAGGAGTCTTCTAATTTCATGGCTGCAGTCACCATCTGCAGTGATTTTGAAGTCCTCCAAAAATAAAGCCTGCCACTGTTTCCATTGTTTCCTCATCTATTTGTCATGCAGTGATGGGACTGGATGCCATGATCTTAGTTTTCTGAATGTTGAGCTTTAAGCCTGTCTTTTCACTCGCATCTATCACTTTCATCAAGAGGCTCTTTGGTTCTTCTCTGCCATAAGGGTGATGTCATCTGCATATCTGAGGTTACTGATATTTCTCTCGGCAATCTTGATTCCAGCTTGTGTTTCCTCCAGCCTGGCATTTTTCATGATGTGCTCTGCATATAAGTTAAATAAGCCGGGTGACAATATATAGCCTTGATGTACTCCTTTCCTGATTGGAACTAGTCTATTGTTCCATGTTCGGTTCTAACTGTTGCTTCTTGACCTCCCTACAGTTTTCTCAGGAGGCAGGTCAGGTGGTCTGGTATTCCCATCTCTTTAAGAATTTTCCACAGTTTCTTGTGATCCACACAGTCAAAGGCTTTGGCATAGTCAATAAAGCAGAAGTAGATGTCTTTCTGGAACTCTTTCGCTTTTTCAATGATCCAATGGATGTTGGCAATTTGATCTCTGGTTCCTCTGCCTTTTCTAAATCCAGCTTGAACATCTGGAATTTCACGGTTCATGTACTGTTGAAGCCTGACTTGGAGAATTTTGAGCATTACTTTGCTAGTGTGTGAGATAAGTGTAATTATGCTGTAGTCTGACAATTAAGGAATAGTCCTTATGAAGCTTTAAGAAGCCTTTGGAATTTTGCACCTAAAGAACCAAAAAGTACCTGAGTACAATTTTAAAAGAACGATTTAAAAATTTTTTAAAGAATGATTGATTTTCTCCCAAAGGTAGGTAGTTGGTGTCTGTAAACTAAGATCCTCCTAGACCTCATTCATATCTCAGGTTCCTTTTAATCAACATCCAACACATAACTGGTGGAAATGAATAGCAGGAATAATTGAAATCCATAGAATAATAGCTACCATTGAGTAAGCACATGGCAGTTTTATATAATGTTTGATCCTCACAAAGTAGCTTTTGTTATACTGATTTTATTAATGCACAAACTGAGATTCAGCTAATTTAAGGAACTTGGCCAAAGTCACAAAACTACTAAGCAGCAGACCAGGTTTGGGAACTAGGTCTTTTATTTTTTGTGTGTGAACTCCTAAAACAATGCTTTTTCTAGTATACCACAAAGCCTCCTAGAAGAAAGGATTGAGATTCCTAAATCTCCTTTTAGCCAGTACTCTTTAAAAAAAGCTTATTTTGTTGTCTCGCACACAGGGTCATCATCCCTATCTTTCTAAATTCCATATATATGCGTTAGTATACTGTATTGGTGTTTTTCTTTCTGGCTTACTTCACTCTGTATAATCGGTTCCAGCTCCATCCATCTCCTTAGAACTGATTCAAATGTATTCTTTTTAATGGCTGAGTAATACTCCATTGTGTATATGTACCACAGCTTTCTTATCCATTCATCTGCTGATTGGCATCTAGGTTGTTTCCATGTTCTNATGTCCGATGCAGGATGCAGGATGCTTTGGACTGGTGCAAGGAGAGGACCCAGAGGGATGGTATGGGGTGGGAGATGGGAGGGGATTCGTGTTTGGGAACGCATGTACACTCGTGGTGAATTAGTGTCAATGTTTGGCAAAACCAATACAGTAATGTAAAGTAAACCAAAGTAAAAATAAAAATTATTAAAAAAAAAAGCTTATTTGTTTTTAAAAAGTAGATCATTCAAATACATGGTACAAAATTCAAGAAATAACAAGAGCATCCAGTGAAAGCTCTTCTTTTAACCCTGTCCGCTCATTCCGTTCCTCTTTTCATGAGCAACTAATGTTACCAGTTACTTGTGTATCTTTCCCAAAGCATTTATAGAGAAATATAAATATTCTTTTTCATGCGTTTAACAAAAATAACATACATACACACTAGTCTCACCTTGGGTTTTTGCTTTTTACTTAACATCTTGGAATTCACATCCATATTCCTACCCAAAGCTTAGCTAACACTTTGAAAGACTCTCATCATTGGACCTTTTATTATTAAAGAATACCAGAGGTAGTACACTAAAATTTATCTGCTGTTTCCCCTGTCCTACTTATCCACTCCTGAAAGAATAAACAAGAAGCAAAACAGTTAAGAATTAGGCAACAGGAAAGGAATGGAGAAACATCAAATACAAGCTCAACAGTGGCTCTTAAAAGACTTCTTTTGTTTTCTCTCAGGTTGCTTTGGCCCTAATTCATCTGCAATTTTCAGGTGTACTGTTCCCTACTGTGTTTTTGTTCATATGCATGAGTGGGATGTGATTGTGTATTTGTTCTTCTGGCATCTCAGACCATCTGGCCCCCAGTATTCCAAGATGAAAAGATATTGTGAAAATGAGTGGGAAGCCAAATCTTATTCTTCAAATTTCATAGTCCTAAGGTCTCCATCACACAATGTGGCACTTGATTGCATTTAGTCTAATGCTTTTCACTGCTGCTGCTGCTGCTGCTAAGTTGCATCAGTCGTGTACAACTCTGTGCCACCCCATAGACGGCAGCCCACCAGGCTCCGGGGCCCCTGGGATTCTCCAGGCAAGAACACTGGAGTGGGTTGCCATTTCCCTCTCCAATGCATGAAAGTGAAAGGTGAAAGTGAAGTTGCTCAGTCATGTCAGACTCTTAGCGACCCCATGGATGGCAGCCCACCAGACTCCCCCGTCCATGGCATTTGCCAGGCAAGAGTACTGGAGTGGGGTAGGAAAATAGAAATTGGACCTACAATTAAACAACAGCATTCCCAAGTGGAAAATAATCAGATTCTTTGTGTTTCTGTACAAAAACTCTATTTGTAAAATTTATGTCTAACTTTATAAAGATGGTTGATAGCAACATAATTCATAAGAAACTCATTCTGCTCATAAATCATAATACAAATATAAATTTTCACAAAATCTCCAAGAAATCAGTTTAAATTTAAAATTCAAAAACAGATTAATGAAAGATGATAAGCATTTCAACATGTAAACTAAGAAAATATAAAATGTAAATAAACCCACTGGCATATTTTAGAAAATATTCTAAACTCAAATGTCCAACATGAGAGGTAATAGAGAAAAATGATGGACAAAGGTCACATATTAGCTTTAACTCTGCATTACTATTTAAGTCAATATGCCTTTCACTACTCACAATATTATTTAATGATTTTTAACTTAAGCAACAAAAATCTCCAAAAATTTGAAACAGAGATCTATGTGAATAGATAGCATCCTGAATTGTATTTGGATTTTCTAAGAATTTTTTAAATCTAACTTTCAAGTCTGTAGCAATGAAAAACTCAAAATAGGATCTATACTAACCATAGTTTTTTTTTGTTTTGTTTTGTTTTTAAACATTTATGTAGAGTCAGAGAAAGAGAAGTAGCTTTACTCAGTGCAGAAAACAGCAGTGATATAAATTAACTCCAAGGGCCATATCTTGTGATTCAGTTGATTGTTTATCACTTCTAGGAAATGCATGTTGGCAATTTAGATGCAAGGTGAAGATAGATTGCAAGGGCTTACGTTTCCACTCAGAGTATCACTGCACGAAAGAGCTTCATATTCCAAAGGCTGAGGGAGTATGGTCAACTCTATTCACTTGGTTTCATTAGCAGAAACAGCAGTATAGAAATGATTATATTACTATGTAAAGGCTAATAGCATTTTTTTAAAAGAAAGGTGTTGAAATTATTTCACTTGCATTAAATAAATGAAGTAACTTTGTAACCTTCTAAAATACTAATGAATAATGAATTATGAGTAAACATATCAAACTACATAAGTACTTAGCATTTGAAAGATTTTTCAATCAATGATCCTATGCTTTAAACTAAAAAAAAAA